>BEHA01000632.1:130165-150858 GCA_002897215.1 Eschscholzia californica subsp. californica | reverse complement strand
GCACAAGCTATTGACCATAAACTCTTTGTTGATTTCTTTACTCGAAACTCGAATTTTTCACTGAGAGCCCATAAACTCATCTTATCTTTTAATGCACTCTTGCATTTAAATACCTCATACACTTTCACACTCAAGTCTTTCTTTCCTGAACCTGACCCTTCGTCTTCATCTTCATAGATGTTACACATAGATTCAAAACTACTCGGAAGTGGTGGTAGATCATGTAAAGGAGGAACAATTATAGGCACATCAACATCTTCCGTACCTAAGTCTTCTAAAGGCTCCTTACCTTTAACTTTTTTCCTGCTCGCAACCACTTCTACCAAATGGATTTTCACTAAGTACTTCAACATCATCAGATGATCCACCCCCTACATCAAAATTAACTTCATCAGAATATTCCCAAATCTCAGAACAACTCAAATCAAACAAATAGTCTTCTTGTTCTCTAGAACAAATGTCTGGTTTTAACTCTTCTGCGAGTTCTTCCTTTACACCCGAAGAACTCAAATCTACCACATAATCTTCTTCATCGAGAGAATAATGGTCATGACTAAAATCTCCGGGTTCTTCTTCTCCACCTACCTCAACACTTTTTCTGATCATAGGTTCTTCTGTAACTGTTCTGTTTGGTGAGGTGGTCGGATAGTTAGTGAATGGAATGTTCAAATCTATCGAGCACACTTGTTCTCTTTGAGGAACTTCCTCTGGTATTAGGTATTCCTTTTCTACGTTTTTAGAGTGTGAACCACCTTCCATAGTAACATACAATGGAATACACTTAGGGAAATTACCTTTGACAAGTGTCCAGAAAAATGTGAAGTCACGCTCAACCTGAATTTCCATAGGTGAAGGACTCTGAATCGTCCCCGGAACCATAAAACTCAATTTTGGCAAACTTGTCGTGCTATCTTCACATACTATTTCTTTAACAACTTCACGAAATTCTGTAAGTGTAGTCCCGCCTGATACAACTATTCCGGCTTGTTTACCACCAATATACTTTATTTCGTTATTCACATTTTCTAATTTACCACCATGAAATAACCAAATGCTCACGGATTCCATTACGAATTACCCTACAAAACAAAGATAAGTTCATTATGTATACGTACTAAAATTAATACCAACTTCTAAAATACATACAAACATGACATGAATTTAACATGTAAATTGAAAACACATAAGATGAATTCGATATGATTGCACTTTTTCTTTTTAACCCATACTTCATATAATATCATAAGTAATATTATACATTTTTCAGTTTATCTTCTTAATTAGAATAACATAATAAATACAAACTTTTTCTCTTCATTGGACCAACACTTTAGGCACTCATGTTTCTCATTCATTCATTCTACTCTACCTTGGGTTAGCATTTCAACTTAACTATCCTTCTTCTTCTCTAACTCTTCTTCCTTTTCACTATCTAACTGAACTGAATTCCCTTCCTTGATGACTTTTCTAGCTTCTCAAATGATTAAGTCACAAAACTAGCCAATAAATCCCAAATCAATATTAAACATGCTTAAATTTCTAATATGTACATTAATATACACCTCTATAAACACATAAATATTCATTCCCAAGTAATAATTTTATCACAACATAAATATACACAATCATCTTAATTAGGAACTCAGGATCTAATTACTAGTATACAAAAGAAAGACCTAGTATTTCTTCATCAATTAAACCAACTATCATGGAAGCTAGATTGATAAGAAACCATGACAAGTAACAAAATAATAACAGCTGCAACAATCTGGGAGGAAACTTGTGGAGAGACAGTTTTATCTTCACTATGGCATTTTGACAAACAGTAGATGTGCTATATTCATTATGTGGGTAAGAACCCTATTTAGACTCCATTAAACCCTAATTGAAGTAGTTTGAAGATAAAACTTAAATAATGCCACTGATATAATACTAATAAAATCATGGATTTCATGAAATGAGATCTATGATCAAACAGGAGATGTGTCTTATGCTCCATTAAACCCTATAGTGAACCGAAAAAAAAAACATCCAGAGAGAGAGATAGCCATACCTGCATCAAAGATATTAGTGTGTGTGAGAGATAGTGATCGATCCAAAGAAACGGCGCGAGAATGAGAAGTAAACGAAGAAGTTTATGGGAGGATTTTCGTTCTACTAGAGAGAGAGAGTTTTACTCGGGCTGATATCCTTGTTATTTTCGGTTGTCTAGATTATCTAGACATCCTTTTATAACGAGGGCAAATACAGAAGTTTAAGGCTAGAATAAGGTCATTTGACCGATACTTCAAAATGAGGGTCATTTTAACAAATTTGACCCAGTCAAAGGTCAATCCACCTAAATTCCCTTTGTAAAACTAGTTGTTTGTCTATTATGTATTAAGAATTAGAATTCAAGGTAATGTTGGTTTTGTCTATCGGCAACTAACTTACAATGCAATTAGAGATCTTAATAAATTTTCGAATCTTATTTAAATTTAAATCGAACGCAAGTTTTGCTAGTATAGAGTTATTTGGTTCACTTTCTCGAACAGAAAGAAACCTGTAGAATGTAGAAGGAGATACTTGCGCTTATGATATCTTCCACGACGTTATTTGTCTTCATAGGAGGGGTTTCATTATTATTGGAGCAAGCATCTACCACTACTTTTGCATCACCCTCAATGATACACTCCCGGCAAAAAAAAACTTTGATTAGCTAGACGTAAGGCTAACTTGCCGACATTACTTCCGCCTCTAATACATTCATTGCCATCACCACTGTAAGTGTGGTTGTTGTGAATGACCCATCATGGTGCCTCCCAACCGCCACTATTGTCGCTCTACCATCTTTAAAAGCAGAATCAAAGTTGAGTTTCATCACTTCAACCATAGGAGGAGTCTATGTTACTTCCGTCTCACTTGTTTCTCTGTCCACCACATCATCTTGCTCAGTCTCATTCACGAGAAGTCATTCGTCATGTTTATAGCTTCCGGAACAACCATTGATTACGTGGATTAATCCCTTCAAATACCATCTCATTCCCCACTTTCCACAAAGACTATAAAGTATATATCCTTGTCATGATCGAGCATCCGATGTTATCTCCTGTGAACCGCCCTCTAACTATGTCAATGAAAGTCATCGGTTGTTCCACAAAGAGCGATAAGATGTGATAAGAATATTACACTCACACTGAAATAAAACAGGTGATTGTGGGGGTTAAAGTGTCAAAACATCTAAAATAATGATTTATTTTACACAAAACATTTTTATCAAAAGTCAAAAATTGAAAGTGAAATCTAACCTCGTTACCTCGGATATATTTTCATTTGTATATTTCTTTCTTAGATACTCTATTAAACAGACCAAATCTGATTGAAAGTACTGTCGACCCTAATGTATATACATATATACTGATTATTTATAGTAATTTTATTATTTATATCTTTTTTTTGTTGAAACTTATTATTTATATCTACTGTAATTTTTTTGTTGAAATTTATTTAGTGTAATTTAATAAGAGGGATTGGGTTAACCATCCAAAATGAGGGAAGAAATAGGTTTCCTATCCTAGGTAGCCAAAAAATGAAAGGCAGGTCAAAAGAGTCAGGTTGGAAAAAAAAATGACGAAATGGCCCTTGGAAAAAAAGTATTTACGGTTCATGCCATCGAAAATTACAAAATTGCCATCAAAATTTTCTCGGGAAACGATTTTTTTTCTGAAAAAAAATCTGACAACCCGTCCATCAGAATCTGTACTATTCAGAAATTTACGGAATTGCCATCGAAAAATTCCCGGGAAACGAATTTTTTTTGAAAAATTGTTTGACGCACAGGGAAATTATTTTATTTACTGAAAATTTTCTTTTGTACTAGACACTTTTTGTATCGGGAATTTTCTTGTGACCGGGAAATTATTTTATTTACCGGAAATTTTTCTGTACTAGACACTTTTGTAACGGGAATTGAAATTTCGTTTGAAAATTGAAAATTGAATTTTCTTGTGTACGGGAAATTATTTTATTTACCGAGGAGAGATGGTTTGATGGCGGAAATTTGAATTTTCGTAAAAAATTTGAATATTCTTGTGTACGGGAAATTATTTTAGTTACCAGGAAGAGATGGTTTGCTGGGCGACAATTAATTTCGTTTGAATTTTCAAAAAAAATTGAATTTTTGAATTTTTTTGTGTACGGGAAATTATTTTATTTACCATCTAGTTTTTTTTTGTCAGGAAACGTCAGCATGTCCCGCAAGAGGGGGATAAAAAAAAAAATCAGGAAACAATAAACTGTCCTGACATTTGTACTGGAAACTCATATTAAACCTTTCACTCAAAAATCCAATTTAATAATTTCATGCCCTAGCATGCGGAAACCAGATACGAACAATAAAGCGACGGAGGACGAAACGACAAAATCCCGCCCTAATCTTTCCCACTTTTTAAATTTTTTTCCCACTATCTACGCTCGTTGTCGTCTCCAAAGTAGAGAAATAGAGCAAGTCTAGAGAGAGAGAGAGGAAAAAAAGCGACACAGTGATTTTAGAGAGAGAGAGAGAGAGAGAGTGAGAAGCGCCTCGGATACTGAAGAATAAAAAAGTAGAATACCAATACTTAAAAACAGAAGAAGTTCATTTTTGCCTAAAAACAAAACAATCCTTTCAACCTCAAACGATGAAATAACCCTAGCTTTGGACTAGTGAGAAGATCATGCGTAAATCTCTCTTTCATTCATCTCTTTTTGTCTAAAAAATCATCTTAACTAGTTCCTTTTCTGTTTGAATGCATCGGAAATTACATCACGTTTTTGAAATTAGGTTTTTTGTTGAACTTTTTATTGCCTTTTAGTTGTTATTAACTTATGATGATTCTTTTTATAAGCAACTTTTAGTTTCTTTATTGATAAAGTTGATCATAATGATGAAAGTAGTTTTGTTTTGAGTTCGTCAAGTTGAACTTTCTACTTTTTAGGTCTTTTAGTTCATTCTTACTGGTGAGTGAATGAGATCGCTTTAGAAAAAAGATCTTTCTGTAATCCGTTTTTTGGTTTTTCCTTATCCGTTATCTTTCTTCTGTTCAATCTGTTAACATTTGAGCTGATTTTGATGTTTTTCTGATTCAGATTGATTCTAGGGGCGTTATTCAACACTGAGCAGATTTACAGGTATTGATCTTCTTGTATTCAAGTTTTCAGCCATGATCAAGAAGTAGACAGTAATGTCCTTTGTTGATAGTGGAAATAGAGGAAATGTGGATAAACCTCAAACCTAATGGCGTTATTCCTTTCAACTCCCCATAATACCTATAGTGAGGGCACTGAGTTTTCTTTTTGATCTACTGTAACTACTAGGGCAAATATAGAAACAGTTTTTCTTATTACAAAGATTTTCATCCAACTTCTCAGGGTATTTTAGTGGATTTGTGTCTATTTTCAAGTGGTTGGTGGATTTTGAGACTTTATTTTGTTACCTTAAAAGAAAAGTTGGATGTTTAGTGGATATTGAGTACTTATTATCTTTCTTACTTATGTGTATATTGAGTACTTCTTCATGAACTTTTTTCTTTCGGGTTTGGTTTCAGTGGAGGTAAATTGATGGAGTTTCTTTGAAGGGGTATTATTATTAGTCTTTTATTGGTAAGAGGAGCCTATCTATCAATGACATTTATTTTCTCGAATGAATTCCTGTGTCAGCATTCTCTCACCTTGTGACTATTCTGAATTGGTCTTATAGGTTAGACTCTTCAACATATACTGAACTTCGCTTGAAATCTTAGCAATCTATTTCCGGTAAGAGAACCAAAAAATATGGAGACAACTAAAGCAAGGTAACTTCTACTCCTCTTTAGACCCATTTGTTCTATTGTCTGGTTAAATCTAAAGGTCCTGTTACGTATAAGCTAGCCGAAAAGCAACAAGTTCCAAAGGATTGACTATTTGTAAATTTTTCGTAATATCTTCTAATTTCAACTTTCAAAAAAATTTTCGAATCTTTATTTCTACATGAGGTCTTTGTAGTCGGTTGATATGGCCCTTGAAGTATCCCGATTGTAGTTTAAATTCATTCATATTTGTTTCACGAAACCTTGGTTGGTCAAACTCCTTTTGGTTGATCAAACTCCTTTCGGGTGTTATTTTTTTTCTTAAAACAGTTGCTTCTACTAAATTTGTATGCCTGCAAAGTGCAAACTTTATCTCATTTCGATTGTTAATTCTTTTTTACTTTAACCATGTCGTCTATATATAAGCGTCCAAAAGTTAGAGCTTTGACCTAATTCCATAGAATTAAGTTTTATTCAGCCTTCAGCTGCTTGAATATCAAATTGTGAACTTGTTACTATACTAACAGTGCATGAGGTCGTAATTTTTTGTTAAGTTCAAACTATCTCATTCTCATAGAGTGTTGTTGGTGCAGTATGAGAGCGCAGAAGCTGACGATACTTTATGTTCAACATAATATGATCTCATTTAAGAATTAAAAGTGTGGTAGTATAATTAGTGAGTTGTGCTTGGTTGACAACAAAAAATGCCATTGATGCCTTCTCCGTGTCTGCGTGATAATTTATGTCTATTTAGATATAGTATTTATGTGCAAATACTTGATCTTTGCTGTTCGTTCTTATATGTTCACAGAGGTACGACTGCCATGGCATGGATGTCTAACTAATGGTATCTTATTTGATTATTATTTTCTTTTTTTAAGTAGAACGGGATCTTCTGAAGTTATTCAAAGAACCTCACCTGTTAAACCTCGAACAGCTCGGTCACCCAGAGTAAGTGTTACGGATTCGGAACCAGCCTCTTCACATTCAGCAACCAGGACTCCAAAAGATAGAAGCCCTAAAGTCATTGAGCGAAGGTCTCCTAGAAGTCCAGTTACAGAGGTAATGAAATATAACCTAATTTACCCATCTTCAAGCAAACACATAAATAATTTCCATTTGGTTGATTGGAACTTGAAAAAGGACCAGAAACTGTGTACTAATATTGATGATGATACAAAGAGGAAGAAAGGTCTTCTAGAACTAAGCATATGGAGATATATCTCATATAGTATCAGGTGCAGACGTGCAGTTACTACGTACTCCTGCAGAAAAGATGTGGTTTCAATTAAGTCGAGACTTGAGACTTGTCTAGACTAGAGATCTCTTTCTCGCACTTGAACTTTTGTATTTTATCCTTACTCCACTCCCTTGATATTTTGGTATTGTTTTTGTTGTTTTGATTTCTAGTAACTTGAGAACCCCTAGCTGAGAATAACACATCCTGTCAGCCTTTAATCGTTCTTTTTAGTGGTTTTGTTTATATTGTTCTGCTAATTTTATCATTTAACTTCTACTTTTGTGCAAGCTGCAGAAAAAGCGGCCAAGCAAATTGTCTGAGTTAGAGTCTCAGGTTGCTCAACTCCAAGAGGAATTGAAGGCGGCAAAACACCAATTGAGTTCCTCGGAGTCATGCAAGAGCCTAGCACAACAAGAGGCTGAAGCTGCCAAGAAGCAACTCGTAGAATTGAACTCAAAGCTTGAAGAATCACAGCGCCAACTTTTTGATCTGTCCAATTCAGAGGAAGCTCGACTCCATGAAACCGAGAAAATATCTCAAGAAGGCAACTGGTCTGAGCTTGAGGACCAACAATCCGAGGCCCCAGCTGCTTTAGCCTCTGCCTTGAACAAGATTGAAAAGCCTAAGATCCAGTACGAGATGTCAGCTGAGTCAGGGACGCTACAGAATGGGGATGAAGAGGTAGAGATACGGAGTTTGCAACTAAAATTGTCTGAGACACTTATACTTGTTGATAATTTGAAGACCCAACTTCGAGTCTCTGAAGAAAAAGAAGCTCAATCCCAAGCATTGGTTAATGATACTCTTCTGGATCTGGAAACAGTGAAGGCAACTGCAGAGAAAGACAAACTGGATGGCCTTAAAACGGTGGAGGCCTACTACTCCTTATCTTTGGAGTTGGAGAAGTCAAGGGCGAAAGTTACTTCACTTGAGGAACTGGTAAGCAAACTTCAGCTTGATCTAGCTAAGATAATGGCAAGTACTTCTGGTAATGATGAACATACACAGAAAACTGAAGATGGAGAGCTAGAAAAGCTCAACAAAGAGCTTGTTTTTGTGAAGATAGAGTCAAAACAGCTGGGATCTGCATTAGAAACAACTGAACTTAGGTATCGAGAAGAACAACTTCGTACCACGTCAGAAATAAATACTGACCACGAACTGGTGGAACACGTCAAATCTGAAGCTAGCATGAGAGAGACTGAATTGGTTGCTGAGCTAAAGAGGGCCAAAGCAAATATTGATGAGTTGAAGGCGACACTGATGGACAAGAAGACGGAATTGCAGACCATTTTAGAGGAAAATGTAGGACTGAAATTGCAAATTGTAAAAAACCAATCAGGTGAAATACAATCTGAACTACAAATCAAGCTCAAGAGATCAAAGGAAGATGTTGCATGTTTGAAGGCATGTTTAATGGCCAAGGAGACGCAAATGCAGAGCGTATTGGAGGAAAATGAAATCTTAAAGTCCGAAGTCGAAAAGAACAAACTCAAGGAGAGCAAAGTAAATGATAAGACATATATAGAGGCAGCGAGAGCCTCAGAGCAGGAAGCTTTGAAGAAACTAGGATATGCAAAACTAGAAGCAGACGAGAGTAGCAGGAGGGTGACACGGGTAACTGAGCAACTCGAAGCAGCACAAGCATCAAATGCAGAAATGGAGGCAGAGCTAAGAAGGCTTAAAACTCAGTCCGACCAATGGAGAAAAGCAGCAGAAGCAGCAGCTGCTGTTCTTTCAACAGGGAACAACGGGAGCTTAATGGATAGATCGGGATCGATGGATAGCAACTTCCATCCTGTTACTGGAAAACTAAGTTCACCTTATTCGGACATGGATGATGACTCTCCCAAGAAGAAGAATGGCAATATGTTGAAGAAATTTTTATGGAGAAGAAGTCAGAAGTAGATGGATCATATTGCAAGGTTCGTATGATTTTCATATTATTAGATGGCTTTGTTATTATTTTCTTTTTACTTGCTGAATTGGGTATCATAAACAGGTTGGCCGATATGCTTACCCCATACGCTACTCTTCCTTTAGGTAAATGTAGAAGCTTCTCTACCTTTTTCTGGTACATGGGCAAATGTGGAGGTAAACACTTTTTTTCTTTCCTTAAGAGGATGTTCATGTATGGTTCTTGATACTAAGATTGGCAGCCATTGGTGTCCTCTGAAGTTGATTACTTGTGATGTAATAACTTCTGATTGTTGTCAAAGAATTTCAGGGTCTTGTCTATGGTTTTTGTTAATATTGCAGGACTAGGTTTTGTTGATATACTATCTCATCCATCTGTAATAGATCTTAACTTGATGAAGCTTGTGAACGATTTAGTTTGATCTTGATTAAGTTTTATTAAGTTTGTTGTCTTCCAACTCAAAACTAATTGACATGGGGTGGAGGGAGAGGACCGAGACATTATATTATTGGTTACTAGATCACCATCTTCTCACATGCCCCTTTCCAGGACGGGTTCTTTGAGCATATATCATGTCTTTTTTTTTTCACTCTGAGTATTGTGGAGCACGGGAGCATATATAGCTTTTACATCTATCATGTGTGGGTCGATTTGCAGCAAAGGGAGATGACTTCACATTATAATCTTAGTTAATAGATTACCATATCTCATGTTGGACTATTCTCACATAGTTGGAGTTAAATTGCTTTCAATTTTCACTAATGAGTTATAAGATCTCAAATGCAGTGACGAGAAAAAAAATTCCCTTTTGTGATTTGTTGCTAGTTTAGATTGGCAAAGTTGAAGGCTAAAAATGATAACAAAATATGGAACTTTCACTTATGGGACTCCCTAATCAATAAGAGTTCTTGTCAAAAATTAACTGCAATCAAATATGAGAATTAGTAACATTACTTGTGAATCACACCTAAACTCCCAAGAGCCTTCCACTTCTTAGAAAGCCAATCTTGCAACTTCTTAATATTTCAAAAGAACGTAATGATGCAAGTGATAAAACGACCAAGTGCAAGAACTATGTCTGAATACGAAAGCCAAATTGCGGTTGTGGGGTATGGAGATCGATGAGATCTGTCCATGTCAATTGGAGAGTGAAACAGACGAACATATCTTGTTCAAATGCAGCTTCTCTACTATTTGGTATGAACTTTTGTCATTGCTAGGTGTTAACCGAAACCACGGGGCGGTTGGGCGGTTGGGCAGAGTAGATAAACTAGTGTATATAAATGTTCCACGGTTATACCATACATGATCGACTAGGCAACCTAGAATTCACAACATACATCTATAACATTTCTGAACGTAACGGTAGGGTTTTCCGAGGTGAGGCGGAACTGACCCATATTGTTTAAGGAAATTAGCCTGGAAAAGGAAACCAATTGCGACGAGTGAGGCGAGACAAACCTACTAGTATTAAACTTAGGGTCACTAGAGTATTTAACAAAAATTAATGAAGGTCAAGTTTTCATCCTTTCAAAAAAAAAAAAAAAAAAAAAATTCAAGTTTTCATGGGCCCGGGCTTGGTTCAGGTACAAGTGTTGACGAGAGGCTATAGTATTAAACTTGGCCAGGGTCACGTCACTAGAGTATTTAACAAAAATGAATGAAGTTCAAGTTTTCATGGGCCTGGGCTTTCATGGGTAGGCAGGTGGCTCGGAACCACCTTCACTCAAAGTAGCAAACCCTAATCTCCCGTGTTGTTTCATATTTAACCGTAGCAAGGATTCAGTCTGTAGCTTCAACATTTTCTCTCTTCTCTCTATCTCTTCGCCCTCAACCTTTCTTTGCTTTGTCGTTGCAGCCGAGGAATCTCCATTCACAGTCGCCATGGGGTACCAAATCTACTTTTTTCCATCTATCTTTTTTACAAAGATTTAATTATTCTAGGGTTTGATTTATATCTTTGCAACAGTCAATGGTTGATATCTGGTTTTCACTCAAATTAGTATTTTACATTCTAGGGTTCTTTGGTTATTGCTCTGGTCAAATTGGGTATATGTGATAATTGACCAATTTAATATATTCGAAAATATTGTCCCATTTCCTCTTCATTGAATATATATATATATATACCTAGTTTGATTGATTTGCTACCTGGGTTTACAAAATCTCCATTGTTTACTCTATCAATCCTGTGTCAATGAACAACTACTTTCTTACTAGATATAATAGTTGCCTAATGAATCTATATTAGGATTGTTTTTCATGATTTCTTTTGTTCTTTTGAGTTATGTAAAATTGATAAGAGCTCATTATTTATATGGCATTGTGAATTGAGTTCTAAATTGTTTGTGTTAATCTTAATATCTACCTTCATTACGATCTAGTTCCGCAAGAAGCATGGTAGCTGCCGATTAATTTCGCTTATTAGTCTTGCATAATAAATTTGGAAGAGACGTTATAGTTTGGTTTTGTGTATGTGGCTTCCTCATTATCGAAGTTATGCCCTATAGAATGAGGTAATGCAATGAAATGATGGGGAAATTTGACATCATATGTCTCCATTTTTATGTTCTATACCCCCTTATGGAGTTTGAGGATTCGATCAATGAATAAAGATACTATGGGGAGTTATTATTTCATTTCCACGTATGGTTTGATTAACAGCCAAAATTTTGGATGACTCTCAAAATCTTCATGACCTCTCTATCTTGTAAACCTAACATATCATATACTCTAGGAGTTATGTTTGTTATTGGCTAATGTTCTATTTTCATATTATTGGTTTTGATAAATAAATTCATTTCAATGGATTAATTTTATAATGAAAGATCTAATTGTTATACAGTAAGACACGTGGAATGGGAGCTGGTAGAAAGCTCAAATCCCATAGAAGGCGCCAAAGATGGGCTGACAAATCATACAAAAAATCTCACCTTGGTAACGAATGGAAGAAGCCTTTTGCTGGTTCTTCCCATGCCAAGGGTATCGTTCTTGAAAAGATGTAAGATCTTAATTTGTCTTAGGTTTGTTTTTAATTTCAAAGACAAACCTTCTAAATAGTTGACCTAATATATTTAACAGAGGAATTGAAGCTAAGCAGCCTAACTCTGCTATCCGTAAATGTGCTCGTGTTCAATTGATCAAAAACGGAAAGAAGATTGCTGCTTTCGTACCCAACGATGGTTGTTTGAATTACATAGAAGAGAATGTAAGTATCTATGCGAGTTTTGTGCATTAACTTTGTAATTTCTGTCTTCCATGGAAGTAAATGTTCCAAGGGTTTATTATTATTGATACCCTAAACTTGTTCTGTTACTTGCAGGATGAGGTTTTGATTGCTGGATTTGGACGTAAGGGACATGCTGTCGGAGATATTCCCGGAGTTAGGTTTAAGGTTGTCAAAGTATCAGGAGTTTCTCTTTTAGCTCTCTTCAAGGAGAAGAAAGAGAAGCCAAGATCTTAAGTTGAAATGTTGAATTTTCTACTGAAATTTTTTCTAATGCCTTGGTGGATAATGCTTACAAGCTATTAGTTAATAGTGAATTTTGTGAACTTAGTTGTTATATGGAACCCATGACTCTTTATGTGCACAAATTCTTTGTTTTCCTCAAATGTTTAAATGATTTCTAGGCTTGAGTCATCTTATACAAGAGATAACTAGTCAGCCTGTGATTGTCGAAAGAGTCTCTTATTAAGTTATATCTATTAGCATGAAGAGATAATAACAAATTGGAAATCTAATGGTCATTAAGATGGGTTTAGCAGAACTCTGTGAATATTGAATTCACTCTCAAATTATGCATTAAACAGAAAGATGGTTTGAGATTTTACTATTTAGGGCCTTGGGTTGCTGCACAACTCACTATTTCTTTCCACTTTTGAGTTGCTGAACTGAATAGTCGAGTCAGACTTAATCAAACTTTCTGAATTAGTAGTAGGTTGAAGTATTCGGGCATTTTGCTGGATGAAACTGACAAAACAAATGCAACTTAAAAAACACAATTCATTCGATAAATCAACCTAGACACCATTTTTTATTTAATAGTAGATGATAAGTTAAAAAACAGCTCATTTCTCTCATTTGCACAAACAGCAAAATTAGTTCAAACTTGCAATTACAATGCCCCAACCAAGTTCACCTATATCGAAATAAACCAGACTATAAATATGTAAGGACAACTTCACTCGATCCTCAATGACGATCTTTATGCATCTGCGAACCTGTAATTCCATGAAAAGATATTATCAACTACTTACCCTTCCTTAACTGCTGGTTATGAAGATGAGGTCAAGAAATAAGTGATTCTACTTACCCAAGTTCAGAGAGCTTCAAGTGAGACTCGGCATAGTCTTGGAAAAAAGCATCCTCATCCTGAAAAATGGAAGAGAGTTAAACCAAAACAAGAACATATAAGAAAAAAGCTAGAGATATGACACAAACCGCTGCATATTTCTCAACGAGTGGGCGGAAAGCAGGATCCTCAAGAAGGGCCTTGTCAGATGGTAGTTGGATAAGACCTTCCTTCTCTCCACTCAAAAGCTCCCTATTGCACCGAAGGAAAAGAATTGGTTGAGAATAAAGGCAAAAGTAGAGAATGAGGAGAAGATGAATATGAGAAAGAAAGCTTTTTATATACTTGAAGTAGGAGTTGTCAAAGATTAGTGGATTAAAAGTCCAAGGACCCTCGAATCCAGAACGTTCCTTATGGCACCTTCCCTGTAAAAGAGTAGACGTTTTATACTGGATAGGAGTTCGATTATAAGATGAATTGTATTGATTAGTTGTGAACATACCAAGGTGTGTCCTCCTGAGAGAGCAACAATATCTTGATCATTTAGACCCATTCCATAAAACACATCTCTCAGATGATCTGATCCTGTAATGGTTTTGCACAGAAATATGAGACATTTATAGAAAGGAAATCAGTATAACTCCATTGAATTAGATGAATAAGTGAATATAATCCATAATCAAATCAGCAAATACAAAAGAAAAACACCAACCCTTAGTAGCATTCGGCAATCGTCCTTCTGGAGGCGGTGTAGGCTTGTCCTGTGAAAAGTAAGCAATATTAATTAGACCAGTAAGTTGCATCTTTTCGATCTCTGTCTTCTACACTCAAGCCATGTTTGGGGCGCGAGAATGAAACACGATTTCAAAAATTTATATTCCGAATGGTGTTGGTACATGGGAAGTCACTAGGAACTGCATTCCAAGTGGAATAGGATTCGCCCAAGAGGGGAAATCTTAAACCGAGGATGTGAGTGGATTTACGATTCTCTTCACATTGACATCGTTAATCAATAATCTACGAAAGCAAAATTAATCTCTACCAGTCATATTCTTGACCAAACCAGACATCAAAAACAAGGTTCCACACTAGACTGACCTCTCTTCCTGGGTGGAATGGAATCTCAGGCCCTCCTGTGACTTCAACAGCAACAACTCCAGCCAACTAAATAATCAAACATACTCACCATTATTAATTCAGTAGAAAGATTAAAGGATCTGAGAGGAATAACATCTGAAAAAAAAAAACATTAATAGTAAAGAAATTATATATTTACCTGATAGAAATCAGCATAAGAAATGGTGGGAAATTGTTCTTTGATTGGTTCTAATAGCCTTACAGCAATATCTAATCCATTATTAGCTGCATGAGCTAGCTCTTGAGGGTTCTTCATCGTCCCAAATGGTCCTCCTGTTCTTGTTTTCACATCAAAAGTTCCAGCTGAATGCCATCTAATCCCCCCAAAAAAGAAAAAAAAAAAATTACCATCACATTTAAAATCTCCTCACTTCAATTTTTTTTTTTTTTATTTAGTAGTTTCAAGGGAGTCTGAACCCGAAACTACTGGAACTCATGACCTTAAGGTTAGAAACAAAATTCTTGACGACTCTAGTTGAAAGTCTTTAGCTCTCACAAATTTTTTTTGATTTTCATTTTGGTCAGCCGTCTGTTTGAAATAGTAGTTTAAACCAAAAAGGTTAGAACCCATGACCTTGAGGTCAAAAATAAAGTTCTTAACTATGGCCTTTGGCCCTCACTTGGAAACATTTTTTTTTTTTTTCATATAGGTCATAAAACTTTTTAAGGGTGTATAAACCCAAAAAAGCCGGATCCCATGATCTTTAGGTCCGAAACAAAGTTCTGAACCACTCTAACTAAGGGTTTTCAGTTCCTACAATGAAACTTCTTTTTTAGTACAAGTCAGTTGATTTTTTAAGGGAAATGCGTGGCACCATGAGTTCTTGACCACTCGAGCCGAGGGTATGTGGCTCTTACTCTGAACTTTTTCTTTTCGTGTAAGTAACAAACAAACTTTTTAAGGGAGTCTGAACCCAGAACGCCTCAAACCAATGACCATGAGGTTAGAAACAAAGTTCTTGACAACTCTAGCCCAAGAGGGCCTTTAGCTCTCACTCATAAACTTGTTTAAAACATGAAGATTAAAATGATAGAACGTACGCTAATCGGAGCATAAGAGGAGCACAATTCTTCTCAGCAATCAATCCTCTAAGTTTCTTCTTGCATTTCTCAACTTCATACTTGTATTCTTCACTGACATTTGGATAGCACTTTCCCATGATTATTATATTACCTGAAAAAATCAAATACCCAGAGAAAAAAACTAATTTGTTATGATCCAGATATATAAATGAAGATTCAAGAACTCCTCAAATAAATATGAACAAAACTAGAAATATTGAATTAAAAACCTGGCAAAAAAAAAGACAAGAACTGAAGAATGGAATGGAATGGGCTTTTAGTCTTAACGAGGAGAGAACACTAGAAGGATGTTGTTCTTTTCTTTCTTCAACCAACACTTCAAATCACACCATTAAATAGAGATATAGAGAATGTTCTAGTAAGATATTTTAACCGTTAGATCAATAAACTACCTTTTCTAATTGAACGGCTGAGATTATCTTACTATAACAGAATATGCTTTGGTTGGCGGGGATGTTCAGAAAGTGAAAAGACAGCCATCCATTGGTGGAAATAATCCTCGATATTCGTGTCATTTCGAATCAAGAGGATTGCTTACAGTATTACCAAATTAACCTCAGAAACTAGAGAAATTTGGGTTAAAATCGAGGGTATTATTGACATTTCAAATGTCTGAAAATGGTAACCTTTGAACCGTGGGAGGCATGGGAATCGTCGGATTGGTGATAGAAGGTGTGAACGCGTCTATTTTAGAAAAGATTCTATTTTGTCAAGGATAATATTTTCAAAGACAAGATCCATTGTCAGCCGTTGGATTTTAATCCAAAGTTTTTGTACCTTCTTTGTCTGTTATTTTCTGTCAAAGACTTGAGAGTCAAGACTGGTCGGCTATCAAGCCTTTTTTGAGATAGTGGGTATTATTAAACAAATTCTAGGAAAGATAATGACCACAATTATTGAAAAGTTTATGTTTAAGGCAATTTGAAAAATAGTTGTTCCCCTCTTTTTTGTTATAGGAAAAAGCAAAAAGAGAAGAAGAAAAAATATTTTTCAAGATAAATCATTTGTTTGGTTCATTTCAAACACTTGTAGGTAGGTTGTGTCAGGGCCGTGGATGGGCCAGTGCGGGCGCTCGCACTGGCCCCCATCGCAAAGGGCCCATTTAGTTCTGTAGACAATCTTTAGACATTGGGTAGTAACATACATAGCAAGAAGAGCATATTTACTATACAATGAATGAGTCTCCGCTCAGTTAGTAAGTTATTACATTTTTGCATACCTGGTCGTGGGTTCAACTCCCACTACAAGCATTTTTCAATTTTTTTTTTTAAGTTGTAAGACTAACTCTCTCACACTCTCTCTAGATATCTCTAACTTTCAAATTTCTATGTAATCTTTTTCCCTTAGCAATTTTTCTCTATAAATCTATCTTTCCAAACCTTAATTTTCAAATTATATGAAAAGGAAAAAACCAAAGCTTTAACTTTTGTAAAATCCTACACGAATTAGGGGGACTTTTATTTGGTTAGGACAATCACAGAGCAACACCATTCATTTGAGGTAATCAATGACTTATTATAACGTTTCACAGATAATTATTTCAAATTTGTGCTTATTACTTCGCTTGTAAAAGATTTTTTATCTCAAAATTTGTATAAAAGAACCCCGATTGAAATTTGGCACTGGGCCCCAAAATTGTCAGCCACGGCCCTGGGTTGTGTTAATGATAAATTTATCTTTAAGTTTTGGATCACTTGAGTTTACAAACTCTTTATATTCATTAAAACAAAGAGAGCGAGATTGATTGAACCATTTGCTATATCAATAATGAACCTAAAATACTTCGAATATTAAACCAACAAATACAATTTGAATTCGCTTTTCTGGTTTAAGGATTCTTATTACAAAATATCAAACTAAATTTATTCAAATATGACGACAGTCTAAAAAAAAGAATCATTGAGGAAAAAAAAAGTAGTTTCTAGAAACAAATTTATCAGAAAAACAAATGAATTTTCAATGGGTTATTGCCAAACAATACAAAAACCTCAGAAACCAAAAAAAATATGGAGTAAAAGTGGGGAACAAGAAAATGTAGAAATAGAAAAAATTCAGAATCAAATGAGACTAAACAAGCATAAAAGGTGTAGATGAACAAAATGAAGACGAGGTAATGAAGCCAGGGAAAAGGAAGGCATAGATGAAAAAGGAATTGATGTAGAAGTTAAGAAAGCTAAAATGAGAAATTTTTAGAGGAATGGCTAAAAGGGGAAAAGGAAGAGACCAAACAGATTTTTAGAAAGAGATGAAATTGTGCACAACACTCTCGAAAAAGAAAAAACAAAAAAAGTTGAGGAGTGTCTGTAGACAGTAATCATAGGCTGCGACATTCGTGTTTGAAGAAGCCCATGTTCCCTCAAGGTTTTGGTCCTAAAGGGAGTAAAATTGGGGCCTTAAGTAAGGCATGTTAGAAAAATTAAATTAAATTTCGAATGAGCTTAAGAGAGGATTTTGAACTCTCAGACTTCTTGTACACGATCTAAAGTCTTAGTCATTAAGCTACAACTTAGATCATGTTAGAAATTTGATTAGAATATAACTATTGTTTTGAAGTTGATAGAGGCCCTTCATCACCCCATATGGCTTGAGGCAGCTTGCGATAATACGCACCTTAAGTTGTAGGGGGTCGGGGCCGAAACGTGGTTCGGCCCAAAGCGGCCACTTTGGTTGTTTTAGGCTCGGGCCGCCCCTGAAAATCAGCACCCCGGCGTTTCCCCCCTTAATGTGCACGACTTGGGACTGAACTATCCCAAACATGCCCACAAACTTAGGTATTACATTTTTCTTGGTAAGTCTTTTCTCTACAAACATTAATATCTAGTCTTCCAAGATTTTCCTTTTTATCCTCATTCATCAAATAAGTTGTTTTATCTCTTACGTTTAGGTCTGACTTTTTCTGCTATATCTTATTCATTTTCTGATTTTTCTGACTTTTTCTGCTAGATCTTATTCATTTTCTGATTTTTTTTTTTTTTCAGAAGGCGATGGTGGTGGTGAAGATGGAGGAGAAAAAAAAAATTCTTGTTAGTGTTGCATGTACTAGTAAAGTGTGTAGGCTTGTAGTTTAAAGTGTGTGTCAATTATATCAAGAATATGGACCAAGTATAAAAAAATCTTGTGTGCCCATAACACCTACCGTTTGGGAAACCAACAAGAAAGTTGAGTGCTTATATGCAAGAGGTGGAGTCTCTCTAACCTAAGCAGCTAGGTAAAGACTCAAGAAGTCAGACCTTTTCTAACACTTCAAAACCAACCACTTGCCATCTTCACAACCCAATCCATTAGCTAAAGAGGTGAAATTTCATTTCCCACTTAAACTAACCACATAACCCTTTCCACAATCGGCATAGAATCATCCAATAGTGAAAAAATTGTGATGTTATGCCCACCCAAAACTTGATACGGAAAAGGTCGAATCTTTCTGTCACATACATTTTATATGAACGAATACTCTACTTTCAGCGTAGGACCAAATGATTTAACATTGCATATCGTTTCATTGGCAAATCTTATATAATAAAACAACTCGATCGGTTATGGGAGAGACAAGAATGGCCTTTCAATTTGTATTGTCAGTACGATAAAGATCAAATTTAAGGGAAGATATAATTTTTTTTTAAATACAAGTTCTAACTTAATAATTCCGAGAACAACCAAAAGTTGTTTAAGTCATTTAATCAATCCCATAACAAGTTGTTGAACTTTAACTTCAAATGCAGACTCATCCAAGTAAAAGTCTACATTTTACTAATCGAATGCAAAAGAAATACCATATTGTATCCAAATATCAAGTTTCAAGTAATATACATAAGAGTTTCTATCAATATACGTATTCTATGATGTATATACGTATAAATATACGCTTGTTTAATGTTTACAACCACTTAAGAGACATACACACATACACACATACACACATACACACATACACACATACACACATACACAAACAATAATATCAATCTCTCTCTCTCTCTCTTCCTTCTCAAGTGTTTTGACATTCTTACTCTAAAGTTTGAGCTGCTATAATGAAGCAAAACAGTATAAATAACATGGATATGAAGGTCTAGTCAATATGCAGAGAACGAAAGTAATGCTTTGTCATTCTAAAGATGGATAGTAGTATTTTTCAGCTCCTATAGTAGTAGTGAGAGTTGGTGTTGGTATGTGAGTGTTGTGGCAATGGAGTACCTGTCGGTGAAGCCATGGTAGCTGATGAAGAGAATCCTGATGATGCTGCAGTTGTAAACAGAGGCATTGTCGTAGTGAATCCATGAGAGCCAAGAATTTGCAACGGCCGATTTTCATTTCCTCCGGCCTCAAACCTCGACAATGCTCTATTCTGTAATGTGAGAAGCAACATTATAGTGAAGATAAATGAGGCAGTTCATTATGTTGTGTTTTATTTCTCTTCAGGAGAGAAGTAACGAAAACACGATTAGTTGAACCAGGGTGGTGTTTATTTGTTTTTCACTGTCTGAGTCTAACTCATCTGACTCAAATGGACCTAAAATAAGCCATTCACAAACATCATGAAAATCTGACTCGAGTCAACTAAGACCTCGTGTAAGATTTCAGAAGTTAGAAAATACTAAACTACCTAAGAGGCTAAGACTATACCTCATGATTCGAAATGAAGCTAGGAGATACTCCAGCCCAGAAGGGTCGTTGCTCGGATGCCATTGCTCGACTACTGTTAGGTTCATCACGCCGTGCTGCAAATGTAGGAGGGTGGTCTGTCTGGAGCAGCATGAGAGTGAGCGAGCGAGAGAATATAATTTAGCTTACTTAATTATTTGCTCAATCTAACAATAACTTGAAGGACTAAAACTAGGAAAATTTCGATGTTCATTGTGCACTTTTTATACCTATCTACTAGTAAAAGCCAAGGGTTCTAATAAATTCAATCACATTTACATCCCAAAACTTATTGAAACTCGAAAAGTTGAGTGATACTCGAACAGAAAAATGATTTTGAACTAGTGATTCTAGAATTTGAATCAAAGAAATGCAATAACAAATTCAAGTATTTAGTTTGATTATTACCCGTGCTCTCTTGGCGTCATTCATGTCTAAATGACTGTAACTACAATGAAAACTTCCGCCAAAATCGCTTCCACGTTGTCGATCAGTCAAAGAAGAGCTAGAAATTCCTAAATTGAGGTCAAGATTGTCCTTGTTGCCTGGATAACACAAAACCGTTAAAGGAGATTAGAATC
>BEHA01000632.1:108827-124251 GCA_002897215.1 Eschscholzia californica subsp. californica | reverse complement strand
GGGGGGGGGGGGGGGGGGGGGGGATATTCTTAAATCCTTAATCAGTCAGCATATTTCTATCTTTAGATAAGGAGGATTATTGCATCTTTCGTTAAAATATTATAAAGAAAGCGAAAGGTAAAAGGTAACACTACGTGGATCACGTGTTTGAAGAAGGGATAGAGAGAGAGGTACTGTTGCTAAATACCTACCCAGAATAAATGTAGAGATTTTCCTTTTTAAAAAAGGGTCAAAGAATCATGAAATGGGACCCTAACCTTTTTATAGATAATCTTTAAGGATGTTGATGCTAACGGCTCTCGTTAGGATAAGGGTGATAGAGAAATAATCAATACTATCAAATACCAAAACTACCCAAATAGGTACCATTTGCTTTTCTTTTAATTAGGTTTAATTGAATCAGATATCATAGTAATGTTTGACTTGTCTGAATGGCAAACTCAAACTGATTTCAAGTCCATTTGACTCGAGAGATTCAGAATCACAAGTCACATTCACATCACCTTAGATTGAAACTACATGTAATTTGACTAATTACGAACCAGACACCTCAAAGTCTAGTTGAAACTAGTACTATGTTTCCCAGTGTAGGATTATTGTCACACGCCCCCTTACATCCCTCGTTCTTTAAGCCTAGTATGTATTTATGTTGGGTAATGTGGAGCATGTTTGGACCATCTAATATACCACGTGTTGCCCTAGCACTGATATTATAGTGAATTTGTGTATATCAAACCAAATTGAAATGAGTGGAAAAGCTCTAAACATTATATTAGTTCTTTCTCTAACTCGTGCATTTTCCATGTAAGACTATCCTCAAATCCTAACAGTATAAATTGCATAGTAGGATATAGATAAGAAGGTTTAGTCCTAACTCCACCAACCAGAACCTAAACATCCATGTTTTTCCCCACTCCATGGGTTATCGTTCCGGTTCCATGTATTCTGGTTTGAGTAAAAGAGAAACATATAAAAGCATTGCATAGAATATCCGAACCTATTTATACTTTATAGATGAAAAGAGGAAAATATTCTTATCTTATCTTTTCCATTCAAAGGCATTCTGGATGCAGTAACTGAGAACGGTTGTGTATAGTGCAGATAATGGCGACTCCTACATGAAAGTAAACCATTCACATATCGGCAAAACTTTCTAGTGCAGGAAACAAGTATAAAACCACATAAAGGAAAAGCAGATAAAGCATACCTGTTTATTTTTAATCAAGATAATCTGTACTAGTAGATGTGAAAATATGATCGAAGCCTGCAGTTTATCATTAATCAACTCGTTAATTTTTTTCCCGTGTCGTTTGAGGCAAGAAATTTAACTAGAAGAACTAGGAAGAATTTCTAGGGAGTAAAGAATCGTAAATGAAGTTGAGATGAAAATTTCCTCATTTCCGAGTGACTGACCTTGACAATTTTTTTTTTTTTTGGAAAGATTAGATTGAATATATAGAAGAAGAAAGAATATACAACGAAAAAATAAACTTGGGGAACTTGTTAGACTGACCTTGACAATGGATTGAGCCGATTTCTGAACCTTGTACTTCTATTCCTTGGTCACTTTGTAACGAAATCCCTGATGAAGTAATGGTAAATGGGAATGCAAGAGGTGGAGATATTGGAGACTTCGCTACCTTGATGAACCTACGACCTTCAAAAGCCAACAATTCCAAGTTACAAGTAATCAAGTATAGTCCATTATCTAAATAATGAGATCTCAGATCAGGTTATAACATGGATATTCCATTTCTTTTTAGGAGTGGCGGAGTACTCATAGTCGACTCAGAGAGTATAATATGGGATTTTGTACGTACATCTTGTGCATACTTGCACAAAATCATTTCAGGACGACAAAAGTACACAAAAATGATAAATGTTAAGACCTCCATAGGCTCCAATACAAGTGTACTTAACTCTCTGCTTAGTTAGGTGGTCATCAATCTATCAGTTAATTGACAACGGCTTACGACTATTTAATCATAATGAATGTGCACAGTATAGACCTGAATCAGATTCGAGCACGAGTCGAATTGTTACAGCATGAGCCCAGTGAATTCCCAAAGCAGCAACAAGGTGAGAATTGAGTCTCTCAGGATCTTTTACTATTTCATGCTCGGACTGGCCTGCACATAGTACGAGTACTATATTTAATAAATGTACAGTTACCAGATATGGCAAAATTGTTATCACGTCAGACCTTGGAAAGGATATTGGACTACTTCATCACGGTTCTGAGATCGAACTTGGTTGGTCACTACAATAGGAATTCGTGAAAATTCTGCAAGTGACCTAGAAGATGTTAAAAAAAGATTATCACTCTCAGAGATATCTAGAGCATATACATTAAAAAAAAGGTAGCTAGTTTCAGTTTTACTTCATAAAAGAAATGTGCCAGCCTAATGAATGTTTTCTTGGAGCTTTAACATCTCTTTCGTTATCCCTGAATATATCATCGTAGAGCATTTTCATTATCAAAGATACAAATCATGAATGGATCTTAAATATTGTGTAAGAACTGAAACACCAGGGCAACAGTGAATGCTTAGTAAGGACAAGTTCACCATTCAAAGAAATGGTAGCTGGGGTCAGGGACCATCTTAACATTATTGTATGATGAACAATCCAAATGGGTCGACCTAAATTCCAACTTCCATCTCAATCAATAAATGTGGGTTTCACTCTACGATGCCCAGTCTCTATCTCTGAATTACTATACCTGAGGTAGAAAACTCTGAGAGACTCATAATTTGACATTATTGCTGTGGAAAAGGATATACTTACCCTGAAGTAAGACCAGCCATACTATCAATAATTAGCAACTTAATCTGATGTTGGAGAACAGAGAGCTTGACTTGTTCCAAGCTGCAAGCGACAGAAGAAAACGTCAGATAATGATTTCATTATACATGCAGCAAGCTATTCAATTGTACAGATTTCATGATAGAAGGAAGTGAAAAAAAATAACCATAATAAAGGAGTAGGTTTTGCACTTCATCTTTCTAACTTCAAGAGATAAAAGAACACGTAATATGTGGAAACGAAAAATCAACAAAGTATAAAGTAATTGCTTTGACGTAATAATTAACATTTGTCACAGATAAACCTTGAAGAGAGATTCGTTTATCAAATAAAACATCATATGCAACTTCGATATTCTCCTACCGATCTGCTATTTGATGCTAATGTGTTACGAATGTAAGGAAACACTGTACAGCATAATTTAGAAATTAGAACAACCATATAAACTAAATCATAAGCAATGTGACTGCTGAGTGCATAATAATGAGGGTGTACCTATCTGTGAATTCAGACAGTGATGAAGGCTGTAAAACTAGTATCCTACCAGCCATCTGCAAAAAACAAGGCAATATCTCGAAGCCGTCAAGAATACATATTATACATCTAGCCATGTATATACATGTGGACGTCAAAAAGCAGAAAAAGTAAAATCATAAAACCTCCTGCGCCATTTGGTCCAAGTTAAATATCTCAGGGAAAGTTGTTGCTCCTATTTCTATCAATCTGTCAGAAGAAGAAAGAAGATGTGTCCTGAAATAAAGTTGCATCACAATTAAGGCAGGAACCTAAATCTGTAAATACGAGTCAAAAACCTTTTTGAACTAAATTTTGATTCCACGTCAATGTATATTACTCGACCATTTAAACCTCCATGAGTAGTCGGCAGGGCAGCCAGTAACGCAAGCTTCAGACAAAACTGCAGAGTGATTGGACAATGTCTCAGCCAACACAGATACAATGGAAAATGCTTGTACCCAACGAAAAAAAGTTACAAGAAGAGGCAAGGCATCGAAAAAGAAAAACAACGCAAGACAGAAGCATGAAACACTTGAAGAACAAAGTTATAAGATTTTTTTTCGTCACTGGAACTAGTTTTGTTCTAGTCAAGATGCAAAAAATTTGAAACAATGTCCTCGAGACCGAGAACCGAACTTGGTTGGTATCACATGTTATCTTCATTTGGAGGTTCTTGGCCCTCTTTAACCATGACAACAAGAAACAAAAAGAAAAAGACATTAACCAATCCTACATTCATTTTCTCTCCCATAGGGATGTATATTATGTGATTAGTTTTCATAGAGTCCTGTCAAGATCACCACCAGTAGTTTGGCATCAAAAGCTTACAAGTGCATTCCAACTTTCAACACCAAAAACACAATAAATTAGGTTTACTAATTCTTGGGCTGTCGCAATCCAGTATCAACGAGACAAGGCCTCAGAACTCACTAAATATGCATCCTGTATGGCCTATAAAAAATGTTTATCAATTTAGCAACCTAAAACAAATAATTGCAACGCTTCCTAAAGCCGGTATTTCCAAAATATCTATAATACAGGATACAGTTCAATTTGAAGTTTTAATTTTTCAGTTATTAAACTACTAAAATAATACAAAAACGATTAAAGAATAGTTTACTTACTTGTGTCTTGCCAATGCCTGCAGGACCGACCAACTCTGTCAAAGCACCAAATGGTATTCCACCACATAATGCATCATCAAGTCCTTTTAGGCGTGTTGGTAGATGGCCTGCCAAGTGTTCATTCTGAACTCGTTCCTCCATCAGCGAGAGAGCCTATAAACAACTAAACCAGCATATTTTGACTCTTCGAAGGCACATATGTAGAGCAAACTCACAAAGATCACCCAAAGAGAAGGATAACAGCTTACAGTTTGACATGGTGGAGATGTAATTTCACTGATATGTGCCACAGCGGAGCTTACTTCACCCAGACCCACATCTAACAACTCCATCAGGTCGAATTCGGTTAAAGACAAAGCATCCTGGACAATCTTTGTAGTCAGTATTTTGATCAGAGAACGGAAACAAATAGATTATGAGTTATAACCTAATTGGCTAAACTTCAAAATGAACAAAACTGTTTGTCCATGTAAACCTTCTTCTTCCTTCATGCGACAGGAAACAAAAAGTAACAACGTAGATGTACTAAGGAGTCATGATTCAGTTATATATGGACGAAAGACTTAAGGTTCAAGTAAACCCTAGATATATGAAAGGGAAGCTGAAAAGAAAAAGAATAATGGGTGCCAACATTATAATCATTTTCCAAATATTTATCAAGATCAAAGAGAGAATAATGGAAATTGTGTTAAACCCTAATTGGGTAGAGAAGTAAGTATGGTTATAATCCACAACAATATATGCAAACCTTCTTCTTCTTTTTCCTGGGTGGGATATTGAGATTAGAATTAGGTTTTCAATTGCATATGAGAAACATAAACTAACAAGAAAGAATTTACGAAAGAGTGAAGATTCAGTAATAAACCCTAGATTTGACGAAAGAGAAATTAGAGTGAAAAAAAATAAAAGGAAAGAAGATTGAAGCGAATGATGAATTGAAAGAAAAAAAAAGGGGTTTAGTTGAATGAGAGATACCTTGGCAGTTAAGATGTTACGAGCAATAAATATGTTAGCGATGGATTTTGGAAGACCCATTTCAGCGATCAGCTTCTTCGCCATCTCTCTCTCTCCCGCTTAAACTGTTTGGTGGTAGGAATATGTCATTCCCGCCTATTCTATACCCGCAGACGCGGGCCCAGACTACCCGGGGCTGAAATATTATTGGGTCGGTTCATGACCCGGGTTGGGCACACATTTTTACTAATCGCCGGCACATATTATTCGTACTCTCTCTCTCTCTCTCTCTCTCTCTCGTTGAGGGAGGGTGGTGAGATAAGAAAGCAGAAGGTTGTGGTGTGGTCGGTGGACTAGTCAGTGGTGGTGTGTGTGGTCGATGGACTCGTCAGTTGTGGTGTGGTTGGTGGACTAGTCGGTTGTGGTGTGGTCAATGGGCTCGTCGGTGGTGGTGTTCAGTTGGCTCGTCGGTGATGGTGTTCGGTTGGCTCGTCGGTGGTGGTGTTCAAATATGAAAGAAGGTTGTGGTCGATTGGTGTGTACGTAAAACTTGAATTGTTCTTAGTCCACTGACAAAGTCAAAGGGCATTCTATGTATGGATAAACTATCTTCACTTTGTTCTAGGAGATCTTAAAAGCAATCTAGACTACATTCACCTTATTTACAACTTATGATTAAACTTCTCCCCCCTTCACAATCAGAGGACTGTTTTTTGAGGAGAGAGAGAGACCAGGCTGACGTCATCTGAAGCTCGTCTCCTTCCCTCTCCTTTCCACAGCCAAACCTAATACCATCACCAACTTTCATCTTAACCATCCTCCTAGCTATCCCATTGATTACATGCAATCACTCCCACCTAATTACTATCATCTCACCTACATAATCACACAATCAGATTTTCAATACGCCACCTCTAAATCCCCAAATTCACAACCCTAGTTGTCACCAAATTCAAACATGAAATCTCCATGTCTCAGCAAATCAAAGCCTAATTAAGCAACCTCAATTAAATCATCTCAAGCATTTACAACAGCAGACAACAATTAGCATTACAGAGCACTCGAATCTCGCTTTCCAAGTCAAGAACCCTAGGGATTGGGGGAACATCAACTCGAGGAGCAGATTAAGGGGGCAATACGTTAAAACCGAGACATCTCCTCTGCCATTATCACCACGTAAAGGTATTTCACAACCCTTCCTATTCCCCTCCGCCGGTATTACTAAACTGTTGTTAGTTTTGATTTTGTTTTTTCTGTCTTCTCTCCTTCTTTCTCTCTCTTTCAATGATGTCATCGGTCACTTCAGTTTCGTCCTCTCAGTAGTTACTCTTGGTGTCCTCTTTTCTTTCCTGTTCTTATCTTATATTTTATCTTCTTAGTTGTATCTTTTTTGCTGTTTCTTGGTTTTGTAGTCTGCTTTGTCTAGCTATGGTTAACCCAGGGTAGTGACTTGGTCCTTGGGCTCTTTTGGTTCTAGTTGTTAGTGGTTAGTCTGACAGGTATCTCTGGTTGCTTTTGTCATATGATGGACCTTTTGGCTTTCATGGAGCTTGATGGAAATAGGTGGATATAGTCACCTATCTTTCTCATCATATTTGTAGAAGCTGGTTTGAGATAATTATCAGACTTAGTTGGTTTATATCTTTTGTTTACTTTCTCTTCCTTCTTCCTCCTTTATTTGTTTTCTAGTTCCTTTATTTGCTTTTGTTCAGTTCTTAATTTAAGTTGTGTACTTTCTGTCCTTTTGATTATATTATCTCTGTTAGACATCTTCCTCTGTTTATTGCTTGTAATTTATCTGGTTTTCTTTAGCTAATTAGGGTCTCTGAGGAGTGTTCGGTAGGTAGGAGGGTGACCTGATAGAGGCTGATTTTAGTGATCTATTCCTCATAGCAGTGGTCGGCCCTGTTTGGGCCTTTTGGACCTTGGTGGGGTCGCTAGCTTCAGTGGTCTGTCTTTAGACTTCTTTAGGTTTAAGGTTGTCGGTTTGAGACTGCCTTTTCTTTGCCTTATCCTCTTAGCTGCAGTTGGATTTTTTGGGCTCTTGGACCTTGGGAGGGTAGGTAGCTCTGAGTGGTCTGTCGATAAACCTTTTTTAGTGTTAGGCTATTTTGGGCCTGGCTAGGCCTCTTGTGGTGGCTATAGTTTCGGGTTTGGCATTCTTAGTGTTGGGTTGGTTAGTTAGACGCAGTGGTAGGTGCTTATAGGTGGTCGGTTCTTAGGGCGCCCCTTTGGTGCTTTGCTTTCTTCTTCGGTGGGCTGGGCCTCTGGTTTTTCTTGGTTTGGTGGTTTTTTCCACTTAGGGGCCATTAGGTTACTAGGGTTTAGGCTGACCCCGGAAGTGGTGGGTTATTTTGTGGCTGCCTTTTTTGTTAGTTGATCGTCCTCTCCTCGTTCTGTGGATGGAGCCCTCTATCTTAGCTTGGAATGTCCGTGGGTGCGGGAACTTTGCTAATCGCAAACACCTTAGCAGGCTTATTAAAGAGCATAATCCTGATTTTCTTTTTCTATCTGAAACCAAATGTATCAACACTAATCTTGACAAACTTCTGAATCTTACCAGCATCTAAGATAAGCATGTTATAGACCCGGTCAATAAAGCCGGCGGTCTAGCTCTTTATTGGTCACCCAATTTGATATTAATGTTATCTACTCTGACAACAATATGATTCACGTACAGGGAACTCAGTCGGCCAAGGAAAACATCTTTAATATAACGGGCTTCTATGGAAGCCCGTACAGTAGGGATAAAACTAAACCTTGGGAGATATTGGCCCAGCAAGCCCCTGACCCCCACATCCCCTGGCTGGTCATAGGAAACTTAAACTGCATTTTTGACCAGTCTGAAAAACTAGGAGGCAAAGAAGTGTCGCAGAGTTCTATTGACCTTAGTAAACATACTATTAATGACATGGGTCTCCAGGATATTGGATATGTGGGCTACCCTTTCACCTGGTCTAACAAACAATTTAGTGGTAACCTCATCCAAGAGAGACTAGATCGCGCCTTAGTGAATTACACCTGGCTTACCACTTATCCCCACTCCAAGCTCACACATCTTCCTACTTTAGGCTCTGATCACAACCCCATCTTTCTCTCCACTAAACCTAACTCCACTCTTGGGCGTAAACCTTTTAAATTCATTCGTACCTGGATGTCCCATCTAAATTGTGCTCAATTCATAAAAACTAACTGGAGCTCTATCCCCACACAGATCCAAACCAAACTTAACTCCCTGGCTATCAAACTCTTTAAGTGGAATAAAGAGGTCTTTGGACACATCGACAATAACATTAAGAGCCTCACCCAGCAACTCCAATTCATTAAAAATGTTGACCAGTTCAAAGAGACTTTCACTCAGATTGAGACTCTTCTACTTCAACAAGAAAGCCTGCGGAAAGAAAAATCGAGAGTAGCCAACATCAACTTAGGTGATCGTAACACTCAATACTTCCATGCGAAAGCCACCACGAGAAATTGTAAAAATCAAATCCATTCCATTAAGTTGGCTGACAACTCGTGGACTAATGATGAAGCTGAGATAGCCAATGTTTTTGTTTCTCACCTTCAGAATATTTCGGCTTCAGTTGGCTCCACCCTTTCTAGCAATCTCATTGAGTGTTTCAACTCGCAGATATCTCAATTCCATAATGACGCTCTTACTGCCATCCCGGAATTAGATGAAATCCGTAAAGCCACTTTCTCTTTGAAACCTGGTGCTGCTCCTGGGCCGGATGGATATCCTCCTCTATTCTATCAAGCCAACTGGGAAACAGTCAAGGAGGATCTCCACCATATGGTTTCTATCTTCTTTCGAGAAGCCACTCTCCCTACGATGTCTAATCACACTCACATCTGCCTAATCCCTAAAACTAAAACTCCCCAAACCCCGGCTGACTATAGGCCGATTAGTCTTCTTAACACAACCTACAAAATCATCACCAAAATCCTTGCCAACAGGCTCAAGCCAACTCTGGTTGATATCATATCCCCCTTCCAAGCTGCTTATGTTCCGGGAAGGCAAATCACAGACAACATCATGATTAGCCAAGAGCTAATTCATTCCTTCAAGAAAATCAAAGGAGCGAAAAGCTATTTCGGTCTTAAACTTGATATGTCCAAAGCTTTTGATCGGATCGAATGGCATTACCTGGAGCAAATTATGCTCCTGATGGGTTTCTCTCCTAGCTGGATTAAGCTTGTCAGTACTTGTCTCAACTCTAGCTCCATGGCTGTCCTGATCAATGGGCGTCCCGGGCGCACTTTTGATGTTAGCAGAGGGATTCGTCAGGGCGACCCGCTTTCGCCTTTCCTTTTCGCTATTGCCATGGAAGGCCTTAGCCGTCTCCTTGATAGACAAAACAACCACACCCCCTTCATCGACTTCTCGGGGCGTCACATTTTTGGTCAAAATTCTCTTGACAACATCCACAATCTCAAGATGATTCTTAAAGAATTCAGTGATGCGTCGGGTCAGATGATAAACTATTCTAAATCCAACATCTTCTTCTCTAAAAACTCGCATCCGAAATTCAAGCGTATGATTATTCTTGAACTTAAGGTTCATCAATCCTCGGCTGGCGACAAATACCTCGGCACTAATCTGTTCATTGGAAAAAAAAAATCTATCTTTCAACCCCTTCTCACCCAAATTAAAAACAAACTCGCCAAATGGCAATCCAATCTTCTCTCTCAAGCTGGTCGCTCGGTAGTCATTTCAACTATCGCAGCGGCCGTTCCCCGATACCAAATGCAGTGCTTTGCCATCCCTAAAGGCATATGTAACAGCATTGAGTCCCTCCAAAGGACTTTCTGGTGGGGAAAATCCAAAACTTTCCATACTATCAACTGGTCTACTATTTGCAAGCCAAAGAAACTGGGTGGTCTGGGGTTACGCCTCCCTCTTTTTGATAATCAGGCCTTTCTCAGCAAGATAATCTGGCGTTTTATCAATAACCCTAATGATATATGGGTTCGCGTGCTCAAAAGCAAGTACTTCCCCGCATCCCATAAGCCCACTCCCCCCAAAGCCACTCATTCTTGGCCCTGGAAATCTATTACTAAGCAATATTCTCATATGGAAGGTCTTATTTTCTGGGACATTAATACAGGGACTAACATTAACATTTGGCAGGATTTTTGGATCCCGAACCACCCCCCTCCCATAACTAACCAAACGGGGTCTAACTTTAAATGGGTCTCACAACTTATTACTAATAATACTTGGAATTTTCAGATTTTACAACAATGTTTTAATGATGAGATATGCAGTTCTATCCTGAGCATCAACCTCCAAAGTAATCAAGAAGATTAACCGATATGGACATTAACTAAATCAGATAATTTCTCCATAAAATCAATGTATTACTATTTAAGAACAGAAAGCACGAACGTTATACAGGACCACTCCGACTGGCTATTTATCTGGAATTTGAATACTATCCCACGCGTAAAACTATTCCTATGGAAATGCTGTACCAATAGCTTACCTGTCAAAGCTAAAATTGGCAAGTTCATTGGAGACTAATTCTCTTGTATTAACTGTGATGAAAACGAAACTTTAGACCATGTGATGCTTCACTGCACGTTTGCTAAAGCAATATGGTTCCATTATCAAGTGAGAACAAATCAGATTAGCTCGACTAATCAATGGATCAAACAATGGAAAACACTAAATGAGGATATTACCAATCAATACGCCAAGATACTTTGGTTCATATGGAAAGCTCGATGTGAAAACTGTTTTAACACGAACAAACAAAATCCTCGACAAATAATAGACAGAATTAATAATGTGTCTATCACTCCTTTCAAGTTTGAGACGGTTATCACTAACAAATGCAGGAAATCCACTAAGAAACAAATATGGAGACCTCCATCGACACCATATTTAAAGTTGAACATTGACGCCTCTTTTACCAAAGCTACAGATCCGGCCGGAATAAGATGTATTATCAGAGATGAAGAGTCGAAATTCATTATAGCAGCAGCAAACTCAGTGCGATGCCAAAACGCGGAAGAGTGTGAAGGACTGGCTATCCTTTCGAGTATACAATGGGCATTACAATTGAACATTACTCACGCTCATATAGAAAGTGATAATCAAGCTCTTGTCAATTTCATCAATGGTCAAAATGTAGGACTACACTGGCAATCCTTAAAGATTATTCAACAAATTAGATCCCTTATAGACAATTTCGAAGGAACCATGTTCACCTGTGTACCTAGAGATTGCAATGCTCCAGCTGATGCGATTGCGAAATGGGGAAGAAGAAATGAGGATCGAAAAGTGTGGAATTATGTACCTTCTTTTGTTTCGGTACTACTTTAGTTGTTTGGTTTGTATTTTGTACTCTCGTTTTTCTTTAATGCAATGTTCTCTCATCAAAAAAAAAAAAACTTATGATTATATTTTTTATTTTCATTTTTGTTGAGGGAAACTGATAATTATATGAGAGGAATATTTTGGTATATCTTTCCACCACGGTGGGATTCAAACCATTAGGATTATTTTGTCGTGTACTCGTATGTTATTAGGGGATATGCTGAACATATATTAATTACATTTAATAGGTATAACCCGATTCACCATCCTATTAGAATGTTGAATAGAGTTTAGCACTGCGTGTTTCTCAGCATCCTTGATTCTTTTATTTGTTTTTTCCCCCTCTCTGCTTTTTTTGTTGACTTGCACCATTTGATTGCAAGAAATATAGTTGCATGGCCTGCCAAACAATGAACAGTGAAATGGGGTGTTTTCGGAGTCCTAGACCAAAATCGAACCTTCTCTTATAGCTGCACATGAGTTTAGATTATTATCTAACGCTATGAGGTAGACGAGGATGCCCAATTCATGCTCATTTCCTTCTCGTTTGGAGCAGTTTGCAGCGTTTCGGTAGTAGGTGTAACTGAAGTTAGAAGCCTAAACCTAGTACAAATTTTCTGCTTTTTAGGAGTAAGGTGTTCAAGGGGGATAGTTTGTGTTCAAAAGTGAGGTTTATTGTTATCTTCCTCTCAATTGGAATATGTGTTTTTTCTTTGTTGATTTTGTATTTTCTCGGGGTTTAGGTTATGCTTGTCCTTTTTTTTCTTCTCAATGATAAACAGAGATAGTTTGAATCATAGAATTTAAAGTGAATATTTTCTTCTTCTGCCAGACTCTTTAAAGTTAGTGACTTGGAGACGGCCGGAGATGTTTGAACCTGTCATTACAGGTGGATAAGTACGTATATCCAATTGTTTACTGGATACCGAAGTGCAACCTGTAAAGTTGAACTCAAGATACCCTAAAGAATAGGGTATGTTTGTATTTATAATAAGAAATACATAGTTAGATTACAAGAATGCCCTTGAGTAAAAGATAAAATACAAAGATATACAATTACATTTAACACCCCTCCTCAAGCCGAACGACCAGGAACTAGAGAGAGCTTGCTTTGTAGTTAAAAAAATCTTGGTGAAGATAAACCCTTTGTAAAAATATCGGCTACTTGATCACTTCCCGGAATAAATTGAACCTTGAGACGACCATTTTTTACTTGCTCACGAACAAAATGAAAGTCAATAGCTGCATGTTTTGTTCGTGAGTGTAGGATTGGATTTACTGTAAGATAAGTCGTACTTATATTGTCACAGTATATGATAGGAGGTGTCGGTAAAGAATAGCCTAATTCAAGAAGAAGATTCTTAACCCAAATGAGTTCAGCAGTGGTATGGGCCACGACCCTGTATTCAGCTTCCGTAGATGAACGGGTCACAGTGGGTTGGGTTTTAGAGGCCCATGCTATTAAATTTGGACCCATGAAGATACCATATCCAGAGGTTGACCGTCGGTCGTCAGGTGACCCTGCCCAGTCAGCATCGGAGTAGGCAATAAGAGGAAGACTTGTTGCTCGCCGGAAAACCAGACCATGATGAAGAGAACCATTTAAATACCTTAAAATTCGTTTAGCTGCAACTAAATGAGTCGTCGTTGGAGATCCCATAAATTTGGAGACTTGATTCACGGCATACGAGATATCAGGTCTGGTGAGGGTAAGATATTGAAGAACCCCCACCAGACTTCGAAACAACTTTGGATCAAAAAGCAATTTTCCATCACATTTCGATAACTTCGAACCAGATATTACAGGAGTGGAAACTGGTTTTGAATTCTCTAACCCAAAACGAGAGAGAATATCCATTGTATACTTAGTTTGAGTTAAAATCAAATCAGTTGTTGATCTAGTAACTTCCATTCCTAAGAAATAACCTAAATCTCCCAAATCCGACATATCAAATTGAAGTTTTAAGTTGTGAATCAGATTCAACACAAGCTTAGAAGAAGACCCAGTTACCAAAATATCATCAACGTAAAGTAATAAAATTGTTAGGTCTGATGAAGTTCGAATAAAGAACATAGAGGGGTCAGATATAGATTGGGTGAAACCCATTTGTAACAGACAATTGCTGAACCGGAAATGCCAAGCCCTAGGGGCTTGTTTCAAACCATATAGGGCTTTATGCAACTTACAAACATGGTTAGGTCGAGAGGGATCTTCAAATCCTTTGGGTTGAGTCATAAAAACAAACTCTTGAAGATCCCCATTTAGAAAAGCATTTTTGACGTCGAGTTGTCGAAGAAGCCAATTACCTGTGATTGCTATAGAAAGAACTGAACGAATTGTGGCCGGTCTGACCACTGGACTATAAGTTTCATCAAAATCAATCCCATATTGTTGAGAATACCCACGAGCGACTAAACGAGCCTTGAATCTTTGAACCGAGCCATCAGCCTTCTGTTTGACCTTGTAAATCCATTTACAATCCACTATATTAGCATTAGGTGGAGCAAGAACCAGAGACCAAGTTTTATTCTTGTGCAAAGCCGAGATTTCTTCTTCCATGGGTTTACGCCAGTGAGGGACTTTGCAAGCCTGTAGGAATGATTGAGGTTCATGAAGAAGAGAGACAGAATTGTTAAGTAACACCTTGGGTTTCCTTGTGCCATCTCGATTTCTAGTTATCATGGGGTGAGTTGAGGTGGTTGGTTTTGGAAAAGAAGGGTTAGGGTTAGTTGCAGGAAGGTTTGAGGGATTAGGCGAAGATGACGGTGGTATTGGTAAAGGTAAAGTAGTAGAAGACAAAAGGGGGACAAATGTAGGGGACAAGGAGGGTATCGTGGCGTCAGAAGGGGTTGACGTGGAGGAGACAAGAGGAACAGCTGGAGTAACGTTTTCTAACGGACGTGAAGGGACAGATGGCACGGAAGGAATTAACGCAGTTTCAAAATGCGTCAAGGACGAGGGTACAACTGTACCGTTGGGTACAGGTGGAGGAAGGACAGACGACGCGTTTTGAAGAGGAGTGGGAGACAAGGTGACAGATGTACGGTGAAGGACAGGGGAAAGAGGTGTGGTAGGGACTGTTCGTTGAAGTGTTGTAATTGGGAAATTAGGGTTCTTGGAGGGAGACGAAGACTCCGAAAAAGAAGCAGAGAAGGGAAAGAAATTCTCATCAAATAAAACATTCTGAGAGATGATTGTTTTGGAAGAAGATAGATCAAGGCATTTATAGCCTTTATAATTAGGAAGATACCCTAAGAAAACACACGGTTTGGTTTTGAAATCAAATTTGGTAGATCGATAAGGAGTCAATAGAGGGAAACAACGACATCCGAAGGTTCTGAGATCATTGTAAGAAGGTTTTTGATTCAGTAATTTCTCAAAAGGGGAGAGACCATGAAGAACAGAAGTGGGTAATCGATTTAAAGTGTAAACAGCAGTTTGAAAGGCATCTGTCCAATATTGAAGAGGAATCGAAGCATGATGAAGAAGACATAGAGATGTCTCAACTAAGTGACGGATCTTTCTCTCAGCAACCCCATTCTGTTGAGGGGTGTGAGGACAAGATCGATGATGCTGAATTCCATGGAGATTTAGAAAGTTGGTCAAATCATTATTCACAAATTCACCACCACCATCAGATTGGAAGATCTTAATGGGATGATTAAATTGTTTTTCAACAAAATTCTTGAAATTTTTAAA
>BEHA01000632.1:61337-107501 GCA_002897215.1 Eschscholzia californica subsp. californica | reverse complement strand
GAATGGGTTGTTGTTTGAGAAGGTCGATACGAAATTCATGGGTGAGAAGAAGAGAGTGAAGTTCACTATAGGTGGGAGGAACAAGACGAGTAGTAATCGAAGTGACAAAGCTCTCATAATCAGAGGAAAGGCCAGATAAAACAATGAGGACGAGCTCATTATCAGTAACAGAATGTCCAATGGTTGTTAATGAATCAGAAATAGATTTAATACGAAGAAGGTATTCAGAGATGGAAAGAGAACCTTTCTTGAGGGTCTGAAGTTGAAGCTTGAGATTCATTAATCGAGCTGAGTTAAGAGAGGAGAAGTTTCTCTCAAGAGATTCCCAAACCGAGCGAGAAGTAGTTAAACCAAGCACCTGTGTTAGGACAGGTTCAGTGAGAGTGGCATTAAGCCATGAAAGAAGCATTTGATCAATGCGATACCAATAAACATACTCAGGGTTAATGGTGAGAGTTGAAAAAGAGTCAGAGGAAGAAGGAAGATATTCAGCAAGGGGAGAAACAGAGCCATTAACATACTTATAAAGATCTTGAGAGTGAAGAATGGGTAGGAGTTGACTCCTCCAAAGAAGGTAGTTGGAATTGTCTAATCTGATGGAAACCAGATTAGCAATGTTGGAAAGAGCTGGAAAAGTCATGGAGGAAGAAGAAGAAGGATCAGAAGTTGGAGAAATTTGGGTTGGGGATGGAGTGGCGGCGTTGAAGGAGGCCATTAGAAAAACCATATAGGCACAGAAAACCAAGGAAAAAAAAATTAAGAGGCTCTTGATACCATGTAAAGTTGAACTCAAGATACCCTAAAGAATAGGGTATGTTTGTATTTATAATAGGAAATACATAGTTAGATTACAAGAATGCCCTTGAGTAAAAGATAAAATACAAAGATATACAATTACATTTTTTTTTTTTTGAAGCCATGAACCATTTCATTAATAAGTGAATAAATCACAATGTTACATGGAAGATCATTCTTATTTCTCTCTTCTGAAAAATTCATGAGAGTTACATACCTTTAAATGCAAAGTGCCTCATGAAGAGAAAGAAATTGGACTAGACACCGACTCAATAAAATAAAAGATACATACACAAAGAAAAGACCCTAAAGGCCGAGAACGAAAAGACCCTATATGGAGATACGAAGTAATTTCTCTTGTATTTTATTGTACTAAGATATAGATATACTAAATTTCCTTTCTTTTCTACCCTTTTCCGCACGATCACCACCGTCACCGCCACTGCCACCGAACACATCACAAAAAACACCACCATCATTGAACCCCACAAACCCTACCACCACCACAAACCACCACAGAAACCACCACCACCACCCTTAACCGCACCTTTCGTCTCCACCACCACACTACCATCACAAAAACACCACCATACCGCCACCACCACCATGTAGGGATTTACACCCTTCTACTAGTGTTTATAGCGGAAATATGACATCTAATGTCTACACTAGTATTCCCAGGATCACATGCAAAACTAGTAATTAATCTAATGGAGATAGTAGATTACCTTAATCGCTTTTCCCTCGAACTAGTTGAATTGAACGAAGAAGACCAAGAGCTTCAAGTGTAGCTCCTCTACTTGGGACACGAGCAATCAATTTGATCTCCCACCTTGTTGTATAGCTAGCACACCAATGGTGGTTGGAAAAGAAGAACACCTTCTTCTTTGACTAGATTGATAGTAATGGGAATTAGCTCACTTTCTCCTCTCTACTTGATGTGGTAGAGTAAGAAAGCTTAGAGAGAAATTCCACACCTTATTCTCTGCCCTAAGAGTGTTTATATAGAACCCTAATAAGAGTCCACCTCCTTTTAGGTTTCCTAAAACACCCTTTAGAATAAGATTTAGGGAAATAGTCGAAAATAGCAACTATTGGTATTTTCTCAATTCCCTAAGGAGGAGGTGTCCAAACACCACGAAAATTGGCAGATATAATTTTTATTATATCAGCAACTAACCCTCCAAAATTCAGCCCAATCCGAGCCCTAAAAGTACCCGAACCGGTCTAGACCCAAAAACCCTGTTTTTGGCCTTTTTGTACTATCTTTACCTAATTCCTTTTAGGCCTATGAGATATGTTTATGGGACACTCCCATGATTATATCTCACTCCCACTAGTCATATCCTAGATCAATTTGTCACTCTTATGTGTAACCCGTTGTAGGATCCGATCGAAGTTAGCCGCGAATTACTTCGTAATTCGACGATCGTAGTTGGTCTCTAGCTACAACTCTACGATCCCTAAATCAATCGGACTTGATGATCTTCCACATCAATTGTCCTATCCGACAAATTGTTCGCATTGTCACCTTGGTCGAAGGACATCTCCTTCAACTCCTTCACACCACCCACCACCATCGTTAAACATCACCACAGATCCCTCCACCACTCCACCATCAATGAACCCTAAAAACCTGTCACACCACCACCGTTGCCTCACCATCACCACCGTTGCCTCACAATCACCACCATCGTTGTAGAAGAACAGAAATTATAGCATCCATGAATAAAATGCAGAAGAAGGAGAAGGGGAAATGGGAAATAATGAAAAGAGACTAAATCTCAACCAAAGAAGAGCAATTTTGAAGAAAAGAGAGATAGAGAGGTTTGATTGTTCGCCGGTAACCGTCAAGAACCACCAAAAATGGTGGTTCTGGTGAAATTAAAAACCGTCGCCGCTACAGTGCAAAAAACCCCAAAGGGAGAATTACTAAAACCCCCCAACTCTGATAATGGCTTTACTGAAACCCCCCACTTTAATTAGTAATTACTGAAACCTCCCAACTCCGTTTGATTTAACTTTGATATTTTCAATATTACTTTCTTGCCCTCTTACATTTTACCCCCCACTTCTAATAATGCTTTTACTGAAACCCCCCAGTTTAATTAGTAATTACTGAAACCCCCCACAAGTTTGTTTGAATTCAGTTGATACTGGCTCACAAGTTTGTTCTTTACTTTGGAACAAAAATGAAAGAGAACTTTTAAGCTCTCATGGGTTTACTCAGACCAATTAACTCTTTCGAAGTTACCCATCAATGGTTAAAATGGCTGAGCTTACTGGTCATACTTCTAGAGTTCTATTCATGGCTCAGGTAATGATAAAAACAAATACCCAAATCTCGATTCGAAGTTTCATTAGATGGTTTGGTTCAATTTTCTTACTCTTTTTAAATTCTTGTTTGTTTTGAAATTTGAGTATAGTCCAGATGGATGTACTGTGGCATCAGTAGCAGGAGATGAAACTTTAAGATTTTGGAATGTATTTGGAGCTCCTGAAGCTGCTAAGCCTGCACCAAAAGCTAACCCCGAGCCGTTCGCCAATATCAGTCGAATCCGATAAGCATAATTTGTTTGAGTAACTGCAACTATTGAAGAAGGCCGAATGCTTTTTCCTCTTTGATTTTAATATTCATATACTTCTTGAATGTATTATAAGTTAGGGAGGATTTCTTTTTCTTGGTGCAACTTGCATCAAATTGGCTTCAAAAATCCAGAAAGCTCAGATTTATGAAGTCTTTTACTATTTTATTCTAAGTTCAGTAGAAAACTGAACTTATTTTTGTTAGAATAATATATGTAATAGTTAGGGGTTGTTTAGTAATTTGCCCTTTAAGGGCCTTTTAGTCTTTTATCATTAGTATATATTTGTTAAGTTGTAACCCTAGTTTAATAAGAATGAGATTCATAGCCTCCACAATGTTTCTCCTCTTCCTTCTTCTCTATGATTATTGTTATTAATTTTCAACATGGTATCAGAGCATGATTCAGGAAGTTTTTCTATGGTTTGAGCTACAAGAGGAGAGATGATGAAGGTGATTTTGTTTTTTTTTTTTTTTTGTTATATTGGTAGTTTTGCTAGTAGAATTTGTTGTTAGTTTGATTTTTTTTTTTTTGTTGGTGGGTTTGAAGATTTGGATTTGTTGGTGGTTCGGAAATTCGATTTGGGTCTTGATTTGTTCGGATTTGGAGGCATAGGGAAGAAAATTAGGTATGGTGAGAAGAAACAAGGAATGTTTTGATAAATCTGGTTTTGAGAAGAGGCAATATGAAAAAGGGTGGTTTTGGTGAATTTGTTTTGGTGAAAAGTGATTTGGTGTTTTGGGAAAGTTGGCTGGTTTGGGAGTGGGCAGATTTCTTAGATTTTAAGAGGTGGTATTGGTGAGCATTAAGGTAGTTTTGAGGATTTAGGAAACACTAGGTGGTTTTTTTTTTTTTTAGTTGGCGGTTTTTTTTTTTTTTTCTTAAAACGATTTTGCTGAGTAGTTTTGGTGGGAAGAATTAAGAGGGTATTTATTGGAGCTCTCGGTTTTGGTGTGGCAGTAAGGTTGGAGAGGGAGAGAAAAACAAGTAAAGTGGGAGGCGGTTTGTGTGAAGGAAGATGGTTTGAGGTGGGAATTGGTTTTGCTTGGGTGGTTTTGGAGATTTTAACAAGGGTAGTTTTGGGAGAATTTGGTGGAGGTGGTTTGTGAGATTGGGTGGTTTTGGATAGATTTTGAAGGTTGTTTTGATATTTAAAGGGGTAGTTTAAGGTGGTGGTTTATGGGTGAGATTTAAGAGGTAAATTTGGGTTTTTGAAGGGCGGTTTTGGCTGGATTTGAAGTTGGTTTTTGGATGGGAATTGAAGTGAGGATTTGAGCTGTTTGGACACGGGAAGTGGTGAGAAAGTCAACTTGGACTAGGGTTTGTTTGGCTGCACAGTGGAAACCGAATCCCAGCTGGAAAAACTCCTTTCTTCAAGGAACTGTTTGGTTGACGCAGAAAATTATTTTCTCGTTGCAGATTTGGTATTGTTACTTTACATCTTCTTCATTCTTTGGGCAATATTGCATTTGCATCTTCTTCCACCTTTGGGTAATATTGCATTTGCATCTTCTTCCTCCTTTGGGCAATATTGCATTTGAATCTTCTTCCTCCTTTCGGCAATATTGCATTTGGATCTTCTTCCTCCTCCTTTGGGCAATATTGCATTTGCATGTTCTTCTCTCCAACAATTGCATCTTCTTCCCCGTTTGCAGTTTGAAAGTGATTTGTAGTATTGGATTTTGGTTTGCAGTATCGGATATTGAATTTTGGTGGGCAATATTGGATTGTCGAGTTTTGTTGCCTGTATTGGATTTTGGTTTAGCGGTTTTGCAGTAATTTGCAGTATTTGGTTCAGCAGTGACTTGTTCACCAAGTCACACTCGGTTCCACGATTTCGTTGCTTAGCTAGCAAACTCTCGATACTTTTCAATATCGCATCGTGAGTTTGAGGGAGGGTGTTAGAATAATATATGTAATAGTTAGGGGTTGTTTAGTAATTTGCCCTTTAAGGGCCTTTTAGTCTTTTATCATTAGTATATATTTGTTAAGTTGTAACCCTAGTTTAATAAGAATGAGATTCATAGCCTCCACAATGTTTCTCCTCTTCCTTCTTCTCTATGATTATTGTTATTAATTTTCAACAATTTTTACATGTAGATTTTATCTAAACAAGTGGTTTATAAATGATAATACAGTTTATTTTCTTCTTTCAAGTTGATTTGTTGGTAATTGCTATTGTTTCCGAGAGTTCATGCTTTGAGCGGGTTCGGTTCCTTTCCTGATTGTGAGGTTCTTTACTTTCAAGTTGATTTATCGTCTTATGACATTGTGTATTATAGTGACTTCTTTCAGCATGGAGAAATTTGTACCGACATGAGAGGGCACAACTTGTGAGTTGAACAGGATACTAACCTGCCCATAACCCTAAAATATAGGTTGTCCTAATTTTATAAAGTCAATCGAGCCAAATTAGATTGAGTAGTTTTTTTCCCTCAAACCGATAGCCTAAAGGAAATCGAAACCAGGTTTCCGTTGCAAATTGACACTCTTTAAAGAGATGGTCGATTTCTTCTTCATAATCTTCACACATCCGACACAGTTTTGTTTCTATAATATTGAATCGAAGGCCTTTGAGTGTGGTGAGTATTGCATCGTTCAACACTCGCCATCGAAGCCCTTCATAATCTTCACACATCCGACACAGTTTTGTTTCTATGTTATAGAATCGAATGCCTTTGAGTCTGGTGACTATTACATCGTTCAACCCTCGCCATATAAACGTTTGTATTTGTGGAAGGACCTCAAACTTCTTCCATAGTTTTCGCCATTTTAAAGTCTGAAGTACTACCAGTTGTGTTGCTCGAACTTGACGGTTGTTTTGACACTATGGATTGATGAAAGAAACTTCATTGTATTTAAATTACTTTCATATATACAAGAGATATTGTTATTGGGTTCTCAATCTCAAGAAACAAAGTAGACAAAAAGCAAGAGTTATTGAGGGAGTAAGTGTAGTAGAAGTAACAGCAGAAGTAGTAGTTATATTATATACTACTATTCTGTAACATAGAAGTTTAGTGATAGCCAATAGGTGCAGCTTCTTCCTTCAACTCATGCCCTTGAACATGTATGTCCTGCAAATTCAATAAACTCTAGATTTAGTATGACTTCGTGGAACTCCACAAACACTACCTATGACGAAAAATCTGGTAGTAAAAGAAAAGTAAAGTAAAGACAATTCAATGAAGAGTGAAAATGGAGAAGGGTTTACGCACCGAAACGAAGTGATTAACATCACGATGATGAGCTTCATCGGCTCTAACAACCATAACAACATCTCGAAGTGTAGAATTAGCAGGTAATCTCCAATAATCAATAGCAATAGCAGGTGCTTTGACATTCTCAATATTACCTTTATCCAATTCTTTCAAGAACTCAGTATAAGAATGAATTGCTTCTTCTTCCAAGTACCCAACAATTCCGTGTGAAAGTTTTGGTCAAACCAAGTAAGAAAGGAAATAAGCATTGAAGAATAATCCTTGAACTGCTATAACCATTGTCCTTTCATACCATTTAGGTTTTGCTACTTCCATGAATGTCATTAGATGCATTCATGTACGTGAGGCAGTGAGGGAGAAGACAATTCGGTGATATATGCGCCCCCCTTTTTAGTATCCTGCGCCCCATTTCCATGAACTTTTTTTGGTCCGGTTTTAGTAAATGGTGTTTTAGTCATTTCACTCTCTCTAACAGCACAATACCATTAAATTAAACGGAGTTGGGGGGTTTCAGTAATTACTAATTAAAGTGGGGGGTTTCAGTAAAGGCATTATCAGCGTTGGGGGTAATTCTGTTGAAATATCTTTCTATATGTTAAGATATCCCATATAATATTAGGAAATATCAAATATTAGAAACTAGTAAGTTATTAGGAGCTTATATATATTAGCATAAAACTATTAGAAACTAGTAAAATATTAGGAACTAGTAGAATTAGAAACCAGTAGTATTGTAACTCTATAAATAGAGTCTTAAATTTCTTTTGTAATCCATCAAGGAATAAAACAAGTTCTTTGATCAATTTCAACTTGGTACCAGAGCCAACGATCTTAAATTTATTTTTTTGTTAAAAAATTTTGTCGATTGAAGGAGAAAGAACCTTCATCTTCTTTTCCTATCTTAATTTCAAAGAAGGAAAAAATCCTTCATTAGTTTTGGTATTAAAAGAAGGCAAAAAGACAAAACAATAACGTTAATTGTTATTGTGTGATCTATATTGTCTCACAATTTACAAAATTTTGAGTTGGTAAAACACATCTTCTCAAAGATTCAGTTTCTAAAATTTTCTGATATAAATTTTTCCTCATAATTAATATAGTAGAAAATAAGGATCAGACAATTGGTACAATTTTTCAGTCAGGAGGAGCCTTTAATTCAGTGATTATGTTGAATGAAAAAAATTATGATATATGGTATCAAATCATGGAGATGCATATTGCTGAAAAAGAAAAACTTTCGTTTATTCGAGGTAATTCATTACCACCTGCTGAAGATGATGTTAAATATGAGAAATGGTATGCAGAAAATCAAAAAGTCAAGAGATGGTTGTTGATGTCTATGACTCCAGAAATTATGAAGAGATATATTCGTTTACCTACAGCTCGTGATATTTGGAAAGCTTTATCTAAAGCTTTTTATGATGGATCTAATGAATTGCAAGTCTTTTCTTTGAATCAGAGGGCATTTTCTGCCAAACAGAATGGGAGGATACTTTCGATTTATTACGGTGAACTGGTTGAGATCTTTAGTGAATTAGATCACCGTGATAAAGTGATCACGGAAAACGAAAACGATATTGTATCTTATCGTAAATCAATTCAACGACAACGTGTGCATATTTTTCTTGCAGGGTTAGATGGTGAATTTGAACAAATCCGTGGTGAAATTTTGAGAAAGGATCCCATTCCCGATTTAGAAGAATGTTATGCTTTAGTTCGTCGTGAGCTTGTTCTACGCACAACGATGAACAGTGAATCTGAAACAACTGATGCTTCCGCAATGATGATTCGAAATAAGACAAAAAAATAATATTGTTAAAGCTATTTGTCAATCTGACAGATCTTCTTATAAGTGTACCCACTGCAACAAAACTGGTCATACCAAAAGTCATTGTTATGAATTAGTAGGTTATCCGGAATGGTGGGATCATAATCGAAAGAAAAACTCTAAGAAACCCCTTGTAGCTGCACTTGTTGAGACAGAGGAAGAAAATCCAACTGTTAGGCAAGCTTCAGCAATGGTAGTCACTACAGGTAACATAGAAACAAAAATGGAGAAATTTAGAGATAAACTATGCTACGTGGAGCAGTTAGATAATCTCAGAAATCAACTTAACGAGTGTCTGCACCAAAAGTGCGAAGTGGAGAAGAAACTATCAAGTCTTAGCTCTCTATCTCAAAAAGGTACTTCTGCAGATACAAGTATTTTGGTGAAGCAGTTGCAAGAAAAGTTAAGAAACTATGAGTCTGAAGTCGAAGAAGCAAAGAAGTTGAAATCATCTCATCAAAATAATGAGTTATTAAAAGAAAAATTATTGGAAGAAAAAGACCGAAGAGAGCGTGCGGAATTCGAGTTACTTAAACAACAAGAGACTCAATTTGATGTGAGAAAGTTGGAGAATGAACTAATGGCCTGGAAGTCATTAACCAATGATATTCCTAGTGTTTCATGTCCAAGTGACATACGTACTAAGTTCACAAGCTTGCAGAAAGAGGTGATTGAAAATATGACAACAGTTGGTCAAGTAATCGCATGTATGAAGCAAATGGAGGTAACTCTGAAAGCAGCTGAACTTGGTAGACAACATGTAGAATTTGTGACCTCATTAGCCAACCAGAAGGCAGAAGATTCGGAATCTAAAGTTAAACGGTGTGAATTGATGATCAATTGTCTTACTGAAGAAACAAAAAGATTAAAAAAGGAGGCTATTGAATTGAAGATGCACAAGAATGTGGAAATAGAGAGAACAACAAAGCAAGGAACTCTTATTTAGGAATTGGAGGCATCACTTGATAGAAAGGAATCCTCCATCAAAGAACTGCAAAGTAAATTATCAGAACAAAAGGAGGTCATGGCTCACCAGCATAACGAGATAAACCTGCTCAATGAACGGCTAAACAACGAAGCACAAAGGCTAAAATCATTGGAGCAGGAGAATGACAAGCTCAGTGAAGAAATTTATGTTTTGAAGTCTAAGTCGGGCCACGATGACAGTTTCAAGTCGAATATTTTCGAAAATGATAGACAAGTTGGGCATGTGCGATATCTATGCACCAACTTGAGGGGGAGTGTTGAAATATCTTTCTATATGTTAAGATATCCCATATAATATTAGGAAATATCAAATATTAGAAACTAGTAAGTTATTAGGAGCTTATATATATTAGCATAAAACTATTAGAAACTAGTAAAATATTAGGAACTAGTAAAATTAGAAACCAGTAGTATTGTAACTCTATAAATAGAGTTTTATATTTCTTTTGTAATCCATCAAGGAATAAAACAAGTTCTTTGATCAATTTCAACTAATTCTCCCAACCCCAAATTCTAGAGAGAGAGAGAGACAGAGAGACAAGAGTATACATCGGAGAAACAAGGAGATTACACAAAGGAGAAAGTCATGGTGGAAAGAGATAAGTATATGAAGAGGAAATCACCAAGATAACTCCACGAAGAAGGAGGAGAAGACCAAGGGAACATAAACGGAGAGAAAAAGACGAGGAAACTACTAACCCTAGGACGGAAACCGCCACCGGGAGGCAGCGCCACCCATAGATGTAGATCGCTCCACCCGGCTCTCTCTCTCCCCTCCTCTTACCCAGTTTTTATTTTGATGAGGTCAAAGTTTTCATCAATAGAACCCTATATTATACATCATCTAAGTAACAGCAACTCCATTACAGTAAAAATTTCATCCAAATAGAGTCAACTTCCATGGATCAAGATGAAACGGTTAGTTCTAAACTTAATCACCTGAAAATTTGGCGAAACTTAGCAGAGATATGGAGGCAAGAACCCTGTGTTCAATTTGTTCACCATTCTCTAATATCTGTTTCAGCCTAAGGACTAGAACTGAGACTGCAGAGAGTTGGAATTCCACGTCGGGAAGTAAAGTAAGAGCTCGACTCATCCATGCGACAGTGATCAGGCATGTTTTCACAAGATCCAAACTTTCAGACCCTAAACATTTGGAAAGGACCTCCAAAAATGACTTGTTGCCATTCCCAAATAGTGATGCTGTTAACTTCTTCCACCAATCTTCTCTTGCCTTTTCTTCTTCCTGAAATAGGTACCCATAAGTAGCAGTGGAGCAAGCTTCATCCAATTTCGTAAGGGATTTGTTTTCAAATGACTTTATTTTACAAGTATATTTCATGTTTTACCACTAAAGCAATAATGCACAAGTACACAACGATTCATCTTTCAAATGGATTGCTAAGAAGAAACTGCGACTAGTTGTTATGCTAAATTGTGTATTCGGCCTTCCAATATAAATATATAATTTTAGTCATTTCATAATTTCATATACTTGCCCTCTTTTAAATAGATACAGTTTATTCTGATTTATTGCTCATTTGCTTTCGAAGATTGGGGACCTAAAATGCAGAAGGAAATTCTTGCGAACTAGATTCTTCATTCTATTTTTCTAGGCCCTACTTCATTAATAAAGTTGATCTAATATGAAACTGAGTATTTAAGTTGAATAGAGCCCAAAATTTGAGTTCGTCTGACACGGACTCAACCCCGATTCACCATCCTATTTAGAATGTTGAATAGAGTTTAGCACTGCATGTTTCTCAGCATCATTCTTTTATTTGTTTTTTATCCCTCTCTGCATTTTTTGTTGACTTGCACCATTTGATTGCAAGAAATAAATTTCCTTCTACAGAGCTTAAAAATTGTTCAAAATTGACTCAAACGTGGTTCAAATGTTGCCCTAGTTTCTAATTTCCTACATTTTTCTTACTGATTTTGCCATATTTTCCCCCTAACTTTGCCAAATGCCCAAATTGGTTCATGTGAATATATATGATTATGACTGTAATGCTATGTTAGATCAAATTGTATATGATTATTTGTTAGAGAGATATGTTTGTAAGGTGCTTGATTTATTTACATTTCAATCTGGGTCTAATTAGTCAGAATAGATCTTTTATTGATATTATTCATGGTTTTGAGAACTGATTAGAGGTTATGTGATTCCTCCGAAGCCATAACCAAGAAACCAAAAATGTTGCAAACGCAGCAATCTCAAATGCTCCAATCTCCAGCCAGATTAGGGCTCACAAACCCTAATTCACCATCATTCTCAAATCCCACAACACCCAAAATCCCCCCACAAAACCATCTCCAGCAACACCACCAACAACAACAATCTCCATTAACAACCACTCTTACTACCACAACAACAACAACTACCTCCTCAACTTTACTCTCTCTCCTCCCACCTCTCTCTAGAGCTCAATCTCTTCTTCTTCAAATGGCTTCTCTTGCTACCAAACTCTTTGAAGTTTCCCCAAATCGAGCTTCATGGCTTGCTTCTTTCCGTGGTTCACTTCCTACTTTCCTTTCTTCTCAAACCCTAACCCTAAATCCTCCTCCACTTGATCCACCCCCTTCTTCTACCAAAGAAATTTTATCTGTTTTCACTTCTCTTCAAACCCAATTATTTGAATCTGTTGCTCAACTTCAAGAAATTCTCCATCTTCAAGATGCTAAACAAAAAATTGCTAGAGAAATTAGGGCTAAGGATTCTGCTGTTCTTGCTTTTGCTAATAAGCTAAAAGAAGCTGAACAAGTTCTTGATCTCCTTGTGGATGATTATGCTGATTATCGTCGTCCAAAAAGATGCAAACTTGAAGGTAATAATGATAATGAATCTCCATCTTCATCATCTTCTACTACTAGTATTGCAACTTCATCGAAATTATCAGATATATTATCGTATGCTCATCGGATTAGTTATACTACATTTGCACCGCCGGAATTTGGGGCGGGTCAAGCTCCATTAAGGGGAGCTCTTCCACCTGCTCCTCAAGAAGAACAAATGCGCGCTTCATTACTATATCAATTTGCTGATCTTGATGTTGGATTACCTAAGATAGAAAGTAAGGAAAATACTATTGATACATTAATGGAACCACCACCATTACCAGAGAATAATCCCCATGTCGACTTGTCGGCAGTTCAAGGGGTTATTCCACCAAAACTTACTGTTCCATCAGGTTGGCGACCTGGGATGCCAGTGGAATTGCCAACCGATTTTCCAATTTTGCCGCCACCTGGATGGAAGCCTGGGGATCCAGTTCCATTGCCCCCATTGGATGCCATTGTTCCAAGTAAGGTTGAGGAACAACAACCTCGACCATCTGCACCAATACAAGTTCGGTATGTCGAACTTGATATTAATCATGATGATTCCAGTAGTGATTATAGTAGTGATGGAAGTTCTGACGAGGAAGATAATGATTGAAGCTCACTTTCAGTTCATTTTCCTTCAAGTATTTCAGGTAAAGAAGCCTTGTGCATTAAATTTTATTTTTTGCTACTTTTACTTGTTGAACTAATGGAGGTTTCACTTTCAATAGTTTCCTTCTTACTTTATTTTGTGATTCCAGGATATGAACAAACTGATTATGCAATTCATTGAATATTTGATTATCTTTTGCTGGTTCTTTCTTTGGTGTCTAGTTTTAAGGTTTAATTCTTTTGCATCATAACAAATTCGGTAACGTTTGGAGGGGTTTTTGAAACCTAATGTCTGCCTTCTTCAAAGTGAGTCTGCCATGTATTTCACGTCGCGAACTCGTGTTTCTAGTGGGAGTCTGGTATTGTTGGAGCTGTATCTTTACTTACCGAGCATTTGTTTGTAATAAATGTACAAACATTTTGTGTCTTCTTGTGTTTATTTTAGTTATCCGTATTATTAAGCAAGAGATCTTGTTAAGAACATATTTATGCCTGGACACTGACTTAACCCAATTCTGACTTTTCGAAGACCATTAACTTGAGTATCGTGTGCTCCGATTTTAGGTCCAGCGTAAGTTGGGTTGGACCGAGTTTTCTGATTTTAGGATTGCCTTAAAATCTCACACACAAATGACATGTCTGAACATTCTAACTTTCTTGGTGATCTTTTCTATAATATTTAGCATCATTATTCTTGATTCAACAAGTCAACGACTTGGAGAGATGCTCTTGTGCGGATCTCCAACTTCATATTCACTTATTTCTGAAGCATGGTGATGGTAAAGACATATTTGAAAGTCAAGTTGACAGACTAAAGCTAGTCTACACGATTTAATGTGAAACTAACTCTTTTGAAGCGGTGGGTGTGATATTTGCAGTGGCCTCCTAGTCATGATTGTGTATTTGAGATTTTGATGATCAGGTGTCATGAGATTAGGTTATTTTTGTAGTGTATTAAAAAGTTTAGGGTGCACACGAAGTGCTTCATCTGTTCTTTCATGAGGTCACCTATAACTTCATGTCTACTTAGCTCGAATTTTTGGGCATTTCATGTCTTCTAGGTTTATGTAGCTGATAGCAAACAACACTCTGCCACTTCATCAGAGTCTGTCAAATACGTATTCAATTAGCTTATTGTATTTCTTTTGAGATGCATAGAATACAGTCAGATAACCAACTCTGGTGCTTATTACTGCTTGATCATGATTATCCACTTAAAAACCATTACTCATGCTTGGAGATTCTCACAGTATTACTCGGCTCAGAACGTTTACATGCAGACTAATTGTTTCCGACCCTTTTCTCACAGATAAACACACTTCTTACATTGTTCGGCCGATTATGAAATGATGTCAGAGATTCTGTTTGGATGAAGTTCAGTCGGTAAGAATGGGTTCGACAAGAATTTTCATGGAGTCGAGTCTTGAAGAGTGAGATACTATTTAACGGCAGTAGAAGGGATCAAATAAAGAAAAACCCAGAGCAAAAGCGTTCTTATATGGATGACATTTCTTACTGTAATATATTTCCCTGAAAACATTCTTCTGGAAATTCATGAAGTTTATAAAAGGATATTTATAATTTTACATGAATTAGACTTGTAAGAAGGGGTATTCTGATCATTGGATTTCTCCTCTACAGTGGGGCTTAGTAATCTATGCTCAAGTTTTCTCGGTTGTAGGTTGCTGCCGCCGGCACCTGAAGGGCAATCTGGACAGAACTAGTCCAAAATTTGAATTGGCTCCATAAGTGGAGAAAGGGAAGAAAATCAACATTGGTATACGGTTTTAAAAGTGACATGTGACATTTAATTTTCAATTAACACAGAGATATGTTTTTACTTGATTCAGATTAGTAAACTCTGATAACTTTAACCTATTGTTGTGATATTTCACTTCCCTCCGGAACCCGAAAATCGAAATCTCATACACACACCTAAATAATTTGAATTTGGGAGTTTGCATTCACTTATTTTGGGATGTTTATTTGGTTAGTGAACTCATATTTGCCTAATGTGTTGGACAAAATTAACTCTACCCCACTTGGCAAGGGCTATTCGTTGGACAATTGTAATTCTCTTGGGCTAATAAATGGATGGCACGTGGATGTGTATTAGATGAAGTGGACGAATTACAGTCTTGTTTTCTTCCAGTCCGATAAGAGAGAATAGAGAGAGAGAGAGAGAGAGAGAGAGAGAGAGAGAGAGAAGGCAGTGCTTGAAAGTATTCATTTTAATGTAACAATAGAATTAGGGAGGAAGGAATTGGGGGAATAAATAGAAGAAGAGAATTAATGGATATTCCGCTTGGAAGTGTAACAACAGCAAGGATTTTGTGGTCAAGAATTAGATCACATTCTTCTTCTTCATCTTCATCTTCTAGTAAATCCACATACTGTTCTTCTAGGAAGAATTCCCAGCCTCCACCACCAGAAGGTGATAGTAACAAAAAAGGTACCCTTCTTTTACTTGTCCCTAAACTAGGGTTACACTTCCCTTTGTGTTTCTTGCTTCTAATCACTTTTCAAGATATATATAAGATCAATAAATTCTCATATAGATCAATCAATTCTTGTTTCTAATCACTTTTCAGGCTCTATATACATATATATTATGTGGGTATTACTCTAACTGAAAATTTGAGATTAAACATGTTGTTACAAGAATTGCTATGCCATTTTAGCAGAGGGCAAGCCGGCAAGGGCCAAATTTCTACCAAAATCATTTGACTTAAAACATGTCTTGTGTTGAAAAAAAGTCTCCAATATGGGTCGACCTCGGAGCATCTCCAATGCAAGACTCAAGAAAAACTCTAAAAATCTTACGTGTCAAGTGTGAAAAATGAATCTCTAAATGGTCTCTTTCCTATTTGGCTATTTAGAGATACTCTATTGGAAAGCCTTCTCCAATGTAACACTCAAGAGAAACTCTAAAAACATATATTTTAGTGTAAATTTATTTAATTTGCTTATGTGGCACTTAGAGATCCTCAAGAGGACACTCTAAATTTAGAGTGTCCTCTTCAGGATCTCTAAAATAACTACCGCCACCTCATTTTAGAGATCCAAGTTAAGCGTTGCATTGGAGACAGATTTGGAAGAGAAACTCTAAATAATCCTATGTGGCACTCTAAGATTTAGAGTTTGAGTCTTGCACTGGAGATGCTCTAAAACTCCTACTGCAACTCGAGAAACTGTTGGATTGGTGTCTGACACTCTGACCCTAATATTACGTTATGTTTGCCCTAGTCTTATAGAGAGGACGGTTATCAATGTAAGGGGTGTCATTTTGATTTTTGGTTTTGGTTAAAGATGGTAGGGTGCTAGGAATTAGGAGGGAGTTATATATATATATATTTACAAGTTCTTGAGAAATCTCCGTAACCTCGTTCTTCATATATAGTGAAATAATTGTGGCATTGTTTGCCCTGGAGTAGGGTATTCTTTTAAGAAGAAAAAGAACAAAAATATATTATGTATCAAGATAATAGTAATTTACAACAAGTATTATTTAGGGCTACATTATTATGATTTTAGAAGATATCCTCCCAATTCACAAAGTAAAATTTCCTAAATGACAAAATCTAACTGCTCATTTTTCCTTTGGCCGAAAAGGAAATGTGGTAAGATGAAGAGCTTGATATTGTAAAATTGAGCCTTTCACCTTTGAAGGTTGCTCGGTTCTAGATATCCAAATGCTCCACAATTTTGCGTGAGGTAATAAGTACAATAGTTTCTTATGATTCTTTGGCAATATGGTAGCCCCCTACAACCAGATTAAATCACTCACCGATCTTGGAGCCGTCCAGTTAGTGTTTGTTGCGTGCACAAATAGGTTCTGTAAAGCCCAAGTAACCTCACGAAGGAAAAGGAAATGATTCGCCAATTCTTCCACTTCTTTTACATAATATGCATCGGTTAACCCAAACACCCCCGTATTTCTTTAAGTTGTCTATAACTGGGATCCTCTTCAGAGAAGCTGCCCACACGAAAAGTATTCCAAATCCATTGGACTAGAATCTCTACCTAAGAGGTATCCCCTCTAGAAAGAGCCTTGTAGCATGATTTGATCGAGAAGCCTTTTTCTGTAGCCCCAATGAATCCACATTCTCCTATTCTCTTCCATCAAAGGAGAGATACAACGGAACCACAGTATCTCTTGTGTTTTGGTGTGATTGTTTGTTTCTATTATTACTTTACTGGTTTTCTTGTTCTACATCATAAGATCTTGCTTTATACATATTATTCGTAATTATTTCCGTATAAAAAGTACCAAATACAAGGCCTGGTCTTGAAAAGATTATCTGAAAAGGATAAGGCAAGACTACCTAATCGTGTCTGCTAGACCAACCTATTTTCCTGCAGGACTGGTGAATGTTTTTGCTATGAAGAAGGATTACAATTGTCCACCACTCCGGAAAAAGCTCATATTGTCTTATATATAACTGGTTGTGATTGAGGATTTCAATTACAACTAGGGTAGATTTACTCAGACGTACAATACGTCTTCGATTTCTGTAGGCTGTAGTAGCGAAAGAACTTACCTTGAGTTCTTTCTGAGTTCTGACGGTTTCTTGTTAACAATCCAGCTCTAGTCCCATCGGTAAAACCTCAACTTATAAACCTTTCATAGTGGTGTTTAGACTTTAGATCGCCTAATATGGGTTTTATGAACTCTGTTTCAATCTCTGTTTTTTGGTAAATACATTCTGATATCATCTTAGCAAGCTTCTTAGTGATTCTTGCTTTGTATGTTCCTTCAGAGGTGTAAAATGTTCCAGATTCTCAACGATTGACAGTAGCCCGACCCCCCAAAAGTGAAGATCATTCGATCTAATTTTGTAAGAACAATTCATGTGTTTCGCAATCTCTTCTGTTCAATCTAATGAAAGAAAACACAATTTTGATCAGAAAATGCCATTTCGTTTTAGATTTTGGTTTGTTAGTATGATTAAGCCTACAAAATTATTGAATGCTCAATGTGGTTTACTATCTTCTTGTTCATTTTACAGGAGATAAATTCTCAACAGACTGGGACAAAGCTTGGTCAAGCTTTAAGAAGCAAGGGAAGAAGACACTGTTCTCACAATTCAATCCAAATAAGTATGTCAGTTGGGACCCAAAGCCTTCCGATTTCCCGATATCCGAAGAGATCGACCCTATCAAAAGAACTGAAAGATCAAACCTCATGTTATGGACTAGTCCAAGGTTCACTCTAGTTGGAGCCATTGTTTTGGTCTCTTTCCTTCTAATTTACACAATTTTAGCACCTATAAAGTGATACTAACCACATCCAACTGTTAGTATTTCAGAAGATAATCAAAGTGAATTTGTAAATTGTAAGTAAAACCCACAACTCATTTATCCTTTGCTTCATTTCCAGCATATATTTCCTTCTCCATTTTGAATTTTATCAATAGAAATATATTTATTTTGATTAAAGTTCATATATGCAAATTATTGTACATATTGGTCTCTATAAGTCCACTTCTTGTTAAAACTAGGGGTGGACAAAAGCAAATGGGAACCAAACCGAACTAATATGTTTTTTGGCGAACGAAACCAAGCAGATTTTCTGCCTTGCTGCATCGATGACGAAGGGGAAGCCCCTTCGTCTATTTCTTCAACTCAGATCTTTTGAGATCTGTGTTGAAGAAGATATCCTGATGAAATCTGAGATCTGTCGGGGTGATTTAGAAAGAGACGAAGAGGAATAGGAAGAGGAGAGGAAGAAGAGAGAGAGGAGAGAGAAAAAAAAAGTTTGTGGTAGTGGTGGCGGTGGTGCTCAATGGTCGATGGTCGGAAGAGATGGTGGTGGTTGGAAGTTGTGGTCGTGGTGGTGGCGTGAGGATGAAGATCAGGGGGTAAAATCAATAAAGTTTATATTTGGACTATTTCAGATGCCCCAAAGTTGCGGTCTTTTTACAATTGACAAATGAATACGAAGAAAGTTCACACTTTCGCAATAGGGATGCCGTCTAAGTCAATTTTGATTGACCAAGTCTTTATTCTTTGGAGACTATCTCAGATGCCCCAAAGTTGCGGTCTTTTTTACAGTTGACAAATGAATACGAAGAAAGTTCACACTTTCGCTTCGTAAATTTTTTCACATTTTTCTCGGTTTTCCGTCGGAGGATGAGTACTGATGAACTGAGAAACAAAATCCCATCTTTGCAATTTGGTTCATATCAAGTCGGTAACCGTCTTACCCGACGAAAAACTGGAAGCCACATATTACTCTCTATTCTTCATTGGGAGGATTAATACCAATGTCCAAAAATCAAAATCAAATGAATGTTTCTGATTTAATTCAAATAGCGGTGGTTATCATCTTACCAACTGAAAACCAATAGCTACCCTTATTAAATGTTGTTCTCAGTTTTTCTTCGATAAGATGGGTACCGACAACCGAAGGTCTAAATAAGACACATCTTTCTGATTTAGTTCAGATGCCTTCGGTAATCGTCTTGTCAGACAGAAAGATTTTTGACCAAAATGTGTGGGTGTAGCCACTACAAATGGTAAGTGTAAATAACATTTCCCAACTTCAAATTTCAAAAGCTTTAGGAGGGAAATGCTCAAGGATCCAACGGCTGTCATCACCTATCAATCTCCTCTCTTTCAATTTCCACTTTATCTTTCTTTCTTTCTATTTAGTATTAAAAATCAAAACGGCTTTCCCGTTCTGACATCCTTTTCTGTACTAACCAGACAATCTGGTTCTGACTCCTAGAGAGAGAGAGAGAGAGAGAGAGAGAGAGAGAAAGAAAGGGTTCAAATTCCTCCCCATCATTTCCCACAGAATCAATCCATCAATGGAGGACGAAAATACTACCCCTAGAACCCCATCAATCACCATAGAATTGAAAGGAGATCCAACCCATGGCGGAACTTACGTTCAGTATAACCTTCTCGGTAATCTATTCGAAGTTTCTTCCAAATACGTTCCTCCAATTCAACCCTTAGGTCGTGGTGCTTACGGCATCGTTTGGTAAAATTTCCAACTCTTTCTCAGTACAACTCTATGTTTCTTTTATGGGTTTGATTTGAATTTTTATTTTGATTTAGGGTTTTGTTTTTTGAATCACATCCTTGGTTAGTCGAGACTATCAAAATTGTAACTGATTAAGGGTTAATGTTCTAGTTTTGATTTTTGAGTTGATTTATGAAGTTTCAATTTGAATTGAGCAATCAATGGAAGCTCAAAACTTAAATAACTGAGCTGATTTCTTATATTAAGTAGATCTTTCCTTGCAAAATGGTTCATAAAAGCTTCTGATTTCTTCTACTTCGGATTTCGTTTCAGTTAGAGTGAAGTAATTTGTTGACTTATTTAAGAAAACTTAGAAAGAGATCATGGGGGAAATGAATGAAATATGTGAGGAGTTTTTGTTAGGTTTTCCATCTATCGAAACAACGAAACCTATTCGACTTTATTTTTTCGTCCTATTCGTTATCTAAAGTAGTTGAGATGCTTTTATTACAGTGGAGCAACGAACTCAGAGACGAATGAAGAGGTCGCGATCAAAAAAATTGGGAACGCTTTTGATAATAGGATCGATGCAAAGAGGACTCTTCGGGAGATCAAACTTCTTAGCCATATGGATCACGAAAATGTAATATATAGGGCAGAACTAATAAGTTAGAACTGTGTTCTTTTTTCATTGTTGAAATTATAGGTAAACTAATAGATTTGATACCTTGTTAATGCAGGTTATAAAAATTAAGGATATTATCCGCCCACCCGAAAAGGAGAACTTTGACGATGTCTATATTGTATATGAGTTAATGGATACAGACCTACATCAAATAATACGGTCTACCCAGATTTTAACGGAAGATCATTGTCAGGTAAATTAGTTGTTCTTTTCATTCTAGCAAAGAATTTTGCTATTTACATGGCTTTAGCAGTAATGAACTTGCATCTCTTAACTATTTTAATGAGAAAATCTTGTAGGAATGGTAAATTTAGTCGAAGTATAGTTTAGCAAAGATATGTGAGCAAGTTTGACTGCTTTTTGCGGATATTGATTGAGTAGTATTCTTCAATATTCAGTATGCATAGACATTCCAAAACTATCATTAGTCCCACATTGTTGATTCTTGTTCCTTTCACTATATGTTCTAGTAGTTCATTCTAATAGTCTTAAATTCTTATAGATAGTTATTTGCGTATCTCAACTGTTAAATTCATTCTCTCCTTCGAATTTTTGCAGTATTTCCTATACCAGTTATTACGAGGTCTGAAATACATACATTCCGCAAATGTTTTACACCGAGATCTAAAACCAAGCAACTTGCTCCTTAATTCAAACTGTGATCTGAAGATTTGTGACTTTGGTCTAGCTAGAACCACTTCTGAGACTGATTTCATGACGGAATATGTTGTGACTCGTTGGTATCGGGCCCCTGAATTACTTCTTAATTGTTCCGAGTATACTACAGCCATTGATATCTGGTCCGTCGGTTGCATTTTCATGGAGATTATCAAAAGAGAGCCGATTTTTCCTGGGAAAGACTATGTTCAACAATTGAAACTTATAACTGAGGTAAGATCAAGATCTCCCTGAACATGGAAACCTAGCCCTAGTCGTTGTAACTTTTATATCTTAGGCGCGAAATGCTGAAAACCTCTCTCTCTCTCTGTTTCTCGGTATACAGCTATTAGGATCCCCGGAGGACTCCGACCTTGGGTTCATAAGGAGTGATAATGCTCGGAAATATGTAAAGCAGCTTCCACAAGTCCCGAAGCAACTTTTCTCGGAAATGTTTCCAAATGCATCACCCACAGCTATTGATCTTGCAGAGAGAATGCTAGTCTTCGATCCATCAAAACGCATTACAGGTATAGCTGACGAAAACTTTCAATCTTATAGTAGTGTTTTCTCTAGAATCGTTACAGCTCAACCATTATTTAGTTTCTAATATTTGGATACTTTTCTATGATATGCGTGTGAAGTTGATGAAGCACTGAACCACCCGTTTTTGCTAAGCCTCCATGAAATCAACGAAGAACCCATTTGCTCATCTCCTTTCGTATTTGATTTCGAACAATCAAACTTAAGTGAAGAAGACATAAAGCAACTTATATGGGAAGAGTCTCTAAACTTCAACCCCGGTGAATTACTGTAGTCACTGATACTAGTTTCTGTCATGGGTTTTGTTCTTCAAAGTCCCAAACAAACTTCTTTTTTTTTTTTGGATTGAAACTTACATCATTGTATCAAATATAATTGCAAAAGAGTGATTTTGAATTTGTTTATGAGCCCAGTGATTTGGAGCTAAGTTTCTCCCTACAACATTTGTATTTGAGTGAATTAGGTGGTGGAAAACCACTTATATATGGTGCAGGTTTTTGGGTTCAGCAGCTTTGTGTATCGGAAATTCATATCGAGTGGAAGCTGGAAGTAAACATTAAGTTCTCTTCGAGCTCGTTTTTTTTTGTCCTTGAATATTTTATTATGTAAAATTCTGAATAAGGTTTATGAGTTTATTAAATGGAAAGATCAGGGTTTACAAGTGCTTGCATATTTTGCTGTTCATGGGTCTTGTAGCAAATCAAATACAAATGTAGTTGTAAAAATACACCAAAACTTCACCTCGCCTCCTCTTCCACACTTTGTCTACCGAACTAAAAAGGAAATCGAAATCAATAATCATAATCAATAGGACTAGTACTAGTAGGTCTACTCTCATCTTGTGCCACCAATTTGGGAAGGCTAGTTGTTAATGGCTGTGTCTGACGATTATAATATTGTTCACAACCCAAGCAATTGCAAATACAAATAAACGACTAGATCTGTCTCTCCCATGAGCAGCTGCAGCTAAAGATTTGCCCACCATTAGAAACTATCAAACATATCAACACGAAAAAGAATGATAACCTAAAAAAGGATTAGCAGCAGAGTGCATCTCCATTTTCTCAGCTGCGGCGATCTCTTCTTCGTGTCCAACATCATCTGACTCAATATTGGGCTGAAAATACGAGCATATGTAGTGTTTCGTAGTTGACAAAACACCATACTTTTGGGTTATTGAATTGAAAACATGAATTCCTTTATCTACTGAAGTCACGAACAGCTAAGAATAACAGAAAATCAAATAAAATTGCTCAAGAGTCAGAAGTTATACCTCCCAATCTCTCTTCCGTTTCTTCCCTTAACACAGTTCCAGTTTTCGCTCGCTTATATTCTCCAACTTATATTTTCAATTCCAACTTGAAAGAAGAAGCGGGTTCTGGCTCATCATCATCATCATCATCGTCATCATCAATAACATTAGTACCAATAGGACTACTCTGTTGTGCCACAAATCCTGGAAAACAAGTTCTGAATGGCTGAGGCTGACAATAATACCCTGAACTCAAACAATTACATGTTGAAATCGCCGAGCTTCTTCTATTCCATGATGAAGTAGCAGCAGCAGAAGAAGAAACCTGATGAACCGGCCGAAGAATTGTACCACCACTGAGCACATGGGTCGGATCGTTACGACTTTCCCTTACTACCCCAATATATTCACCATCAGTCTTCTGTTTCTTCTCTTTAGACAATTCCAATTTCCTCTCTTCCAATTTCTGCAACTTAGATTCCAATAAATCTTCGAATTCTTTTAATGACTCCTTTGTAGTTAATGTCTTGATAAACCCCTCATAATCATCTTGAGTTTGATTAACAATTGTTTCAACTTTCTTCTTCATCATTGGATGTTGTTGATAATCAGCTAAAGTACTTGAATGTTTCATTCGGTCTTTAATATCGATGCTTTTGTAACGTTCTATTAACATATCGAGTTGATTACGATCTTCAGGCCATGTGAAGAGATCCCCTTGGGGTCCATACCCTATCATGAATACATCAGTATCACAGAGTGTGGATAGTTCAGATGCTTTCTTCATCAGATTGAGTTTTTTATTAGAAAAACTCTTCAACTTCTTACTCCTTTCTTGATCGATAACCCGTGACAAATCTAACTGTGTTTTGCCAGTCACCATGATTTTCTTCTTCTTCTTCTTTTTGAATTTTTCTTCTTTTTCTCAAACAATCAAGCACTCAAATTCAGTAAAAGAGCTCCAAATTCTTACTTTAAAAAGTAGTTAATATAGTTACTCAGTGCAGTTTATCAAGATCAGGGATAGTCTCATGCTAGAACCAAAAGATTTAAAATTACTGTTGATGATGAATCTTGAATTGATTTAAAAATTGAACAAGTATGATTCTTGGGTATTGATTGAAATCGGTTCTAATCCTAGTTTGATTTCCAGGGTTCTTGATTGAATAAAGCTTATCTACAAAAAGACAGAAGAACAGAGAATCCCAGAAAAGAATAAGAACAAAAAATTGAAACCCATGATTTTAATCAAGAATGTCTGAATTTTGAAAGGAAAGAAGTAGCAGTAAATAACAAAGAAGAAAGCGATCTAGAGATAGAGAGAGAAAGTTTAATTATTTAACCTGGCGGAGTGGAGTTGGAGTTGGAGTTGTTGGTGGTAATTAAGAAGAAAATAGAGGTTCTTGAAATTTGCTTCTTCTGAGGAGAAAGACGAAGAGCGACAGAGAGATTGACCGGAGTGGTAATAACAGAACTAACCTAATATGTATACAGAGATGTGGCGTGGAGTTGGAGTATTAGCTCTATTAGTAACCCAATCCCTCTATTTTCAATTTTGTAAAAAGAATAAAAAGTCCAATTTTCTCCACAATAACTCCTCTTCCTTTTTTTTTCCACCATCAGATAACATAAATATTTTTCACAACAGAGTCCCAGGTGAGAAGAGTTGGTTAACTTCCCCATTCCGTATTAGTGGTTGTTTCCTTCTTTGAGATCAGTCGTTTACCAAAAATTTAGTCTGTCTTTTGTAATGTGTTGAGTTTTTTTTTTCATGCTCATACTCGCACATTGAGTGAAACATTTCTGAGTGACTTTAATTTTTGAGTGTATGACCGTGAGGCAGCAGTCGAGGCGAAATGTATTGAGAAGGTAATCGAGGTCTTGTCTGTTTGGAACCGAAATGATACTCATATTGGCTGGTCATGTGCACTTTAGGTCTTGATTACTAGTGAAGGGATTTTTAGCCTTTGTATGGTTTGGTCAACTTTGATCTCATTTCTATTAACTTTCGAAAACTTACCGGATAACATTTTTGGTCCACATCATATTTAAAACCCTTTTGGATTTTGAAATGTCGAATTTTGTGGGTATATTCACTGCAAACCCTCACGAGACAAAACTCGTCCTCTTGGGTAACCTAGAGGTTTAACGGCTTGTTGCACAGGCTAAGTGCAATCGTGATTCCCTACGAAAGTGGTGAATTAAGTTTAATTTTATTTTTCTGTTTTGCTCGAGGACTAGCAAAATCTAAGTTTGGGGATGTTTGATGAGACATGAAAATGTCTCATCTTAGTCTCTTAATTTGGACAAGTTAGTCTATCTAGGGCAAGTTACTCTCATGAATTGCCTCTTTTTCTACTCAGGTACCTTTTTCAGAGTTATGTGTGCGAAACGGATAAAAGTCGGAGAAATGCAGACTAGGGGTATTTTGGTCATTTTGTGATTCTGATTTCATGATCAGTATTAGTGCTCGGATGGAAAGTAGAGTCCAAGATGAACCCGTAGGCGAAAACGGAAGTCAAATCGGAGTCCGGATGAATAAATTAGAGCAAGTCAAAGTTCGGGTCAAATTTGGTATACTAAAAGTCAAGAGGGACACGTGGCATGCATCCGGCAAGAAATCGAATGGACCAGGGAATGTGCGGGCTACTTTCTGTCACGTCCAGAGGTACACCAAGCTATACGCGTGACCCGGACAGCCCAAACCGAGTCGATGACGTCAGCTGACGTCATCATCTTCTTCTTCCTTTTATTATTATAACCGAGAGCTGGAAATTTGGACGTGAAAGAGAGGGAATTATCGGCTGGACCTTCTTTCCATATCCAAAGAGAAAGAAATCAAAACTAAAGAAGGAAAGAGATTTAAGATAGACCGAGAGAGAAGAAATGGAAAGAAGAAGATAGAAGGAAAGTGAGATAAAGATGAATCGAAGTTGCCATTTTGAGGATTTTGGTGGTTTAACAGAGAAGGAAACTTGCATCCTCTCGGCTATAAGAAAAGAGGAAAGAGGATACTTTGGATGATATCTCCACGGCTAAAACAGAACAGAGAGGGAAGTTTAGAGAGAGAGACCGAGAGCTAGAGCTAGAGAGAGAAAGAGAGTTTGTGGGAGTTGAAGTTTTATTTCTTTTTCCTCTTCTTCTTCTGATTATTATCTTTGTGAGAGAGATAAGATTAGAAAGAGAGAGTTAGGAGAGATACTGTAAAGAGAGAGAGAGAGAGATTTCTTATTAATAAAAAATCAATTTTACATCTCTTTATCTTCTTCTCCCTTTGCTGGTTCGATTATAGAGAGAAAGAGAGAGTTTATTATTGTTAAAGAAAGATAAAGAGAAAGTCTAGGGGAAGAAAGAAGGAGAAAACAGTAGAGAGAGAGAAAAACCAGGTGAAGAAAATAATTTTCTCACCAGGAAATCGTTTCCAGGAAGACGAGAAAATTATTTTCCTTAAGGGTCTGTTTGGCAGAATTCAGCTAAACCAGAAGGAAAATCCCTTCCCTAAGGGTCTGTTTGGCTGCGCAGAGGGAAAATTGCGAGAAAAAGGTTGTTTCTTTGCCGATTCCTTATCTCTCCTTTATTTTATTAATTTTTTATCTCTTCCATCATGATTATGATAAGTAGCTAAATACCTAGTTTAGGGTTTTGATGACATTTTTTGTGTTATGCATGATTATTATGATTATTTCGACAACTTAGGTGCTTAGATATATTTCAATTTCTTTTTAAGTCTTTCATTATTTATACTTCGTTAGTCTTGATCCATTATATTTAGATTAGGTTCTTTAATATTGGATACTTGATAGTTGATAAATAATAGTTAGAATCCTTAAGAATTGATTATTAGTTTAGTCACCAAAAGGTATAGATTTAAATCGATGTTTATGCATGATTAAAATAGATTCAAAACCCTAGACTTTTCCTCCATTCATCCGTTCTCCGTTATTACTTATTTACGTTATTTTAATACTTTGCTATTTAATCGTAAAAAAATCAAAAATCGAATTCTTAAATCTCTATAGTTTTAAGGTTAGAATTTAGTTTAATTAAGTCTCTAAGGAACGAACCCGTCTTACCGGAAACTACAACTTGACACCCGTGCACTTGCGGGTGTAGACCTATTTAGGTAACTTTTTAGGCCCATCAGTGTCAAAGCATTGAATCCTGCGAATGGTCTGTAAAGGTGTAACATCAATCTTTCCGAAGCTTTTCTCACATCTCGCTTTCCATATGAACCACATTATTTTAGCCATCCTCGCCATGCCTTCTTCCTCCATAGTTTGCCAAAAAACAATCCAATCTACCACTGTAGGAAAATTACTCGTTCTGATATTAAAGTAGTGCCAAATAGCTCGAGCATAGTGACAGTGCAGCAGAATATGTGAAATAGTTTCATTCTCCGTACAGAAAGAGCACATATAGTTATTACCAATGAATTTACCGATTTTTGCCCGAACCGAGAGGCTGTTGGTGCAACATTTCCAAAGGAATAGTTTTATCCGAGGTATGGTTTGAATATTCCAAATGAAATTCCAATTCATGAGTTCTGCATTAGTATCTCTCATTCTTAAGTGAAAATACATCGATTTCAAAGTAAATTTACCTGATTTAGTTAAAGTCCATATCATGTTGTCGTCTGCATTGGGATGTATATTGATACTAAGAATCGCTCTTCTTATGTCCTCGTTAAAAAAAGTATCTATCAGGTCCGTGTTCCAATTATTATTTAAGATCAAGTTCGCAACCAAATCAAAAGGACAATTATTGTGATTCATAATCGGGGGTCTATGGTTGAGAATCCAATAGTCGTTCCAAATATTCACATTAGTACCCTTGTTCACATCCCAAAAGATAAGCTTATTAATCTCATTCATAGGACCCGCCAGAGACTTCCACACCCAGGAGTGATGTTGTTTGGGTTTAGATGGTTTACCGACTTTAGGGAAATATTTAGCTTTGAGAAGTTGAGCCCATGGAGAGTTCGGAAATTTGAGGAGACGCCAACTCAGTTTGCCCAGGAAAGCTTCATTATCAAGGTGGGGGAGCCGAAGGCCCAACCCACCAAACCTGCGCGGGTAGCAGATTTTCGACCAGTGAATAGTGTGAATTGATTTTATTTTGCCCCACCAAAAAGACCTTTGCAAAGTCTCAATGCGATTGCTAACACCTTTGGGTATGGCGAAGCATTGCATCTGGTATCGGGGAACGGCCGCCGCCACGGATGAAATCACAACGGCGCGACCAGCTTGAGAAAGGAGATTAGACTGCCATTTGGAAAGTTTAGTTTGAATTTGGTCAACCAACGAGGAGAAATCAAGCTTTTTCTTGGCATCAATAAAGAGCTTGGTTCCCACGTATTTGTCGAGAGAGGATGCTTGATGGACTTTGAGGGATTTGATGATTATACGTTTGAACTTAGGGTGGGTGTTTTTGGTGAAGAAAATGGTTGATTTGTTGTAGTTTATAATTTGGCCGGAATCCTGACCAAAAGAGTGGAAGATGTTGAGAAGAGTCATAATATTGTCAAGAGTGTTACGACCAAAAATGATGCAGTCGTCAGCAAAGAGGAGGTGTCTGATGGTAAAGGAGGATCTGGGTATGGAGAACCCAATAAAGTTGAAGGGACTGTCTGGAGACTCCAGAAGCCTACTGAGACCTTCCATGGCCAGAGTGAAAAGAAATGGTGAGAGCGGATCTCCTTGCCTTAAGCCTCGAGAGACATTGAAAGAATTACCCGGGCGGCCATTAATTAAAACCGCCATCGAGGAAGTGGAGATGCACGAGTGAATCATTTTGACCCAATGTTGATGGTAGCCAAGTTTGGACATGATATTCTCGAGGTAAGACCATTCTACCCTGTCAAAAGCTTTCGACATATCCAATTTCAGAGCAAAAAAACTTTTAGACCCACGTTTTATTTTGAAAGAGTGCGCCACTTCTTGGCTGATGATAATGTTCTCGGTAATCTGCCTACCTGGAACATAAGCTGCTTGGAAAGGCGAGATGATACCAGACAACGTCGTTTTGAACCGGTTAGCCAGGATTTTGGTAATGATTTTATAAGTGGTGTTCAGGAGGCTAATAGGTCTGAAGTCAGAAGTGGATTGAGGGGATTTAGACTTGGGTAGGAGGCAGATATGAGTATGATTGGTGCCCGGAGGGAGAGATGCAGAATGGAAGAAGGTAGAGACCATTTGAATAATATCATTTTTGACAGTTTCCCAATTAGATTGGTAGAAGAAGGGAGGGAAACCATCTGGACCCGGGGCAGCTTCCGGTTTGAGGGAGAAAGTAGCAGTACGGATCTCATCTTCATTCGGAGTATTGAGAAGGGTCAGGTTTTGGATGTCAGTGATTTGGGGTTGGAAAAGATTATGAATGCTGCTTAAATCCCTAGTCATATTAGAGCTAGAAATGGTTTTCAGATTGTTGGAGAAGAGTTGGGAGATATCAGTAGGATCATCACACCAAGAGCCATCCTCTTTCTTAATCATGGTAATTTGATTTTTCCGATTCCGAGCAATCGCTTTGGCGTGGAAGAATTTCGTATTACGATCTCCCAATTGAATATTAGCCACCCTAGATTTTTCCTTCCAGATACTTTCCTGTTGATTATAGGCCTCTTCAAGCTGATTCGTAAGATTGAGTAAAGATTCAGAGTTATGAGTGAATTGGATAGCCAAGGTAAGAGATTTCATACGATGCTCAATGTGCCCAAACACAGTTTTATTCCACTTGAAAAGCTTGATGGCCAGCAAATTAAGTTTCTGTTGAATAAGATGGGGGAAGCGGGACCAGTTGTCAAGAATAAAGGAGCTGCAGTCTGGGTGGGACATCCAAGTTCTGATAAATTTGAAGGGTTTGCTGCCTTTAAAAGTGAGAGGGTTGGTAGATAGGAGAATAGGAAGATGGTCCGAGCCAACCCCATGGAGATGCTGAACTCTAGAGTGAGGGAAATACGACATCCAAGCCATATTAGATAAAGCTCGATCAAGGCGCTCTTGGATCAGATTACCATTAAATTGACGATTAGACCAGGTAAAAGTAGGACCACTAAAACCTAAGTCAAGAAGGCCAAAAGTGTTGGTATAAGACATAATCTTTCTAGCATAGTTGGGCAGAGGTTTGGGTGCTCCGTTCTTCTCAGCGGGATGCATAATCGTATTAAGGTCACCTATAAGAAGCCACGGGCACTCCGGAGGCGGGATTATCGAGCTAAGGGTTTCCCAAGGTTTAATACGATCTTTATTATGAGGGCACCCATAAAAGCAAGTAACAACTAATTGGTCCTGAGAACCCTCTAAAGTAAGATGGATGTGAATCATGTTGTGGTCAGCATAACTAACAGTAATATCTAGATCCGAGTCCCAGAACAAAGCCAAGCCCCCTCCCTTGTTGACAGGCTCAATCGTGGTTTTTTTATAGCTCGAATGGAGATTAAGAAGTCTGTCTATGTTAGTGTTCATACATTTAGTCTCAGACAGAAAAATAAGATCAGGTTTATGCTCCTTGATAAGGGACCACAAATGCTTGCGATTGAGGAAATTTCCGCAACCCCTCACATTCCAAGCAAGAATCGACAGATTGTGTAAGGCGGGGGTGTCTGAAGAACTACAAGGTCTGGAGGCCCAGGTAGGCCCGGTCAAAACCCCTAGAGGGTTACTAGCAATAAGGGCCATCAAGGGGCCGGGGAAAATAAAACCAGCACAAAACACAACTAAAAAAGCAGAGACAAAATAGGAAACAACTAGAATACACTGAAAAGGAAAAACACCAACAGACAAAAAACAAGAAAGTACAGGCCCAGACTCAGGACCGACAATTAAACTGCTGACTCCAAGACCTAACGGGTCAACCACCTAACCCAAGGCCAACCCTGGTACACCGAGCCAGAGAAACAAAAAAGAGTGCTTAAGGCACCCCTCTGGGAGTGCCTGTAACTAACCCACTAGGAGTTCACTACAGGCACCACAGATGCAGCTCACAGAAGCAGCTACTCTTGCGAGTGTACCAAGGTGCCCCCAAAAAACAAAACAGACCCAGCCAGCAAGACAGTCCAGCACTAACAGAAACAAACTAAAGAGAAGATAATAAAACTAAAAACTAAACAACAAGACTAAAACCAAATAAGACTAGGCAGGTGGTATGGAGGCACCATCCTCTCCCTGAGACCCGAGTATGTCTAGACTACGGGAAAGCAGCCTAGACTCCTCCAGCAGTTGTTGAGCTTCAAAATTATCCATCAACCTAGACCTGAATTGAGTGGTTTCAAGGGAGTCATCGGAGGAGCTAATGGATTGATGAGACGAGCTAGGTCTGACCCTCTTGCCAGTAGTGGTTGTTCGACGAGAAGGGTGGTTAAATTGATTGACAGGAGATGGTGTTGGGGCTCTCAAAAGTGGTTCTTCATGCAGTGGGTTAGTTGGAACTTCTTCAATGTCTTCCATGGGTTCATAGCTAGAGTCATCCTCATCATCTGAGGGAGCTAATGGGTTCTGGGTAGGGCAGTGACCAATCGGATGTTCGATGATACGACAAGATTGACAGATGGCTCCGGGAAACTTTTGATAGCTGATGTTGATATTACATTCAATATCCACAAAGAGAAGGTTAATAACAGCCAAGAGGGGGGTTCGAACATCATAGAGAAAATGAATTTTGATAACTTTATTATTAATGAAACCCAAACTTCTCGGCTTGATCTCAATAATCTTGCCCATACGTTCGAAAATGGTGTCAAGATCTTCCTTGTTTTGAATAGCTAAAGGCAGTTTGTAGAGAGTACACCACATAGGCTCGTAAAACAGATCATCTACACTCTCAGTAAGTGGGAAATCCACTTGCTTAAGGACAAGAAGCATCCCTCTCATAATCCAAGGGCGACGTCAGCCCTTCTCTCCTTTTTACCTCTATCCAGCCGAAACCATCCATCAAAACCCCAATAGCAATAACTCTGAATCCCTCAATTGTATCTTGGTAATCAGCTGCCGATCAACTCCTATCTTGGCAATCAGCGACAGATCATCCATTCACTCAAGACAGAATATCATCATCGCCACTTACAAGCTTTGATTAGCCCTCACCCCAATCACCAACAGTACACCTTCCCGAGAAGTTGTCAAGCTTGCATGCAGTAAAACCAACCATCAGAAGGCAACGAACACATTGGGGGAATATCAGATCGAGGTACATTCAACCCAGGTGTGCGCTTTCCCCGAGAGCTTCTCCTTTCACGCTTTGGACTGCATTAATGGTAAGATCCCTTTTCTAACGCCTCTCTTGCGTCATTATTGATTTTTTCCTTGTTTCTTCGACTTCTCTTTTGTCTTTTGCTTTAGTCCCTTCGGTTTTCTAGTGTTTCTCTCTCTATCTCTATCTGGTTTTGGTTTTGCTGTCTCTGTCTTGAATGTCTATTGATTTGGCCGTCGAATAGACTAGTCGGGTGGTTGGCACCACCCAATCCCTGAGCGTGCATGGCACTTATAGTTTGGTGCTTCATCTTTCCATCCATTCCTGCCTTAGCCTTTTTAGTCATCGGAATTTCTCCCAACTTTATCCCTGCCGAAAATTTGTTTCTCTAATGTTTGCATCGGACTCACCTGAATTTGATCACTTGTATTCGTTATTTTAGGTAGTCTTAGACATTGGGCTATTAACTTAGATATATCATATGTCTCACTCAAATCTCAAATTGCCAAAATTAGCTCATGTCATTCCTTCAGACAAGTCACTAGCACGAACCAGATGATAAAAACCAACGTCCTAAAATCTGAGTCTAGTCCATTCAGACTTCGAGTCGAATCTGATTTTTTTGTATTTTTAAACACATAACCTTAGTATACTTTGATCAATTACAACTTTAAAGGTGAACCTTCATACATTATTGACATAGGTAAAAGTGTAGTAAAAGTACTCTGTTTCTCTTCTTAGCAACTTCATGAGTTAATCAATCTAGCTAGAGAGAGATGAAACCTGAAAAGTTATTCATTAAATTCAGTATGACCTCAATTAGCAAATCATCAAATACAAATGTAGTTGCAAAAATGTAAAAATACACCAATAACTTCAACTCTCCTCCTCCTCCTCCACACTTTGTGTCTCTTCTGAACTAAAAAGGAAACTGAAATCAATGACATCATCATAATCAATAGGACTAGTACTAGTAGGAAACTGAAATTAATGGCTGTGTCTCATGATTATAATATTGTTCACAACCCGGATAATTAGGAGTTGAAATCAATGAGTTTCGTCCTTCCCAAGATGAAGAAGCAAAAGAAGAAACCTGAGGAGTCGATCCATATACTATCGATTGTAAATCTCCACAATCAGTAGTTGAACAACAAACATAAGAGGCTTTAGTAGCATTCCCATAAATAATTGGAGATCCTGCAGCATAGTGATGCACCCGAAAAGGTTGCACACCCAAGCGGAGGTATCAAGTAGTAATCCGGCAAAGCCGGGATCGAACCAAGGATAGGAAGGTAGTTTGGATATCGAAGGGTCTTATCCCTCGATCTAGATATTAAAGGCTTACTTAGACAAAAGCGGAAATAAATGAAGGTAATATGAGGTTTATAATCGAATAAGCAATAAGACAATAAAGTAAGTAAAACAAACTAAAATATCAATGTAAGAGGGCGAGAGAGATTTGAGAGAAGAGTTCGGAGGAACAAGAGTCGGGGAACAACAAGTAAGAGAGGTGTCGAAGTCCGAGAATCCGATGTGATGGACTAACAACTATGTACGGTCTAATCGAATGGATTGATGTAAATCTAGTCTCGATTCCCAAGGTGGACGTTCATAAGCACTGCGTATGTCCGGAGATAATACTTAGTCAAACAAACTACCTAAACGATTAAAACCGAATCATCGAAAATGTCGTCTAGTCGCCTAACTATGTGAGGTGCATGACAAGACACATGAAATTTGAATCTAGACTACGGTCGATATCGATCACCTTGCCTAATCGATTAACTATGCGAAATACTTGATAAGACACATGAGAAACGATTGAAACAAGTAATCAAAGTAAGAGAACATCAATTTATTATCAAAACATTAAATCATCACATAGATAATCACAAATTCATCACATTTCATCCATATAATCGACACACTTGATTTAGCTAAACATGGTGATAAGTAATAAATGAAAAGAAGATGAAGAGAAAATCCCCCTTTTTCGATGTGGTTCGAGGCTAGGTTCGTCGGAAAATTTGAGTAGTTGAGGTTCAGCCGATTTCCCCTTAGCAAATTTGTGGATTTCCCCTTAACAGTGCATAATGGGTGTCCCCGAGCAAAAATCAGATCTCCCCTTAACAACCAGACTCATCTTCTTCATTTAGAACCCACCACCATTAAAGCTCAACTCAAGGTTTCTCTCTCTAAGATTTCACCACCAAAACCAAATCAAACACAAGGGATAGATAGCAACTAGTGAGGGGAGTAAAAGCCCTAAGTTTTCGTGCCAAGAAGGTAGCCGGAAAACCCTTGAAAATCCGGCCAAAGAGAAGAACAAATCCGGCCAAGAAAGCATGGAGATTCCGGCCCGTGCTGCTGCAGACGCGTCCCGTGAAGGCTGCAGACGCGTCCCGTGAAGACTCAGTCCGTGCCGGCAGCTGCTGCTGTGCACGTCTCTGCCCGTGCCGGAGCTGCTGCTGTGCACGTCCCTGGCCGTGCCGGCGCTGCTGCTGTGCACGTCCCTGGCAGCTCCCGCTCTAGCAGCAGCTTTCCCGAGTGGCTGCTGGTTCTTGCAGCAGCTGCTCCCGCGATTTTTCCGGCCAAGCTATGGCCGACCTTAGTGTTGGCCGGTCTAGCTTGGCCGGCTCCTCTTCTCCCTTTTCCCTTCTCTTCAAACCCTTTCAACCTCTTGAACAAAAACTCAAACCCTAGAAACCCTCTTGCCTATTTTCTCTCTCTTGCTTGGTAGCTCCTCTCTTGGTGAAGAAGATGATGAATCGTAGATAGGTCCCTTGACCCCTTTTTTCAAGCTTGAGTCAAACCCTAGACTTAGTCAAAGTTTGACTAAGTCTTTAGACTACTTCAAACCCTTGACTTTGTCCATCATTAAAGACTTTTGACTTGGACCAAAAAGAGTGCCCATAGAATCTCTATTGTTCTCTTCCTCTTTGGGCTCTTGGGTTGGGCTTCTTTCTAAAGCAAGGGAGTGCTTTCATTTTGTCTCTACATTTATAACCAAGGGGGTGTCTTCATAGAATCCTTGTTTCAAGACCGAACCTCGGCTTCTTTCATTCACAACTTTTCCGTCCGAACTCCGAATCGACTTCCTTTTTCACCGTCGGACTCGTCATTGAACTCACTTGTTGTTTGACTTCTGATATTGACCAAAATGACCAAAATACCCCTGGTGCTCTTTTCTTCCCTTTTGCCGCATAAGATGAAAATGTGATAATTCGCTCTCTTTATTCCGAATTACACGCCAAACCCCAAATAAACTACCTAGCAATGAAAACACATAATTAATTAGAAATAAAACTCGAAAAGAACTAACTCATCCAAGTTAAGTGACCTAAATGTGGCATTTTGACGCCACATCACATAGGAGAAAGAAGGCGCCCAAGGAATTCTTGACCTGATGAACCAACATGATGGATCACCACCACCACCACCACCATATTGGGATGATACTAAATGGGTTTGATTATAATTAGTATGACTTGCTCTCACAACCCCAAGAAGTTCACCATCATCAATCTTTTGTTTCTTCTTCTCTTTATAACACAAATATTCCAATTTCTTCTCTTCTAGTTTTTGCAACTTAGAGTCCAATAAAACATTAAATTCTCTCAATGACTCCAATGTAGTTAATGTCTTGGTAAACCCATAATCATCTCCTGAAGCAGGGACTAATAAGAACTTAGAATTCTCATCATCATTTTGATGAGTTTGATTCATCTCTGTTTCCGTTTTCCTCTTCTTCCTGGTGACATTTTGATGAATAATATCAGATAAATTAGTTAAATGTTTCATTCGATCTTTAGCATCCGTACTTTTGTAACGTTGGATTAGCGTATAGAGTTGAGTAGGATTCTCGGGCCATGTAAAGACATCCCCTTGGGGTCCATAGCCTATTACGAATGTATCAGTTGTACAAAGTGTTGATAGTTCAGATGCTTTCTTCATCAAATTGAGTTTTCGATTGGAATAAGTCTTCAACTTCTTCTTACTCTTTTCTTCAACCCGTGACTGAGAGGAGGAGGATAAACTCATCTTTCTTCTTTTACTGTTGTTTCTGCAAATTCAGTAAAAATAAATTCAGTATCATTTAAACAATCACAAATTCTTATTTTATTACAATAAACTAATTATTTATTGGGGAGGGATGATAAAAACTGGTGTGAAATTATTGGTAATCACTGAATCTTGAATGAGTTTAAATTAAGTTTCAAATACTAGTATGATTCTTTCTTGGAACTAAAATTCGTGGGTATTGATGCGAAGATTGAAAAACAAGAAGGCAATAAAATAAAGAATAACAGAGGAACTAGGTTTTTATACGTAGTGGTTTATGTAGGGAGAAACAAAAGAACCCAAGTCTAAATAAAAAAAGAGAGAATTGTTTTTAGTTGAAGAAAAAGATCAAAACCCTATTAAAATATACTAGTTTTAATTGTACTAATCCTAACTAAGACAAACAAGAAAGGGTGAATTTTGAAAGTAAAAACGAAAAAACAACATTAACAGATGAAAAAAACTACTATAATGAAAGAAGAAAACAAAAAAAAAAGGATGAAGAGAAAGAATGAGATTTTAATCAGAAGAATATATACCTGATGGATGGGAGATGTAAGACAAATGGTCACTTGGATTTGGTAATAGATCAAGAAAGAAAGTAGCTAGCTAGGGTTCTTCAAATAAAACAGAGAGCTAGGATAGGGGGAGAGGAGAGTGAATATTTATTTGTGTGGAGGAGGAGTTGTGGTGATGAGAATATACATATAGTGATACTGCTACTACAAGTAGTACTTATAAGAGAGTTCGGTCGGTGAGTTACTAACTTGGGTTGTGAATAAGATCATTAGGTAAAAATAGAAATTTTTTTTTTTGCAAGGTTAAAATAGAAAGGTTTAGGAGTAACTTGTTTCTAAAACGGAAGTGAGGGAAGGCGGTAATAATTAGAGGCATTAGTTAATTAATTAAAGACCAAAGGGAGTCGTTAGTATAACAAATCATCCTTAATTACCTCCTTCTTCTATCAATTATTAATAAGATCATACGGTCGCCTGGCTGTAATATAGACACTTGGGTAAGTGAGAAGTGAGGCCTTATTAAGGTGGAAGCTTTGAGATAAAACTAGTTTCTTTTTTGAAAACTTCTTAAAATATTTCTAATTTAGGATTACGACAACCTCTTAAACATCCTTACCACTTTCTAATAATTCATACAACAAACACAATACACTAAGAAATCAAAGCTTTTTATCCCATAGACAACTCTTTTTTTTTCTCTTTATATATTTTGCCCCGAGTTAACCCTCTACATGGCTATTTTTAAAAACTCAATGTGGTCAATATATGTTTTGATGTCAAAAAATGGTCTTCCGTTATATCAGCATGAAAAAGGGAGTTGATGCATGACAACCTCTATTATGTGTGAATATTCTGTGATGTTGAGTCTGATTCTCTCGCCTGGTCCTCGCTCCAGCTCTGGTTCTTGCTCCTGCTCCTGCTCCTGCTCCTTGCTTTTGCTCCAAGCTCCAGCTCCTCTTTCTTGGTCCTGCTTCCTCGATTCCAGGGGAAAAACCTGCAAAGGGTTCGAAAATCGCTCCGACGTTCAGGACAGTCAGGTTGTTCTTTGCAGTAAAAGGTTGAATATTGATTGAACATTTTGGGGGCGATTATGTGTTACACAGAGAAAGTGAACCTGTCTTGTGGAAGACGATGGGGGACCCTTTTATAGGCAATATTAAGCCGACTTTGATTAGTAGTTGCAGTGAGGCGATGGCCGTCAAACCGTTAGAGAAGTTTCCTCTTATTCGTATCCAGGGTTTCCCTTAGAGTCTATCTCGGATCTTAGATAAATGGAAGTTCCTAAGTTCAAGGATACTTCTTGGGTATCTTGTCGAAGTGATAGATCTTTGGGGAGATACTTTCTCTTCTCAGACTCTTGAAGTCCAAGCTTGCTTAAGCACTTAAGATCTGTAACCGACTGGGATCTTTTAGGGAGATTCTGGGATTGAGTCAGTGAGCTGTAAGCACTTTCCTTTCTCCCAGTTTAGGGCGTGAGACAGAGGCGTCTGTATATGCCGAGTCCCGAAGTCCATCAAACTACTTAATTTATACCATTAATAACCCAAATTCCATAAACTGTGGATTTCACTTCTTCTGTGGATCGAACCTGAGACCTCCAAAGTTTTAGAGTACATGTCTTACCAAAGAAGTTATCTCGATGATGGAATGAGTTTCCTGAAAAAATATTCCGTTTATTCGTTGTTAAATGTTCAAACCTTTTATTTTTAGATTTTGAAACCTCAAATCAATGAAGGGACAAAGAAGAGTAGTTATTAAGGAGAAAATTGGATTTTTTTTCCTTTTACAAAAATAGAAAATAGAGGGATGGGTTGCTAATATGATTAGGACATTATAAAAGGATTAGGGTTGGGTTACTAATATGTTTATTAGTTCTCTTATTACCACTCCCGTCTATCTCTCTTGCTAGCTTCGTCTTTCTCCCCAGAATAATCAAATTTAAAGATCCTGTATTTCTTAATTACCACATCAACTAGGTAAAATTATTAAATCACTTTCTTGTTTTCTTCTTTATTATTTACTTCTTCTTTCCTTTCAAATATGAGACGTTCTTGCCTTGGTGGAGATATTACAACAAAAACTAAATCTTGGTGTTTAATCTTTCTCAATATTTTGTTCTTGTTCTTTTCTGGAATCAAAAGGTACTCACTGTTTTATATTTTATTTTTTAGCACTTATAAGGGATAGCACTTAGTAAGTGAATATCACTTTCTAAGTGATACCACATAATAAGTGTAATGTCGTTTGTTTTCTATCACTTATAAGTGTAATGTCGTTTGGTTTTCACCAATTAACAGCACTAGAAAAATGTGAATTGTCTAAATTATCCTTACATATAACTAATAGTTAATAAACAAGTTTGGAATAGATTATACTGAAGTATTAATGGTGAAAACATATATTTTGTTTACTAAAGTTTGTAATGAGTTTTTTTGTGCAATAAAAGATTACATTAGTCAAAGAACATGGAAAAATAGAAAAAAAGAGAGGTACAGAGAGAGAGAGAGAGAGAGGGTTGAAGAAAGAGAGCAACAAAGAGACGGCGGAAATTAGTGTTGGAAGGTTGCCGGAGTTGATGGTCGTCGGAGTTGATGGTGGTGAGAATGGAAGATGGAGGAGGAAGAACCAAAAAATAAATAAAAGTATTTTTTGGACGAAACAAAAGAAACTTGTTTCCACCTGAAGCTTTGTGCAACGGAACATTTTCTTATTTTTCCAAAACATCGACCTTTGGATGAATAGAGTTTTAGGTAGTTATAGGTATTTGTAATTTTAAATCTTGTTTAGGTCTTTTTTAATTTTTTTTAGCACTTAGAAAGTAAGTGCAGAAAAATAAGCTCCAAGTTGAAGCTTGAGGGTGTTTGATTTTTTAGCACTTATAAGTGCTACCTCTTATTAAGTGATAATCACTTAGTAAGTACTATGGCGTTTGTTTTCCATCACTTACAAGTGCTTGATATTTATTTTTATATTAATTCTAAATGTCATAAAAATGAGAAATTGTCTATTTTGACCTTAAAGTATTTACATATCAGCATCTCATATTAATTCATTATGCTCGCGAGTTAAATTTGGATACAAGAGAAGTATGATTTATGAATACTTTGTGTTTTGAAAATATTAACCTCAAAAAATTAAAATTTTGAAGGAGAAAGAATTTACGTTGCATAATGGAGCTTGGGTGGTTCCGTGATTAATGAAGTAAGAATGTGAAAAGAATTTAGGAGAAAAGCTTAGGTGAAGGATGAGTGAAGAAGGAAAAGAGTCATGGCTAAAGTCATAAAAGATTTTTTTTACTTATTAATTGTTTAAGATTTTCTTTCTAATTATAATTATATTGGTCATTACTATAACTAGGGTATATCCCGTGCCCTAGGGCACGGTCACTTATATCAATCAAATGTTACAAAATTTATTTTATATTTTACTGAGAGAGGGAGATTTTTGTTAGTTATTATTTTTGGGTATTATTTTTTTGTTTTTTTTCTCTTAAATTAGTTATTATTTTATTGAGAGAGAGAGAGAAAGATTTTAATTTCTTTCTTTAACCCTTGAAATTTATTTTGTTTCTTTTTTTCTTAAATTAGTTATTTTATTTCTAAGAAGGAAAGGATTATTGTTTTTTAAATAGGTAACTTTATTTCTACGAAGGATTATATCTTAATTTTTGAGAAGGGCTTGTAGACAATATCTCTTATTAAATAAAGATGTTTGTCCCAGTCATCGTTTTCCCTTCTGTTTTATATAATAGATTTTATTGAAAGAGAGAGAGATTTTAATTTCTTTTTTTAACCCTTGAAGTTTATTTTGTTTATTTTTTTCTTAAATTAGTTATTTTATTTCTAAGAAGGAAACGATAATTGTTTTTTAAATAGGTAACTTTATTTCTACGAAGGACTATATTTTAAATTTTGACAAGGACTTCTAGACAATATCCTTTGTTATTATTTTATTGAGAGAGAGAGAGATTTTAATTTCTTTCTTTAACCCTTGAAATTTATTCTGTTTCTTTTTTTCTTAAATTAGTTATTTTATTTCTAAGAAGGAAAGGATTATTGTTTATCAAATAGGTAACTTTATTTCTACGAAGGACTATATTTTAAATTTTGAGAAGGGCTTCTAGACAATATGCATAATTAAATAAGGATGTTTGTCCCAGTCTACGAAGGACTATATTTTAAATTTTGAGAAGGGCTTCTAGATAATATGCATAATTAAATAAGGATGTTTGTCCCAGTCATCGTTTTCCCTTCTGTTTTATATAATAGATTGGGGAAGGAGAAAAATGTCTTTTTTAGCACTTACTTTGGTCCCACTTACAAGTGATATTCACTTATTAAGTGAAAAATTAAACGACCTAAAATTGTCGGTCCACACTTATTAAGTGAAAATCACTTAATAAGTGCAAATATCAAACACCCTCTTACTTTTTTGCACTTACTTTGGCACCACTTATAAGTGATATTCACTTATTAAGTGAAAAAACAAACGACCTAAAATTGCCCACCCACACTTACTAAGTGAAAATCACTTAACAAGTGCAAAAATCAAACTCCCTTACTTGGAGTCTTTGTTTAATTTCACTTTATTCAATCAAGACCCTGGAAATCAAACTTGGATCCTTTTGGTTCTACTCCATATGGGACTATTATCCCTGACCTTGATGTACTACACTTAGAGTAACCTAACTATATTAACTACTTTCTAAAATAAGAATTTGTAGCTCTTTCACTGAACTTGAGTGCTTGATTGTTTCAGAAATACGAAGAAAATTCTAAAAGAAGAAGAAAATCACGGTGACTGGGAAAAACGCAGTTAGATTTGTCACGGGTTATCGATCGAGAAAGGAGTAATATGTTCATGTATTCATGATAGGGTATGAACCCCAAGGGGATCTCTTCACGTGGCCTGAAAATCGTAATCAACTCAATCTATTATATTAAACACAATGTTTTTTGTTGACTGGGACAAGCCAAAAGACAAATCCAGTCGTCCGTTGCAATTTTGATAACATCTTCACCCTATGATCTATTACCCACTCTAAAAGATATAAGTTTATTCACCCACTAAATGCAAGAAAGTAAACAAGACTCTGAATCTAGACCGTCTAAAACTCCCGGTTAGGGCTGGTTCAACGTTCAGATTAGAATAACTCTATTTCTCCATGAACTCTCTCTGAAACACCCAATTAGTTGTCTCTGAAACGCCCAAACCTCTTAATGAGATTTCGTTCTCATTCGCTCTCTCTTCGTGAAATCTCTCTGAAATGCCCCATTAACTGTATCTGAAACGCCCAAACCCCTTAATGCGATTTCATTCTCTCTCTCTAACTTCCTTTCCGTTACCAAATCGACCCATTTTCTGAAAGGCAGAAACTGTGCTTAGGGATATTTCCTCACCAAAGTAAGTTCTTGTATTACCTACTCTTTTTTTGTATTACCTATTGATATTGATATAGATTACTGAATTAGTTTTCCCTGATTCTTTTAGTTAGATCTTTTTAGATGAATATCCTATGTTTGAGTACTGTTTGACTTGGATGTTCTTTCTGTCGATTTCTTGATCTACATACGAAGCTAAACTCTTGCTTGACCAAATTTCAATAACTCAGAAAAATAGAAAATTTTGATCAAAATCTGAAATAGAACATTTGGTAATAAGAGAGTTGATTATGGAGAATCCATTACCACAAGTGCATGATTTTATAGTACCAAGCTCTCTTCAATCTTGAGGTTTTCCTATTTAAATAATCATGAGATAATTCCTGCAATTTGAATTATAAGCCATTCAATTTGAAAATATTTTTTCATATTCAACTTATGATCATATTATCGATTATGAAATTTTCATTGGTGTAAACAGACGGGTGAGGAGGCTATGCCACCAATAGAGTCAACATTTTCATTACAAGTGAACTCAAAATTGGAGTGATGAGTTTCTCCATTATAAAACATGTTTTTGATTCAATTATGGTTCAATTACCCTCGATATTCCATGACTTTCCATCACAGTTTTTATCCTAAAACCATAACTCCTTAAATTGGTCATTTTTTATGTGTTGTTTACATTTATGTTCTATGTATTATAGGATTTGCAGAATGGTTGAACTTTTGATTCATTGATCTAATTTAACTTTATGAAATGATTTTCAAATTTGATATTATTTTCCTTTATTCAGTTTACCAATTGGTTATCTTGCTTGCAGAGTGTTCCTCCATGTTTCTTTCTTGATGTTAATGTCTATTTGTTGGGTTTGTTAATTTGATTAGATTAGTTTCTGTTTGATGCTAAGTTTCATTTATGCTATAGAAGAGTGTCCGCCTTCGTCATCACCCGTTAATGTAATCTCTCACCATCAACTGGATTTCAGGTTGATACTAATAACGACACGTCAAGGCCTGACACATAATGATCTCCTCCTCACAAATTTCTTATGATGCAGATTTTGGGCGTCCACAAACATCACCAAACACTTTGAGAGCGGAGACGATAAGATCGATGAAGCGACTATAATTGGAGATTTTGGTTCCGTCGAAAAACTACAAATAGTGAAAGTTTGATTAATCAGCTTTTCCAAATGATATGCATTTCACAAATGGAGCAAATTCTATACCTCCTTCCCAAAGAAGACCAGTGAACCTTCAAAATTGAGCGAAAATGTTGCTCCGGGAATAGAGGAGTATGTCCTGCCTGTCTCGAAGGTATATTTCGTTATTGTAAGTTGAAATGAGTTATTTTTTATGCATCTATTGTTCAGACACGCTAGGGAGTATATTTTTGTCTTTCTAATAAAATGAAATCTAAAATTATTTATATCTAACTATGCCATCTCTATGTTAATTTTTAACAACTCTCTTTACCCTCCATTCTATCATTACCTTATAGGACCATAGGTGAGTTGAAGTTCGGCACAGTGACTGCTCGATTAGGATTATGGAAACCTAATAAGACTAGGTTTTTTGTTCTTTGCTCACACATTTCCTTCACTTCATTGCTCAATTGTTTTATTCATTTATTTTTTGTACCAACCTTATTTTTGAAGGGGTTTTTCTTATAATGGAGGCTATTGTTAGTATGTCAAGGATTTATTGTAGGATATGTCTAATAAGTAATGCACAATATGGTTTGGGCTTCCAGGTTAACTTCAATTTGATTATTAGGTTCTATGCTAAATTGCTAATGTGATTTTAGCAAGTATTTTAGTAAAAAAAATTATGAATCATGGATTTTTTTGTTGCGTTACACTTCAATTTTGTCGCAATTATTGATAACAGATTTGTAATTTGATTCATGAGTTAGTTATTGCCTCTGATTCTTTAAGTTCCATTTGATTCTCTTCAATCCAACTTTGTTAAAGTACTGATATCACTTCACTATAGTAAGCTTGAAGAGATACCTAAATGGTTTTTTACTGTTCAACTGCTCAAGTAGGTACTTTAGATTGAAAGGTGTTACTCGAGCTCTACTCCATATATCGGTATTGACAGGAACTGAATACCAAAACATTAGCCAGGGACAGGTATTTTCATTATTCAGAAATTCAACTAAGAGAGTTAATTTCTTTGGAAAAAATATATTGTTTTTTAATTTTAGAACAATAATCTAATTGATTTTGGTGGTTGGAAGAAGTTAAAATTGTTTATGACAAAGGTTTTTTTGAGAATCATGACAAGGTTGTTAGATTTTTTTTAATCTAGGATTATTTAGTAATTTATTCTTATGGTGTGAAAGGAATGCATCAATGTAATGTTTGTTATTATAAAATAGTTAAGATTGCTGACTACGAAAAACATTTCGAGACGTTATTTTACACCTAGAAACGTAGGATGCAAGCAAGTGAATCATTTGGCAATTTAACAAATCACACAGTGAAGTTTAAATTTTTGAACATGCAAGGCATTTGGAAAACCATTTAGACAAAGAGGAGTTATTGAACTAGGAAGCGATTTGTAACTCACAACAACTTTACTCGTGGTTTTTTATTCTTTTTGTTTGGTAACTTGGTTTACAAACCATCATGTTCACTTTTTTGTATCATGGTCTTTATGGCGAATTTAAACCAGACTATTCATGATATCTTATTATGTTTCGTCATCAAAACCAACACAGGTAAAAGGGAAAACTGTCTAATTACAAGATGCAAGAGATTGTACACAATGAAACCTCTGGGGATGTAGCTGGAAATGTATTATATGTAACTATTTAGGATGTTGGAGCAGTGGATGTTATCATCAATAATTTGCACTAGGTAAGCATTTTCTTGGTGTTTTATTTTAAGGAAATAGATCATAATTGATTTTTCTTTAATAAGGATTTTGTTGTTCAGGACCATAGTTTGCCTATGGAAGATAATGTCATGAACACAAAACGACATAATGTGAGAATTAGAGAGGTAGATAGTTCTCCATTGATACTTGGTAAATATTCTTCTTCTTTTTATTTGTGTAAGTAGGAAATAATTATGTTCATATTGTTCCAACTTACTACTTTAGTTCTTCCTTTCCTTCATATACCAATCTCAGTACTCGGCTACTTGTACTCAGGGGCGGAGCCAGGATTTTGTCCTAGACAGGGCTGACCTAAAAAAATTTGCGTATTAAATTTGTATTTAGAAAGAATCAGTGCTTGCAAAAGATAAATGCATTTTTTTATTCAATTACAATTGCTTCGTACGTTTAACCATTTTATGATTAATTTTTTAATTTTTCTAACTAATAGACATGTCAATGATTTAAGAAGTGAAAGACAATTTTTAAGTTAAATTGGAGGTAAAACAAAAAAAATATCAAATAAACTCTTTTGTCTTACAAAGTAAATGAAACAAAATATCGTAAACATTCTAAGATAGAAACATGAAATATATGAGCGAGAAAGATGAACTGAAAGAAAGAAAAATAAAATAGATCAGGACGACAAAACAATTAAAAATAGAATGGGGGCTAAAAAAGAAGTTCAGACAAAATTATGTGCCAAAACGACAGTTGGTTATGAATAAGAGCAAAATGATGACTTGCATATAAATAGGGGACCAAATAACAATTATTATTCCTTTGAAGCAAGGTCAGTTTAAAAAAAACGAAAGGAAATAACCTCACTGGGTGGGTCGAACCGCTGGCCTAACGAGCGTTGGGAGATGCTTCTACCGTCCGGGCTAACTAGCTTAAGTGATGATACTTAGGTCGGAGAGTAATAAGAACTAACCCAGGCTATAGCCTGGGTTAGTCTTCACATACCTCCGCCCCTGCTTGTACTTGCAGGCTGTGCATCGAAGCAGGGATATTTGCTCTTAGTGAAAGGAGAGTTCATGTAATGGCTGTGGGAAAGGTGATGAAGAAAGAAAAAGAGAACATGTCATTACATATTCCTTAATTAATTAGTTTCTATCATTGTGTTGCATTCGATGCGTGGAAATAAGAAAAAAACTGTCAGTTTCTCTCTAT
>BEHA01000632.1:17951-58388 GCA_002897215.1 Eschscholzia californica subsp. californica | reverse complement strand
GGACCAGTGTTAGAGGTGCTTGCTGAACTGGTCACTTGGATTTTATTGGTTCTAAGTTTTAAATGTGTAGTTGGTACTTGGTCGAATAATACAGTGAAATAGGAACCAAAACCGAATCATTTTATCACATCTCGTGTAGTTGTGGGTTGGTATATTAATCTTCTCAAACTCGAGATATTTATCTAGACATAATGTCTTTATAGACATTGAGTACGTAGACAAAATATTGGAGACATTTGATTCGTAGACAAAATGTCTTGTAGACATTTCAAGACATTTGGTCTATAGACAAAATGTTTTGAAAACATTTCAAAACATTGAGTCCATAAACAAAATATGTAGTGGATATTATTATTATCGACAATATCCAAACCCCAGTTAAGGAGTTTAACTTTAGTTTTTAGCCTTTGCTGGATCGCCAACCACCCTATAAACGAATGATCTTTGTTTTAATCTTTGATGGTTTTGTGCAAAGCCGGATAATGGGAGTCATCTAAATAGCAAAGCTTCAACTCTATGGAACAATCAAGAAAGTGTGATCAACATTGTTTTTGCTCTCTTTTCTAACTTTTTTTTTTTTTGTAGTTTTACACTATTCTGATGTTGCTCATTACCCGAAAATTTGTTTCTCTAATGTTTGCATCGGACTCACCTGAATTTGATCACTTGTATTCGTTATTTTAGGTAGTCTTAGACATTGGGCTATTAACTTAGATATATCATATGTCTCACTCAAATTGCCAAAATTAGCTCATGTCATTCGTTCAGACAAGTCACTAGCACGAACCAGATGATAAAAACCAACGTCCTAAAATCTGAGTCTAGTCCATTCAGACTTCGAGTCGAATCTGATTTTTTTGTATTTTTAAACACATGACCTTAGTATAATTTGATCAATTACAACTTTAAAGGTGAACCTTCATACATTATTGACATAGGTAAAAGTGTAGTAAAAATACTATGTTTCTCTTCTTAGCAACTTCATGAGTTAATCAATCTAGCTAGAGAGAGATGAAACCTGAAAAGTTATTCATTAAATTCAATATGACCTCAATTAGCAAATCATCAAATACAAATGTAGTTGCAAAAATGTAAAAACACACCAATAACTTCAACTCTCCTCCTCCTCCACACTTTGTGTCTCTTCTGAACTAAAAAGGAAACTGAAATCAATAACATCATCATAATCAATAGGACTAGTACTAGTAGTAGGTCTACTCTCATCATCTTGTGCCACCAATTCGGAAAGGCGACTTGTTAATGGCTGTGTCTCATGATTATAATATTGTTCACAACCCGTATAATTAGGAGTTGAAATCAATGAGTTTCTTCCTTCCCAAGATGAAGAAGCAAAAGAAAAAACCTGAGGAGTCGATCCATATACTATCGATGATAAATCTCCACAATCAGTAGTAGAACAACAACCATAGGAGGCTTTAGTAGCATTCCCATAAATAATTGGAGATCCTGCAGCATAGGAGAAAGAAGGCGCCCAAGGAATTCTTGACCTGATGAACCAACATGATGGATCACCACCACCACCACCATATTAGGATGATACTAAATGGGTTTGATTATAATTAGTATGACTTGCTCTCACAACCCCAAGAAGTTCACCATCATCAATCTTCTGTTCTTCTTCTCTTTATAACACAAATATTCCAATTTCTTCTCTTCTAGTTTTTGCAACTTAGAGTCCAATAAATCATTAAATTCCCTCAATGACTCCAATGTAGTTAATGTCTTGGTAAACCCATAATCATCTCCAGAAGCAGGGACTAATAAGAACTTAGAGTTCTCATCATCATTTTGATAAGTTTGATTCATCTCTGTTTCAGTTTTCCTCTTCTTCCTGGTGACATTTTGATGAATAATATCAGATAAATTACTTAAATGTTTCATTCGATCTTTAGCATCCGTACTTTGGTAACGTTGGATTACCGTATGGAGTTAAGTAGGATTCTCGGGCCATGTAAAGACATCCCCTTGGGGTCCATAGCCTATTACGAATGTATCGGTTTGACAAAGTGTTGATAGTTCAGATGCTTTCTTCATCAAATTGAGTTTTCGATTGGAATAAGGATTCAACTTCTTCTTACTCTTCTCTTTAACCCGTGACTGAGAGGAGGAGGATAAACTCATCTTTCTTCTTTTACTGTTGTTTCTGCAAATTCAGTAAAAATAAATTCAGTATCAGTTAAACAATCACAAATTCTTATTTTATTACAATAAACTAATTATTTATTGGGGAGGGATGATAAAAACCCGGTGTGAAATTATTGGTAATCACTGAATCTTGAATGGGTTTAAATTAAGTTTCAAATACTAGTATGATTCTTTCTTGGAATTAAAATTCGTGGGTATTGATGAGAAGATTGAAAAACAAGAAGGCAATAAAAGAAAGAATAACAGATGAACTATGTTTTTATACGTAGTGGTTTATGTAGGGAGAAACAAAAGAACCCAAGTCTAAATAAAAAAAGAGAGAATTGTTTTTAGTTGAAGAAAAAGATCAAAACTATATTAAAATATACTAGTTTTAATTGTACTAATCCTAACTAAGACAAACAAGAAAGGGTGAATTTTGAAAGTAAAAATAAAAAAACAACATTAACAGATGAAAAAAACTACTATAATGAAAGAAGAAAAAAAAAGGATGAAGAGAAAGAATGAGATTTTAATCAGAAGAATATATACCTGATGGATGGGAGATGCAAGAGAAATGATCACTTGGATTTGGTAATAGATCAAGAAAGAAAATAACTAGCTAGGGTTCTTCAAATAAAACAGAGAGCTAGGATAGGGGGAGAGGAGAGTGAATATTTATTTGTCTGGAGGAGGAGTTGTGGTGATGAGAATATATATATATATATATATAGTGATACTACTACTACAAGTAGTACTTATAAGAGAGTTCGGTCGGTGAGTTACTAACTTGGGTTGTGAATAGGATCATTAGGTTAAAAATAGAATTTTTTTTTTTTTATTTGCAATGTTAAAATAGAATGGTTTAGGAGTAACTTGTTTCTAAAACGGAAGTGAGGGAACGCGGTAATAATTAGAGGCATTAGTTAATTAATTAAAGACCAAAGGGAGTCGTTAGTATAACAAATCATCCTTAATTACCACCTTCTTCTTTCTATTATTAATAAGATCATACGGTCTCCTGGCTGTAATATAGACACTTGGGTAAGTGAGAAGTGAGGCCTTATTAAGGTGGAAGCTTTCAGATAAAACTAGTTTCTTTTTTGAAAACTTCTTAAAATATTTCTAATTTAGGATTAGGACAACCTCTTAAACATCCTTACCACTTTCTAATAATACATACAACAAACACAATACACTAAGAAATCAAAGCTTTTTATCCCATAGACAACTCTTTTTTTTCTCTTTATATATGTTGCCCCGAGTTAACCCTCTACATGGCTATTTTTAAAAACTCAATGTGGTCAATATATGTTTTGATGTCAAAAAATGGTCTTCCGTTATATCAGCATGAAAAAGGGAGTTGATGCATGACAGCCTCTATTATGTGTGAATATTGTGTGATGTTGAGTCTGATTCTCTCGCCTGGTCCTAGCTCCAGCTCTGGTTCCTGCTCCTTGCTCCAAGCTCCAGCTCCTCCTTCTTGGTCCTGCTTCCTCGATTCCAGGGGAAAAACCTGCAAAGGGTTTGAAAATCGCTCCGACGTTCAAGACAGTCAGGGTGTTCTTTGCAGTAAAAGATTGAATATTGATTGAACATTTTGGGGGGCGATTATGTGTTACTCAGAGAAAGTGAACCTGTCTTGTAGAAGACGATGGGGAACCCTTTTATAGGCAATGTTAAGCCGACTTTGATTAGTAGTTGTGGTGAGGCGGTGGCCGTCAAACTGTTAGAGAAGTTTCCTCTTATTCGTATCCAGGGTTTCCCTTAGAGTCTATCTCGGATCTTAGATAAATGAAAGTTCCTAAGTTCAAGGATACTTCATAGATATCTTGTCGAAGTGATAGATCTTTGGGGAGATACTTTCTCCTCTCAGACTCTTGAAGCCCAAGTTTGCTTAAGCACTTAATAACTGTAACCGACTGGGATCTTTTAGGGAGATTCTGGGATTGAGTCGGTGAGCTGTAAGCACTTTCCTTTCTCCCAGTTTAGGGCGTGAGACAGAGGCGTCTGTATATGCCGAGTCCCGAAGTCCATCAAACTACTTAATTTATACCATTAATAACCCAAATTCCATTAATAACCGACTGTATATGATTAGGACATTATAAAAGGATTAGGGTTGGGTTACTAATATGTTTATTAGTTCTCTTATTACCACTCCCGTCTATCTCTTTTGCTAGCTTCGTCTTTCTCCTCAGAATAATTAAATTTCAAGATCCTGTATTTCTTAATTACCACATCCACTAAGCAAAATTATTAAACTTTCTCTCTCTAGATCACTTTCTTGTTTTCTTCTTTCTTATTTACTTCTTCTTTCCTTTCAAATATGAGACGTTCTTGCCTTGGTGGAGATATTACAACAAAAACTAAATCTTGGTGTTTAATCTTTCTCAATATTTTGTTCTTGTTCTTTTCTGGAATCAAAAGGTACTCACTGTTTTATATTTGATTTTTTAGCACTTATAAGTGATAGCACTTAGTAAGTGAATATCACTTACTAAGTGATATCACTTAATAAGTGTAATGTCGTTTGTTTTCTATCACTTATAAGTGTAATGTCATTTGGTTTTCACCACTTAGCAGCACTAGAAAAATGTGAATTGTCTAAATTATCCTTACATATAACTAATAGTTAATAAACAAGTTTGGAATAGATTATACTAAAGTATTAATGGCGAAAACATATATTTTGTTTACTAAAGTTTGTAATGAGTTTTTTTTGTGCCATAAAAGATTACATTAGTCAAAGAACATTGAAAAATAGAAAAAGAGAGAGGTACAGAGAGAGAGAGAGAGAGGGTTGGAGAAAGAGAGCAACAAAGAGACGACCGAAATTAGTGTTGGAAGGTTGCCGGAGTTGATGGTCGTCGGAGTTGATGGTGGTGAGAATGGAAGATGGAGGAAGAAGAACCAAAAAAATAAATAAAAGTATTTTTTGGACGAAACAAAAGAAACTTGTTTCCACCTGAAGCTTTGTGCAACGGAACATTTTCTTATTTTTCCAAAACATCGACCTTTGGATGAATAGAGTTTTAGGTAGTTATAGGTATTTGTAATTTTAAATCTTGTTTAGGTCTTTTTTTTTTTAATTTTTTTAGCACTTAGAAAGTAAGTGCAGAAAAATAAGCTCCAAGTTGAAGCTTGAGGGTGTTTGATTTTTTAGCACTTATAAGTGCTACCTCTTATTAAGTGATAATCACTTAGGAAGTACTATGACGTTTGTTTTCCATCACTTATAAGTGCTTGATTTTTATTTTTATATTAATTTTAAATGTCATAAAAATGAGAAATTGTCTATTTTGACCTTAAAGTATTTACATATTAGCATCTCATATTAATACATTATGCTCGCGAGTTAAATTTGGATACAAGAAAAGTATGATTTATGAATACTTTGTGTTTTGAAAATATTAACCTCTAACAATTAAAATTTATGAAGGAGAAAGAATTTACGTTGCATAATGGAGTTTGGGTGGTTCCGTGATTAATGAAGTAAGAAATGTGAAAAGAATTTAGAAAAGCTTAGGTGAAGGATGAGTGAAGAAGGAAAAGAGTCATGGCTAAAGTCATAAAAGATTTTTTTTACTTATTAATTGTTTAAGATTTTCTTTCTAATTATAATTATATTGGTCATTATTATATTCGGGGAAGGATAAAAATGTTTTTTTTAGCACATACAAAGTAAGTGCAAAAAACAAGCTCCAAGTTTGTAAGTGCAAAAAAATAAGCTCCGAGTTGGAGCTTACTTTTTTGCACTTACTTTGGTCCCACTTACAAGTGATATTCACTTATTAAGTGAAAAATTAAACGACCTAAAATTGTCGGTCCACACTTATTAATTGAAAATCACTTAATAAGTGCAAATATCAAACACCCTCTTACTTTTTTGCACTTACTTTGGCACCACTTATAAGTGATATTCACTTATTAAGTGAAAAAAAAAACGACTTAAATTTGTCGACCCACACTTATTAAGTGAAAAAAAACGATTTAAAATTGCCGACCCACACTTACTAAGTGAAAATCACTTAATAAGTGCAAAAATCAAACACCCTTACTTGGAGTCTTTGTTTAATTTCACTTTATTCAATCAAGACCCTGGAAATCAAACATGGATCCTTTTGGTTCTACTACATATGGAACTATTATCCCTGACCTTGATATACTACACTTGAGTAACCTAACTATATTAACTACTTTCTAAAATAAGAAATTTGTTGCTCTTTCACTGAACTTGAGTGCTTGATTGTTTCAAAAATACGAAGAAAATTCTAAAAGAAGAAAATCACGGTGACTGGCAAAAACACAGTTAGATTTTTCACGGGTTATCGATCGAGAAAGGAGTAAGATGTTGATGTATTCATGATAGGGTATGGACCCCAAGGGGATCTCTTCACGTGGCCTGAAAATCGTAATCAACTCAATATGTTAATAAAACGTTACCAAAGCATCGATGTTAAAGACCGAATGAAACATTCAAGTACTTTACCTGTTATTATCAAGATCCAATTAATGATGAAGAAGAAAGTTGAAACAATTATTAATCAAACTCAGGATGGTGCTAATTCTAAGCTCCTAGTCCGTGTTTCTGGAGACGATTATGAGGGGTTTATCAAGGCATTAACTACAAAGGAGTCATTAAAAGAATTTAAAGATTTATTGGAATCTAAATCGCTGATATTGAAAGAGAGGAAACTGGAATTGTCTAAAGAGAAGGCCAAGGACTTGTTGACCTGATGAACCAAGTTGACGGTCTATCACCACCACCATACATGGATGATACTAAATGGGTTTGATCATAATCCTCTCACAAACCCAAGAAGTTCACCATCAATCTTAGGTTTTCTTCTCTTTACACAAATATTCCAATTCCTTCTCTTCTAGTTTTCTGCAACTTAGAGTCCAATAAATCATTAAATTCTCTCAACGACCCCATTGTAGTTATGTCTTGGTAAACCCATAATCATCTCCACAAACAAGGACTAATAAGAGCTTAGAATTTTTATCATGATTGTGAGTTTGATTCATCTCTCTATCAAATTTCCTCTTCCTCGTTACATTTTGATAAAAATCAAATAAATTACTTGAATGCTTCTTCCTATCTTTATATAGCATCCGTACTTTTGTACCGTCTGATTAACGTATCTAGTTGAGTAGGATTCTCAGGCCATGTAAGGAGATTTCCCTCGGGGTCCATAGCCTATGATGAATGTATCGGTTTCACAGAGCGTGGATAGGTCATATGCTATCTTCTTCAGTGGGCTTGCTCCTTCAGCCGTGGGTGTGCCTTAATAACTAGTATGATTCTTGGAATTATAATTGGCAGGTATTGAAAAAGAACAAGGCAATAAAAGAAAGAACAACACAGGAACCACAGAGAGGGTAGTGGTTTATGTAGGGAGAAACAAGTGAATACTAATAAGAATCGAACCCAAGTCTAAATAAATATAAAAGAGAACTATTTTTGGTTGAAGAAAAAGTAAAATATCAAAACCCTAATAAAATATACTAGTTTTAATTGTACTAATCCTAACTAAGACAAACAAGAATGGGTGAATTTTGAAAGTAAAAAAAAACATTAACAGATGAAAAACTACTATAATGAAAGAAGAAAACGAAAAAAGGATCAAAAGAGAAAGAGTGACAGTTTAATGGGAAGAATATATACCTGATTGATGGGAGATGCAAGAGAGATGCTAGGGTTCTTCAAATCATTAAATTTGCTTCGTCATCTTTTCTTAGAAAACAAAAAAAAAACGAACCAAACAGAGATCTAGTAGGGTAGGGATAGGGGAGTGAATATCTATCTATCTTTCTGGAGGAGGAGTTGTTGTGGTGAGAGAATGTAATGAGAATATGTATATATATATATATATAGTGATACTACTACTACTACTACAAGTAGTACTTATAAAAGAGTTCGATCGGTGAGTAACTAACTTGGGTAGTGAATAAGATCATTAGGTTAAAATAGAAACTTCTTTTTTTTTTGCAAGGTTAAAAATAGAAAGGTTTAGGAGTAACTTGTTTCTAAAACGGAAGTGACGGAACGCCGTAATAATTAGAAGCATTAGTTAATTAATTGCAGATGAAAGGGACTCATTACTATAACAAATCATCCTTAATTATCACATTCTTCTTTCTATTATTTATAAGATCATACGACCTTGAATTTGATTATATAAACCCATTTACAGCAAATTGCCCTTCTGCCATAAGGTAGGTATGTAACGGTCCAAGTATTATTAAATTCCAAGGCTAAAATTTCTTTTTCCATTGCCTCACGCCAATGAGGCGATTTGATTTCCTGGGAAAAAGAAGTAGGCTCAACAGTGAGTGAAAATTACAGAGGTTAGAAAAACTTGATGAGATGGTGAGAATGTATCAAAATCAAGATAATTCGCAATTGGATATTGAACATCGGACGAGGGATAAGTGTGGCAGATATATTCGTTCAGACGAGAAGGAAGACGACGTGGTCGTTGTGACCAAGAAGGAACAACCGGTTGAACCGGTGTGGGTGCCTCGAAAGGAAGAGGAGGATCGTCGTATGAACGGGATCCGCCTGTTGGGCCTAGTCAGAGGCGTCCCTAGAAATGGACGCTTGGACCTGGTCAAGGGGACTTGAATTCGCAGGGCGAACAAAATCCGAATGGGGTTTCGGAGTGGGGGTGCCTATATCGTCAGATGGAGAAGCAAGGTCGAAGGGGTTGATGCAGGCCGGAGAGGTGCCTATAGAAGTCGGACATGGAGTTTGCCGAACAGACAGTGATGGACGTGGAGGGTAAAAAAAGCTCCCACCGTCTGGAATCGAAAGAAGTGGACGTGCCACGGGTGGTGGAGATAAAATCGAAGTTGGAGACTTCAAAGAAAATTTATCCTCATGGAATAAAACTTCACGTGAGGAAATAATTTTACGTGAAGAGAGATCATAAACACGGTATCCTTTTTTACGGTGGATAACCCACAAAGATACTTGGAGAGGCACGGGAATCCGATTTTGTTTTGACAATGGGGCGTCTGGTATACCATAGACACCCCAAAACACGAAGGTGATTGAAGTTAGGAGGAGATCCTAATAATTTTTCATGGGGGAGAAAGACCATGCAAGGTGGGTGTCAGCAATTTATTGATGAGATAAACCGCTGTTAGGACGCATTCTCCCCGAAAAGAAAGCGGAAGGTGAGCTTGTAGTCGGAGAGAACGAACAACCTCAATAATATGTCGGTGCTTTCGTTCAACAATCCCATTTTACTGGGGGAGGGGGGTTAAGGCACCTCGTTTGATGAACGATGCCGCTACAATAATTAGATATTTTATATGAACAACAATTTTTAAGGAGAGATCCCTCTATTATTTTCAACCTTGTCCTCTAAAAAAAGAGCATTTATCTTAAGTCACCCTCATTTGCTTACATTAACCTTAGACCTTATTCTTCTTCTTCTTCATCACTGACAAAATTTGTACAGAGAAAAACTTTGGAGACATTGTTGATCATGGCACCAAAAAAATAAAAGGAAACTATTGAAGAATCTTCCCCAAATATGAATTGTTGAACAAAACCAACTCAATCCATGACAGATCTGGTCTTCTTCATGAACCCTAGAACCCCTTGAAATAAAAAATAAAACCTAGAAATTTGATTTTTTTTTGTACCAAAACAACAAACAGACTTGCTCGTGTTTCGTGACAAACTACAAGAAATTTGCATTTATTTTAGTGGAAAACTACAAAAACATTCCCTATATTTTCGTGATAAACTCCTAGAAAAAGTAGTAAATTTATGTGGGTTACCCACGAAATTCTGGTAGCTGTCTCTCTCACTTCGAATTTTGCTCATGAAATCATTTTCAATTCTTCCAAATTACAAAATTGAAAATACAAAATAAAATAATAAAAGTTAGGGTTTTACCTTATTAATATCATTAATTCCTATTATAGAAACGATTAGAAAACCTTCTTTCAATGGAGATTGAGAGGTTTTGTCTTTTGCATCCATCTATAGAGTTTGATAAATAAGATAGTGGAGTGGTAGAAATTGTAGTTTACTTGTAGTAGCCATAAAAGAATAAGAATAAGATTAACAAGAAGAAGAAGAGGTGGGTCCGCCTCTAATCTAATTAATAATATACCAATGCGAAAAAACTACTCTAGGAGAGAGAATGAGTCGGGAGAAGTTTTTCTGGGTAAGAGTGGCACCTCCTTGTCAGTCAGTTATCCTCCCTAGTTTTAGGAGCAGTTGCCAATGGTATTTCAAGTTACGTTAGTGGTTTCCTTTAAATTTGTACGGTTACTAGGCAGTTCAGGGCGGAGGAGGCGGTTTGCCACCACTCTAATTGTCTTATTCCTATTAATTCTCTCCCTAAAGAGGCCCCTAGAGGGGAATTGATTCACGATATTTAGTCTCTAATCGTCTCTGTGTTCTTCATTTGATTTTCTCTCCTGTTCCTAATCAGCTCTCTACTATGGAAGCGCAATATCTACTGTTTCTCCAACAATTTGCGGCCTTAACGACTGACTAACAAGAAACTTCAACGGTCGAAGGGGAAGATCTAATCCCCACTGACATTGAAATTATAAAGAGTGGGGTTACTTGGTTCCAGAGTACAATGAAAATAGATACTCCATCCGTCTCATATTCATAGTCCATTATCGAAACTCGCCTAATTTATTTTTGTTTTGTGTGTTCCCATATTACCTTATTAAATAAGACTGTTAGCATTTATTGTCATTCAATCCAGTGAATTTTATTGGAGATAAGTAGTACATGCATTATCTTTCTTAATAGATGCACTTCATTTTGATAGAATTAAGGAGGGGCATATTTGTCAAAATATTGAATAAATATTATAGGCTAGTATGGTATGTGACTTTCATTTTGAGACGGAGGGAGTATTAATCTCGCCATGTTACGTTTATCCAAAGTGATTCACAATCCTCATAAGTTTACTTTAACGGAAATCAAAGAGAATGTTTTTCTCGTCAAGTTCCTGATGGCCTCGAAACTTGATCTTCCTATTGAGAGTTCCCCCTGGGTAATCCAAGAAAAGCGCCAGAATAAAAGGGATGTTATTCAAATCATTGGGGCGCGGTGGGAGAGGAACTAAGAGCCTTGGCCCTGATGGTCTCCCATGCTTTTTCTATCAACATCATTAGGGCACGGTGGGAGAGGAACTAACAACATACATCCAACAAGCTTCGAGATCAGGTTGTATTGATCCTTCTCTTAACCTCACCACTATATTTGTAATTTCAAAAGTTAGGAATCCGAATACCGCTTCTGAGTTTTGTCTAATTTCTCTTTCCAACTCTATTTATAAATTCATCACGAAACTCTTGGCCAACAAATTAGATCCTACCTAGAAGATTGCATCACATGGTCACAAAATGCTTTTGTCCTTGGTCGACAGATCACCGACAATATTGTGATAGCACAAGAACTTACTCATTCCATGCATAAGTGATGAGACATGAAAATGTCCCATCTGATTCTTTTAACTTTGGCATGCTAGTCTCTTTTGAGGTGTTATTTTTATGAGTTTCTTGTTTCTCTTACCCAGTGTCTTCTAAGGAATTGAACGCGAAAACCAGATAAAATCGGGAGAAAAGACAAACTTGGAGGCACTTTGGTTATTCGTTGAATCTGGTGATTTGACAAATGTTGATGCTTAGATGAAAAGTAGAGTTCAAGATGAATCCAGTGGCGAAAACAGAAGTCAAATCAAAGTCCGGATGCGAAAGATTGTCCAAGTCAAAGAGGGGAATCCAAGATAGTTGACCAAATCAATTAAATAGACGTGGCGCGAATCTGGCTCAAGGATGTACAGTTTCGGTATACTATTGGGACACATGGGTTATACTCGAGATTGTTGCTTGGGATTGATCTGGTGCTCACGCATAACCGACCCAAGGTGCTCCCTACATGATCTGACGAACAAAGAGAGGGGAAGTTGACATCGACCGTCAATTCTATTTGTATCGGTAGTCCAGGTTTTGCCATAGCCTTATCTCTAGTTGGATAACGCCAACAACATATTTCTGGTAAATCATCTTTTCTCTTATTACCATTTCTCTTTGACTCTTATATGGGAAACGTTGGAAGATAACAAATATGGAAAGAGATTGAAGGATTTGATTGAATGTGAGCTATATCTCGAGAAAAATTGGTGAGAGATCAAAAGGAGATTTAGAAGGTAATGGAAAGTGATTATGGACAGTAGACAGAGAAGAAAATGATGGTTGGAGATTTTTTAGAGAGGGAGAGAATCGATGAGATAAGAGCAGAGGGAGGGAGGAGATGATTTTTGGAGTTGCCTTTTGAGTTTTATTTCCTATATTTCTTCTCTCTACTGATGGCAATTATTAAAGGAGAATATGAGAAAGAAAGCATTGGCTGGAGCAAGATCTAATTTCTACAGAGAAGTTTAGGAAATTTATCTTCTAAACAGTGAAGGATATTTTTGTTATAGTGTCAATTTATGTTGTGTATTTGTTTTGTATTTAATCCATTTGTCAAGGATAAATGTGTACATTGTATTTCTTACCTTTGTATATAAAATATCAAAACCCTAGCATTTAGGGTATCTTGAGTTCTAACATTTACATGGTATCAAGAGCACACCTCTAGAAATATTTTTTTGGTTTTCTGTGCCTTTTTAACCTCCTTTTTCTTGTACTTCACCTTCTTCTTCCTTCTCGACCATGGCTTCTTTCTCCTGTCAACACTTCTTCTTCCTTTCCTGTTCTTTCAAATATTGCTGACTTAGTTTCTACCAGACTTGATAACTCAAACTATCTTTTGTGGAAGAGCCAACTGCTTTCTATTCTCCACTCTCAAGATTTATACAAATTTGTTAATGGAACATATCCTGCTCCAGCTGAGTTTCTTCCATCTTCATCTGAGGTAATTTCTCTTCCCAATCCTGATTATATTTATTGGTATTGTATCAACCAAATGCTCCTTTCTTGGCTTAATGCCACTCTCAGTGAATCAGTTCTTAGCCTTGTTCTTGGTCTAACCTCCTCTCAAGTTGTTTGGGAGGTTCTGGAGAGAAATTTTTCCTCAATTAACTCAGCAAGACTAATGAATTTGAAGTTACAGCTTCAAACATCTAAAAAGGGTTCTCAAACCATCTCTGAATATCTTCTTCGTATCAAGTCTATTTCTGATTCTCTTTCTGCTATTGGACATCCCATAGTTGATTACGAACTGGTTCTGATTGTTCTTTCTGGGTTAGGCTCTGATTATGAGAATTTTGTTTCCTCTATTACCACTTGTTTGATCCCACTAACTTATTCTGAGCTTCATTCCTTATTGCTCACTCATGAATTTCGTCTTGAGCTCCTTATTCCTCAACCCATTCAGCCCACTGTTCTTCTTTCCAACCCTGCTCCCCAAACTCGTGTTCCTTCTTATTCTGGTCAAAGAGGAAACAGGGGACATCAATATGGAGGAGGTGGTCGTGGTTTTCATAGAGCATATGGTTCAAATAGAGGAAATTATCAAAAACATACCTCGTCCTCTGTTGTTGGCCCTCATCCTCAACCTCTGATCTGTCATACTGTGGCTAATATGGTCACTCTGCTCGTCAATGGTACAGTTTGCCTATCCCCAATGATATTGCTCACTATTTTGCTGCAATGGGTATTGGTTCCTCTCCCTTTGGTCCAAATTGGTACATTGATTCTGGTGCTACGATGCATATAGCCTCTGATGTTGCCTCTTATTCTTCTCGGTCTGAGGCAACATCATCGTCTCGCCTTTTCAGTTACTGCTCATTCCTCTTCATTTCCTAATGAATTAATACACTCTGACTTATGGGGTCCATCGCCGGTGGTCTCCTCTTCCGGTCATTGTTATACTTTATTACTAATCGATGACTACACTCGTTTTACCTGGATATACTTTTTAAAAACAAAATCAGAAGCTAAACAACATTTTCAAAACTTTTGTGGAAAATCAATTTGGTACTAAAATTAAGACTCTTCAGACTGATGGTGGTGGAAAATATGGCAGTTTCGATTTCTCTGACTTTATTACTAAAGGCCGCGGCTTTGGGGAATAAGGAAATCTCTCCGGGGAATAAAGATATAGTCAATCAAAGTTGACTTAGGAGGATATTTCGTTTTCAGTCCAAAAAATCACATGATTGAACTTCGCTCCCTAGTTTTCATCCCATCTCTCTCATCTTCTTCTCTATATCTCTCGTTTTACTCTCCTTGTCTCTCTCTTCTCTAATCTTGTCTTCATGTTTTCATCTTATTTGGTAACCAAAAAACTCTCATTTCACCCACTCCCAATTTCCCCCAAATTCCAAAACCCTAAAACCAGAACTCACGAATCAAGGAAGAACAAAACAATCACTCCCTCATTTTCTTCCTCAACGAACACAACCTAAGAATCCTTACTAGCTAAAAGTGATCTTCTAGGGCTAATTTGAGATCAAGAAAGAGGAACTAAAACCCTAGGAAACACTTCAAAACGGTCAAAAATAATAAAAGCACTAGAAACCCTAGAAATTGTTGGTACAATTTTTAGTAACTACAGATTCTTAATCATTATAAAGAATGCTTACCTATTTGGAACTCAAACTGGAGGTAATTACAGGTTATTGATGTTGATTCTGGTGTTCTTAATAATGTCATTACTTTTCCACCATCTGGTGTGTTCTTTGTTTGATTTGATATCAAAATCGTTTCTTCTCAAAGTGTCAATTTCATGTAATTTTGAAATTTATATGTTTTATTATTGGATTTTATCATCCTGTTTTGATTGTTTGGTTTTGGTTTTTATCATCACTTCTTTAGGGTTTTATCATCTCTCTGGTTTTAGAGAAGTAATTTACTTCTTTTTTATGCAACTTAAGGTTTTAGAGAGAGACCGAGAGAGAGAGAGAGAGAAAGAGAGTGAGGGAGAGGAGAGAAAGGGGGGAGAAAAGATAAGAGGAGAGAGAAGGAGAATAAAACGAGCATGAGCGATAGAGAGAAGAAGATGAGAGTGATGGGATGAAGACTCGGGAGCGAAGTTCAATCATGTGATTTTTTGGACTAAAAACTAAATATTCCCCCTAAGTCAATCTAGATTGATTAGGTCTTTATTCCCCCGAGAGATTTCTTTATTCCTCAAAGCCGCGGCCTTACTAAAAATGGTATACATCATCGACGCTCATGTCCCCATACTCCTCAACTTAACAGAGTTGCAGAGCGGAAAATTCGCCATTTATTTGAAACCGCAGTCTGTCTTCTTGATCAAGCCTCTGTTCCTCGTCAATTTTGGACAGGCGCTTTTCAGACTGCAATTTGTACCATTAATCGTTTACCCACTCCAAGCTTGATGTCAAAACAAAACCGTGCATCTTTCTGGGTTATAGCCAAATCATAAAGGCTATAAGTGTCTTGATCAAGCCTCCAAAAGATTATACATTTCTCGTCATGTTTTGTTTGATGAATCTCTCTTCCTCTTTACCAAACTCTCTTCCACCATCAATGAAGCTCAAAACTCTTCCAACTATGTTATTTCTCTTGAATGGACGGTCCCTCATCTTTTTCAGTCAAATTCTTTTCGAAATCAATCTGACCTCCATCTATCTCTCACCCTTCCACGAGTAATACACACGCGTCTTCAGATTCAATTCCACCTGTCCCTCGAATTTTCACGCGTCCTTCCCACGCGTCTTCTATTACAGCACCATATGTCCCTCTCAATCCAACTGGCGGTCCTATCTCAATCCAGTCGTTGGTGTCTCCGTTGATTCTTTAGCTCTCCCGATAATACAACCCAACGCGTCTTTTGCTGATCTGCCGGTTGTCTCCCCTATTCACCTTTTGTCCTCATCCACTCGTAACCAACCCTGACCTCCCACCAGCTCGACAATTCCTCTATTTTCTGACCCAACAACATGTACTTTACCAATTTCAGAAAATGTCGCTCCTTCAAATCCTCCCTTGCCTTAATTCAAATCCTCCCTTGCCTTCATTCTCCTCCTCATGTTCATCATATGGTTACCCCATCAAAAGACGACACAAGAAAACCTAAAATTTTGATTTTTACCACCCATTCTCTTCTTGATTCTCTTCTAAGTATTGCTCACTCTTCATCTTGATGAACCTTCTACTTTCCTTCAAGCTTCGAAGAGTGCTCATTGGAGAAAGGCAATGTAAGAAGAAATTACTACTCTTCATAAGATTTCCACCTGGTCCTTAGTTCCACCTCCTCCTAATGTCAACATTGTGAATTGTAAATGGGTTTTTAAAGTGAAACAGAAGTCAGATGAATCTGTTTAATGCTATAAGGCTTGCCTGGTTACTCGTGGTTATTCTCAATAGCATGGTGTTGACTATGAGGAAACATATCGTCCAGTGGTTCGTCCAACAACAATTCGAAGTGTTCTATCTCTTGCCATCTCAAGTAATTGGTCGATTAATCAGATGGATGTTAAGAACACGTTTTTGAATGGGGATCTCAACGAAATAGTTTCCATGTCTCAACCAAAGTGTTTTGTCAATCCCTTTTATCCAAATTATGTATCCAGATTACATAAGGCTTTATATGGCTTGAAACAAGCCCCCCGAGCCTGGCATTATAGGTTTAGTTCTTGTCTTTTAAGCATGGGATTCAATCAGTCAATTTCAGATCCCTCCATGTTTTATTTCAGATCATCTGGTCATATTATTATCTAACTTCTATATGTTGATGATATTATGGTAACTAGTTCATCTACTTGCTTGTTATATAATACAATTGCAACACTTCAATCGAAATTTGAGATGACAGATCTGGGTGAACTTAGTTATTTCTTAGGCATGGAGGCTCATCGTACTTCTTCTTATCTCACTCTTACTCAATAGAAGTATTCCCTCGACTTACTTTGACGATTTGGTTCGTTAAATTCAAAGTCAGTATCAACTCTGGTTCTAACTGATTCTAAGTTATCAAGGAATCATGGTCAACAACTTTCAGATCCAACTATCTTTCGAAGTTTGGTTGGGACTTTGCAATACCTTACATTAACAAGGCCAGGTATATCCTATGCTGTTAATCAAGTCTCGAAATTCATGAGCATACCGACGACAACTTATTTAATTGTTGCGAAGAGAATACTCTGATATCTAAAGGGTTCTATCTCTTTTGGTTTGTGTTTCCGACGAGCCACAAGTCTTCCTCTCATTGGCTACTCGGATGCTGACTGGGCTGGCTCGCCTAATGATGGAAGATTGACTTCTGGGTATGCTATCTTTCTTGGGCCCAATTTGATTGTTTGGGCCTTCAAAACCCAGTCTACAGTAGCCAGATCATCGACGGAGGCTGGGTATAGGGTTGCGGCCCGTGCCTCTACTGAGCTCATTTTGCTCAAGAACTTGTTATCAGAATTGGGTTTCAAACAATCGACACCTCCAACTGTTTATTGTGATAATATTAGCACCACATATCTTACAGGCAATCCATTTATCACTCAAGGACAAAGCACACTGCCATAGATTTTCACTTTGTACGTGAACAAGTGAAGGGTGGTAAGCTTAAGGTCAATTTTATTCCAGGAGATGATCAAATTGCTGACATTTTTACAAAGGGTTTATCTTCAACAAGATTTAATGAACTCGATTTCAAGCTCTCTCTAGTTCCTGGGCGTTCAACTTGAGGAGGAGGGGTGTTATAGTGTCAATTTAGGTTGTGTATTTGTTTTGTATTTATTCCATTTGTCGAGGGTAAATGTGTACATTGTATTTCTTACCTTTGTATATAAATATATCAATACCCTAGCATTTAGGGTATCTTGAGTTCTAACATTTAAAATTTTTAGAGAGAGCTGGGATCGAATATAATATTCTCAGAGTAATCAAGAGAGGGAGAAATCAGGAGTTGTGATTGTATTATGTTTACAGTAGATAAAGAAAGCTGGAAACTTTTAGATTAGGCAAGATTACAGGGATTTCATCGAGCTGCTACTAGTTTGGTTCTCTTCTGATATAAAAGAAGAAATGAGAGAACATAACGGATTATCTTATCTTTAGCTGAACAAGAAGAAGACTTGGTTGGAGTTGGAGAGTTGTTTCTTCTTCTTTTCTCTGGGCTTTAAAGAAATATTAGTGAGAGAGATAAGGAGAAGAACAGAACATGTTAGAACAGAGACATAGAGAGAGAATTGTGGTGGGAAGTTGAAAGTTTCTCGTTCCTTTTTCTTGTTGTTTTAATTTAGAGAGAGTTTCAGCGAGAGAGTGAGAAAGTTGTAGAGATGGAGGAAGAACCAGAACATATTGTATATGGTGTTTCTTTAAATTTTCTTATGTTTTTGTGAGAGAGACTTGATAAAAAATTCAGAACCTTACCATCAAAGTCCTTCATCAATTTATCACCAACAATAGGAAAGTTATCATTTTGGTAGCTCTTTTCTTTTGATCTTAATTTTCTTAATGGAACTCTTCTTTGTTATTCCTTTAATGAAAATGAGTAGTTAGATCTCTTGACTAGGATTTTTTATGAAGTTTTGACTATGTATGATTCTTAGACTTTCATTTCGATGGCTTAAGTGCGTAATATGCATTGATTTCTTTTCAACCATGTTCATGATTTTCTCATTTGAGTATAGTATCGAGTTGATTTATCGAATTGATTTATCATGTTTAGAGTAAAATCTTTAATGGTAAATGCTTCTTAGGCGGTAGTCAAGTGTTGAAACGTGTTAAATATTTCATTGCTTATGCTTCATAAATCTTGACCCATCATGTTTAGGTTATGTTCTTTAATGATGGGTACTTGATAGGTAATAGTTAGAATCGTTAAAGAGATAATGAAATTAATTCATAAAGATATGATATTTAGGTCAATATTTGTGCATGGTTCGAATGGATTCCAAACCCTAGACTTCTCCTCAATTTGATTCATTTCCGTTATTTGTTTTAGTATTTTATTATTTTATCACCAAAACCCAACTTTAAAGAAAAATCGTGTTATTTCTGAATTTTAGCACGAACTTGACTAGTCTTTGTGGATCGACTCCGATCTTAACGGGTTATTACTTGACGCACGTATACTTGCGGGTGGAGACCTTGTAGGGTAATCTTTTAGGCCCATCAATAAGCCTAAATCTAAGAAGGGGACCTTCGTTCTTAAGATGGATATGGCAAAAGCCTATGATAGGGTTAGTTGGACTTTCTAGAAAGAGTCCTTAAAGCCACTGGATTTAGGGACAATTTATTGAGCTTAATTTTGTCATGTGTCACTACTTCTAGGTTTAAAATCCAATTTAATGGGGCTTTATGTGGGGATTTCGTTGCCTCGAGAGGATTGAAGCAAGGGTGCCCACTCTCACCCTACCTCTTTATTTTAACCTCGCAATCCCTCTCGCTCCTCATATTTTATTACGAATATCAACATAAGTGTACAGGTTATAAGATCAATCCTACCAGCACTAGTATTTCACATTTACTATGTGTTGATGATTTGATCTTATTTGGTAATACTACTAAACAAAACTTGAACTCCATCTTAGAACTCATGGTCCTCTTCTTTTTGTGGACAATGTGTTAATTTCAGTAAATCTTCCATCTATTTTAGTTCTGGTGTGCCTCCTCCCATCAGGAATCAATATTGTACCTCTCTTTAGGCTCTTGTGATGCCTACTTAGGCGAAAAATCTAGGAGCTCGTATTCTTAAACCTGGAAACTGAATAGATTCCCATCAGTGGCTAATAGATAAGTACCATAATTCCCTTTCCAATTGGAAAGCTCAACTTACCTCCCAAGTTGGGAGAACTGTTTTAATTAAATCAATACTTAATAGTTATTGTACTTACCCATTCAACTTTCAGATTTTACCATTACAGATCATCAAACAATTGGAACAAGCTTCTCGGTGTTTTTGGTGGGGACATGCACAAACAGAACATAAAATTCATTTCATCAACTCGGAGATTATATGCAGTCCTAAACATAATGACGGTCTGGGGAATCAGGTCCCTAAAAGAAGTCAACGAGGCTTTAATGGCAAAACTAACATGGAGAATGCTCATTACTCCTAATGCTACATGGGTAAGAGCAACTCCAATGTGGTGGGGGTTGGGGCTCCCAATTTGAATTTGGGAGCCCCAGCCCTTGGCCTCCAACCCGGGAGCCCCGGGGCTGGGCTCCCGGTGGGGCTGGGAGCCCCATGCTCCCGGGCTCCCAAAAGAGAGCCCGGGCTGGGGGCTCCCAGCCCCCAAAATATGGCCGTTGGGAGCTCCAACGGCCATATTTGGGGTGGATCCCCTAAAAAGGGGATCCACCCCACCTTATTTTATTTTTTTTTTATTTTTTTTTTTAAACTAATTTTTTTTTAATATTCTTATTATTTTAAATACTATTTTTTAAGTATTTTTCTCTAATTTTTATTTTTTTTTGTTTTTTTTTGTGTTTATCTTTTTGAAATTATCTTTCTCGAATAATATCACATTTTAATTCATAGTCGAAATCTAATAATTTATAGTCGAAATTTAAAATCAAAATTTCGCACACATACTTCGCACACGTATAATATATTGATTTGGGAGCCCCGGTTGGGAGCCCGACGTTGGAATTGAGGAAAGCCCCGGGACTCCCAAAATTCAGGGGCTCCCAAAATTGGGAGCCCGAGCCCCACATTGGACTTGCCCTAAGGTTGCTCAAGTCCAAATACTTAAAGAACAATGATTTTTGAACAACACCAGTTAAACAGGGTACTTCTCCTCTTTAGCAATCGATTCTAAAGACAAAATCGGTTATACTCCGTAATGTAGTCTGGCAATTGGGAGAGGGCTCAAGTATTAAGATCACTATCGACCCTTGGATACCAGACATCACTGGGCACATGCCAATCATAATCACACCCCTCCCAAATAACATCTATTGGGTCTCAGATCTCCTATTGCAAAACCCTACCAGATGGAATGTCGATCTCATTAGAAATCATTTTGATGACACTACTGTACAAGCTATTATGGGTATTAGGTTACATCAAACTTGATCCAATTCAAGTCAAATCAATGTGGCTTCCTAATGAGCATGGAAAATTCTCTACCAAATCTTATTATAAACATATCAAAGTACTTCCTCTACTATCAGAAACAACACATAATTTTCCATGGAGACTTTTCTAGCAAAAGAACATTATGAGCCCGAAAATCCAACTATTTATTTGGAAGCGGGTACATAACGGAAATGCTACATTTACGAATATTGGTAGAAGAATCCCTCACGTACCTCAGACATGCCGCCTTTGCAACACAAGTGAATTAGAAACGACTTTCCACTTATTCGGAGATTGTAAATGCTTTAAAGATCTCATTTGAATCACTGGGTATGTGGATCTACAACAACTAGGTCTGGATTCGGTCACAAATCTTTCTATTCTATCAAAGAAAGGAGATCGAGCAAATAAAATTTGGTTTAGGTACTCATACCTGTTATGGGGATGGTGGAAGGCTCTTAATAACTTCATCATCAATGGCCATGAGCTCGATCTAAGGAGATGTTGGTGGTCGAACTCAAACGAGTTCAAGTATGCCTCTGAACCATCTAACTCTTCTTTTGCATCTATTGATTTGTAGGTCGGGAAATGGCTACCTCCTCACAGTAACCAAATCAAGATAAACATCGACGGTTCCTATCGAGAGCTTGGAGCTTCAACAACAACAGTAGTTAGAGATAAAGCTGGAACGATTATTCAAACTAGAACATCTACCTCCGCACCAAGATCGCCTCTTCACAGCGAAATCCAGGGGATCAATTTAGGTTACTTCTAGCGGGGGAATTGGGTTTGGTCGCTTTTATACTTGAGGCGGACTCCAAAACCCTAATTGATTATCTCAAGGATGAACATCCAACGGATCCTCGGCGATTATCCGTTGATCTTGAGGAGACACGTGCATTGGCCTCATGCTTCCACAATACCCTCTCGCACTGCCTTAGAGATTTCAACTCGGTGGCACATAACATGGGTGCGTCAGCAATCCACATGTGAGTATCTTAGTTTAGCCCATATTGTTAGCTGTTTTGCATCGTTAGTCCTCGACGGACCCTAGGTTTCTCTTTTGTCTTTCAAGTTCTGAACTTTGTATCTCTTTGTTGTTTTATGTATTTGGGTTTCCTCAAAAAAAAAATGAATGACAATTAGGTTTTCAATTTTTAACTATTGTATTAGTTAATGGTCCTCAGACTAATTCTTGTTTTAATATTTAAAGCCTTATAGAGTTGTTTGCTTATTAAATCATAGTCATTTAAGTCAAACATAGTTGACTCGCACCGGATCCGAAAATTTGTTGTGCATATAAGAATAAGATAATTGGTCGGCCACAAAATATTGACTCTTAAATATAACTAAGGTAAATGTAGTCGTGTCAAAACTAAATTGGAACCCAAATTATTAACCCGCAAAATAAGTAATGGCCTGTATGCTCCTTTTACTAGGGCAGAATCTCTTATCTATTTATTATTCACAATATTTAGTCAGAATGGAATTGCAAAAAAGCTGAATTGAACTTTTTTATTTCTTTTTTTTTTTTTTGTGAATTTGACTAAAGTCCAACTAACTATGACCTAAAGTCCATCTACATTATTTATGCCCTAATAACCCCAATATCAATAATCTAGAGATTCCATATTGAAACCTCAAATTTTCCTCTTTCAGACTGATATTCTTCTTGAGTTCTACTTCGCAAAACATATCATACATTGAATTTGAAAGAATGTTTGAATTGATATACATTATTACCTCAGATAATTCACATAAATTAAATTGCAATTAAAAAACAATCACCTTAAAAATCTTGACAATATATTGATAAATATATAGTCTTTAGATCAGCTTTGGTTTCGGTTAAGTGGTTCAAACTTTCGACGTGACTCTTTGGACTTGACCGAGAAGTTTGGGACCAAAGGTCCCCAGAAGAACCTATCGTCTTCCCACCTAAGTAAGCTTATTAGCTTCCAGACGGATCGCCCTATGAAACTGTGTCAGTAGGTAAGGACTGAGAGGGTCGCCAAACCAACAAGAGCTAATCTCCTTTCTAACATCGTCTCGGTGCGAACTCCCTGTGAAACCGCTATAGCTTCCTGGATAATGAAAAAAAGTCCGGCATGACAACTCTATTATGTGAAGTAAAATAGTGTTGAAGATAACAAATGAGGTTCTTAAAAAATTACAAATGCAAAAAGAAGTAACGAAGGCAAAACTTTGATTATACTTACCAATCCATTAACCGAAAGGCGGTCCACATTTGTATAAGTGGGACATGTCTTTTCCGTTGCCATTTTAATGGGTCATGCCAGGGCATTTCCAAGTAGACCAGTGTCGCTTCAAAACTATAATATACAGAATACTGCAACATAAGCAATAACAAATTAGAATTAGAACTAAAATTAAGGACCCACCTAACCTGAGAGAACATAAGAACCTGTTCATTAGAATTGTTGGACAACTATAGAAATTGAATTAATTTTCAGAAGATGTGCAAATAAACAACGAGCCCTGTCCCGTGAGCAGCTGCAGCTAAAGATTTACCCACCATTAGAAACCATCAAACATATCAACACGAAAAGAAATATAACCTCGAAAAAGGAATAGCAGTAGAGTGCAGCTCCATTTCCTCAGCTTCGGCGCTCTCTTCTTAATCTTCAACATCGTCAATTCGTCTGACTCAATATTAGGCTGAAAATACAATCAATGAGCTGATTCGACTTGCATAGAAAATAGATTCATTTGTTATCTTAAATTTGCACCCAACTAACTCCAGACTCTTTCACTCTAGTGTCTTTCATTATCTTTCTGACTTTCACTACATCATCCCATCTGCCTAACTCTGAATAGATATTCGACATCAAAATGAGACTTGAGTTATCTTCGCTAGCAATTCTCAAACTGTTTTCGTTCACTAAATTTTCGAATTCTAAACCTCCATGTTGCTTACAAGCAGCTAACAGTGTCCTCCAGATCCAAGCATCGGGTTTATATGGCATCTGATCAATCAAAAGTTTTGCTCTTTTAAGCATTCCAGCTCGACCGAACATATCAACCATGCATACATAGTGCTCCATAGTAGGCAAAATACCATATTTTTCGGTCATGGAATCGAAAACATGAAGTCCTTCATCTACCAGACCTCCATGGCTACAAGCTGTTAAAAGAGAAGTGAATGTAATTTCACTCGGCTTGACACCATAGCTTTTCATTCCTTCTAAGAGCTTTAATGCTTCATAACCTTCTCCAAAATGGGCATAAGCTGCGATCATTGAATTCCATGAAACTAGATCAATTTTCGGTAACTCATTAAACAGTTTCTTGCTTTCATCTAGAGCGCCAGATTTTGCGTACATATCTAGAAGAGAACTATTTGTAAATGTGTCATCAAGAATCCCATGCTTTATACTACATCCATGAATGCATCGCCCTTGCTGTAGATCAACTAAACTCCCACAAGCCCTGAAAACACTTGAAAAAGTGAAGCTGTTTGGGCTCACTTCTACACTTCCTGATTTCATCTTCTTAAAGAACTCAAGTGCTTTTGAATCTAAACCCAATTGAGATAGTCCTGATATGATTGTAGTCCATGAAACAACATCTTTTTCTTTCATATTATTGAAAAGATGTTGTGCTTCGTCAACTTCTCCTTCTTTTAGTAAACTATCTAAATATGCATTTTGAACTGTTAGATCAATCCCAAACCCATTCTTAATAGCATGGGTATATAGACTTCTTCCATGTTCTGGACACGAATTCGTTATTGCGATAAATGTAGAATGATTTGGTTCAATACCCTGACGATGCATGTCAATAAATAACTTGATTGCTTTTTCAAGGTTCCCATTCTGCCCGTGACCGAAAATCATCGAATTATATAAGACAGTACTCCTTTCAGTCAGAGTATCAAATAATCTACACCCAATATCTATACACCCACATTTAATGTACATATCTATCAAAGATGTAGTGAGAACAAGATCATGGTGAATTTCATATTTCAGTATAACGCCATGGATGGTTCTACCCAAATCCAGATATTTCAAGGCACCACAAGCTTTTAGGACACTGGAAAAAGTACATCCATTTGGATCAAACCCTTCTAACTTCAATTCACGAAACAGTTCTACTGCAGATTCATGAAGATTATTGTTCGAGAACCCAACAATCATTGAATTGTATAAAGCAAGATCAATCGAAGCAATGCTTCTGAAAACCTTTTCGGAACTTTTCATATCACATAATTTACCGTACATATCGATAAGAGAAGTACCTACAAAACAGTTAGAATCAAACCCAGTCTTTAAACTAAACCCATGAATTTGCTCTCCAACTTCTCTTTTCATATTCGAGCAAGCTTTAATCACACTTCCAAAAGTGAACTCTGTTGGCCTCAAACCAATATTTCTCCTCCCGTTGACAAACAACTCAAATGCTTCTTCATAACAACAATAGCTCACGAATCCGGAGATCATGGAATTATAAATTACTGGGTCATCGAGTGGATATGAACTAAAAACCGAAACAGCAGTTTCTAAGTCCCCAAACTTAGAGTACATATCAACTAGAGACGTTTGGACAAATGGGTCAGATTCAAAATCAGAAACTATCACTTGGCCATGTATTTGCTTCCCTTGATCAACCAATTTCAGCTTTGAACACACTAGAATTAAACTCGAAAAAACAAACTGGTTTAGACCCCAAGCTTCTTTTTGCAAATCGGGTATAAGGTCTAAGGCAAACTGAGGTGTATCTGACTGAGAATACCCAGAGATTAACGTCGAATAAGAAACTAAATTTCTCTCAGGCATTTCGTCGAACAATATCCCAGCAGATATGAAGTCTAAGGATTTTGAGTAAAAATTCAGGAGATGATTAAAGATTTGGGTATCGGGTAAGAACCCAGATTTGATAACCTGGGCATGAATTGATTTTCCAAGTGTAAGGGATTTTTTGATAGTTGAGACTTTGATTGCAGAAACAATTGAAGAACGAGTTGGTCCATGAAACATGGTGATTAAGATGTTTTAGAAAATGGTGGGAGTTGTTCATATCTAAGTAATACCCATTGCTGATTTGATCATTGGGATTGAATATAATCGTCAGCCTGGTTTGGTAACTCAGCAAGTTCAAACCTTTATCAATGGAAGTAGACTTTCAAGTTTAAACCTTTGATATTTCAGTGGCGGCAAAGAGTTGAAGCCACCCTTGAGTTAGGGCACTTGGGTTCGGCGGTCCCTCTTTCGAGGGAGTCCTATTTCTGTTAAAATTGTGATTCTTTAATTAGAATTCTATTATTGTGTACCAAACATATCAGTTTGATAGTTCGATAGAGATCGAACGTGAGAAACAAAGAGAAAGATGCTAGAAAAGTAAAGAAGAAGTAGAGATTAATTCTTCTCTTCTGTGTTGTATTGATTACATTGAAGGTTACATGTATTTATAGTAAAAGGAAATATAGTTAGGGTAAATCTATGATAAACATACAAAAAAGATTTATGCTAATCTAAATACAAAGAGGAGGTGGAACCGGTGGGACCGGCTGCTAGACCCGACCGGGTCGGTCGTGTGTGGCATATGGATCGGGTGGCCGATCCATATCCATTACTCTAACACTCCCCCTCAAGTTGGAGCCGGAATGCTAATGAGGCCCAACTTGCCAATAGTATTTCGGAAGACTTCTGCACCAAGTGGCTTTGTAAAGATGTCTGCGAGTTGTTCTGAAGAGGGAGTAAATTGCGGAGAGATTAATTTGCCTTTAATCTTCTCACGAACCAAGTGGCAGTCAATTTCTATATGCTTGGTTCGTTCGTGAAAAACCGGATTTTCTGCAATGTGAAATGCAGCTTGATTGTCACAATGTTAGGGATTGACTGCATAGGAGAAGAATGATTAATGCCGAGATCAAGGAGAAGTGACTTGAGCCATTGAAGCTCACAAGTCAGAGTAGCAAGGGCCCGATATTCGGCTTCCGCAGAAGATCGGGCAATTGTGTGTTGCTTTTTAGATTTCCAAGAAAGCGGACTTGAACCAAGCATGGTGACATAACCCGTGGTAGAACGACGGGTTGTCGGGCATCCAGCCCAATCAGAGTCACAAAACCCTGAAATAAGTAACTTGCTAGAGGAAGACAAATGGATGCCTTTCCCTATGGAGCCTTTAAGATAGCGAAGAACGCGGTGAGCGGCGTCTAAGTGAGCGGAGCGTGGGTCTTGCATGAATTGACTAAGACTATTTACAGCATAAGTGATATCAGGACGAGTGACTGTTAAGTAGATAAGGCGGCCAATGAGACGGCGATACACCGAAGGATCCTGGAGTGGAAGACCATCGGTGGGACCAAGTTTTGATTTCTGATCCATGGGAAATGGTGAAGTCTTGGAGGCCGTGAGGCCAGAATCTTTGAGGATGTCGACAATATATTTTCGTTGACAGAGAAATATTCCTTTGGAAGAGCGAGAGACCTCAATCCCTAAAAAATATTGAAGACGGCCAAGATCTTTCAGGGAAAAGGCCGATCGTAGGAAATTTTTGAGAGAGGAAATTGCATCATCATTATTTCATGTAATGATGATGTCATCAACGTAGACCAACACATATAATGAGGTGGATGATTTTCGATAAGTAAAAAGTGAGTAGTCAGATAGTGATTGAACACAGCCCCGTTTGAGAAGAACGGATGAAAACTTGGAAAACCATTGACGGGATGCCTGTTTGAGTCCGTAAAGGGACTTGTTAAGGCGACATACCCTTGTTTCCCCTTTAGGAGAAAATCCAGGTGGCAGTTTCATGAACACTTCCTCATCCAGGTCTCCCTGGAGGAAAGCGTTGTTAACATCAAGTTGATGAAGGGACCAACCCTTGACAGCTGCGATAGAGAGAAGTACTCGGACGGTGACTAATTTTGCGACAGGAGCAAAAGTGTCATTGTAATCAAGTCCTTCGACCTGAGTGTATCCCTTCGCGACTAGACGGGCTTTATACCGTTCAATGGACCCATCGGCCCGAAATTTGATTTTATAGACCCATTTACATCCAATGGGTTTCTTACCGTTTGGAAGATGAGTAAGAGTCCAAGTTTTATTGGATTCGAGAGCCTTGATCTCATTAGCCATTGCTTTTCTCCAATGAGGTGAAGTCATGGCCTGAGTGAAGGAGGTAGGTTCGGAATGAGACAGAACGGATGTTAAGAAGATTTTATGAGAAGGAGAAAAGGAGTCGACGGACAAAAAATCAGTGAGTGGATAAGGAGTATCTGATTTTGAATTCAAAAAAGGGAAGGAAACATTGTTACAATCGTAATCCGCAAGATGAGCCGGAGGTCGACGATTGCGAACCGGTCGGTCTAATTTATTAAGGCCAGTCGGTATGTCGGCAGAGACCGAACCGGAGGTGATGCGACCAGAAGTGATCTGGACAGTAGGAGGGTCCACAGGGGTGCCTGTAAGATCAAGGCCAGTGGGTGTGTCGGTAGGAGCCGAAGTGGATGGAACGGGAGGAGTGCCTCTAGAGGAGGTAGAGATGGAGGTGCCCGTAGGATTGTCGGCAGGAGCCGAAGTGGATGGAACGGGAGGAGTGCCTCCAGAGGAGGTAGAAATGGAGGTGCCCGTGGGATTGTCAACAGGAACCAGACGGTTAAGAGGTGGATGTGGACCCGTCAGGAGCTCCCCCTGTGAACGGACCGAGGGGTTGCCGTTAGGCAATGATGGTGGTGCAGTGGGCTGACCCGAGCCCAGCAGACCAGGAGAACCTGGTGCCGATAGAGGACCAGTTTCGTGGCCAGTAGGATAGTGGAATGATCCATCGTCCCGAATGGATAGGAATGGGGCTGATGGTGAGGAGATCGGCCGATCAAATTCTTGCATCGGGAAACGATCTTCTTGGAAAGTGACGTTACGTGTCGTAAAAATCTTATGACTTGATAAATCATAGACACGATATCCCTTTTGTCCGTTAGGATATCCGATAAATATTCCACGTGTAGCACGTGGATCGAATTTATGTCGAATATTTGTGTTATGTGCATAACATAAGCAACCAAATACTCGAAGATGGTCAAGGGATGGTGGAGAACCGAGAAGGACTTCATGAGGGGATTTCCCTTTAAGAACGGGGGTCGGAATTTTGTTGATTAGGTAAACGGCCGTAAGAACACATTCCCCCCAAAATTTGAGAGACAAGTGGGCTTGAAAACGTAATGCCCTAGCCACATCAAGTATATGGCGATGTTTGCGTTCTACCACACCATTTTGTTGGGGTGTGTAGACGCAACTTCTTTGGTGAATGATCCCTTTATTATGAAATAGTAGTTGGAGTTCACGAGAAAGAAACTCCGAACCATTGTCGGATCGTATTGTTTGTATTTGAGGAAAAAGAGTTTCACCATTACCGGAATAAATGTTTGAGATTTTAGAGTGAAATTGAGTAATTGTGTAGTTGATGAAATTGGAAAGAATAGTAAAAGTTTCCGATTTAGAATGTAGTAAATATACCCAAGTACATCGGGAGAAATCATCAACTATGGTAATAAAGTATCGACAACCAGAATTAGAAATAATATTAAATGGTCCCCATAAATCTATGTGAACTAATTCAAACGGTCGAGTAGAATTTGAAGTACTAGAAGAAAAAGAGAGTCGTGGTTGCTTAGAGATCGGACAAACATCACACGGAATTTTATTCATGAATCCACTCTTAATACATGGATTTTTAGAAACAATAAAATTAAAACGATCCAAAGAAGGGTGGCCTAGACGCCAGTGCCATAAATTGAAACTACTAAAAGAACTAGAAAAAGTAGAAAATATCCTAGGTTCCGTGCGATAGAAGTATAGTCCGTCATGAGGATCACCAAGTCCAATCGTCCTTGTTGTCAACGGGTCCTGAAAGATACAAGATTTAGAGTCAAAAGTAACACTACAATCAAGAGATTTGGTAACTTCAGAAACGGAAATTAGATTGAATTTAAACGATGGTATATGTAAAACATGATGTAGAACAAAGGTTTTACTAAACGGGACGGATCCAATGTGAAGGACATGAGAACGAGATCCGTCCGGTAATCGAACATAGTAATATGGAGGAGCTTTTCTATATGAAGAAAAGGATGATAGGGTTGCACAAATATTCTTAGCGGCACCCGAATCGATGACCCATGGTAGTGAATAAGAATGATTACCTGCTAGGTTTACTAACGGGTCATTGGTGCCCGCAGCCGAGGTGCCTCCAGCAGCATTGCCTTGTTCATATAAACGAACAAGGTGATGGTATTGCTCTTGGGTCATGGACGTCGCTGAAGGCGCCCCCTATTGAGATGGGTCAGAAACTGAACCGTTAACGACAAAACCGTTAACCACCGAACCGGCGAGCTGAGTGGATCGCTGACGTGGCGGGTAGCCGTGTAGCTTGTAGCACGTGGCCTGGAGATGACCGTGCTGATGACAATTGTCGCAGTAGGGTCGGGTTCGTTTTGGTCGGATTCGGTCCTGCCGACCGGACCGATCAAACCGTCCGCCCGAGGACTGCTGTCCGACAGCAAGGGTAGCGGCTTCCGAGCTTGCGAGATCAGAGTTAGTTAGGTTTTGTTGAATCTCCTCCTGCCTGACCATGCTATGAATCTTGAGGACCGATGGGAAAGGGTCCATGAGGAGTATTTGGCTCCGAATAGCAGCAAATCGATCATGGAGTCCTTGAAGGAATTCCATGGCTCGATCTTCATTAGACCTATCAATAAGAGCTTTTCCATGACCACATAAACATGGTTCAATGGCAAGGAGAGATTGAAGCTCATCCTGATGTGATTTGAGAAGAGTAAAATAGGTTGAGACATCCGAACCTTCCTGTTTCAAGGTAGAAATAACGCGCTTAAGTTGAAAGATCTTTGGCGCGTTTGTTTGATGAAATCTTTCATAAAGATTTTGCCAGATTTCTGCAGCAGATTCATCATAAAGGATGGACTGACGGATGTCAGGATTGACTGAGTTGACTAGCCAGCTTGACACAAGGTCATTACATCTCTCCCATGCATGTAAGTCAATGGGAGTTGTTGGTTTTTGAATAGAACCGTCAACAAATCCGAGCTTATCTTTTGCTCGTAAAGCCATCTTCATCCCTCGAGACCAGAAGGCATAGTTATCTCCACTTAACAGAGGGGTAATCAGAATGGTGGTGGGTGAATCAGAATGATGAATCCCAAATATAGTAGAGGAGTTTGGTGGAGTACCAGGAGTATAGTCAGAACCAGCATCAGTAGGTGTAGTCATGGTGAAATAAGAGAAGCAAAAATAAAATAATTTCAAAGAAAAAAAATATTATGGCTCTGATACCATGTGAGAACTATCACTTTGATAGTTCGATAGAGATCGAACGTGAGAAACAAAGAGAAAGATGCTAGAAAAGTAAAGAAGAAGTAGAGATTAATTCTTCTCTGTTGTATTGATTACATTGAAGGTTACATGTATTTATAGTAAAAGGAAATATAGTTAGGGTAAATCTATGATAAACATACAAAAAAGATTTATGCTAATCTAAATACAAAGAGGAGGTGGAACCGGTGGGACCAGCTGCTAGACCCGACCGGGTCGGTCGTGTGTGGCATATGGATCGGGTGGCCGATCCATATCCATTACTCTAACAGAGTTTAAGAGGTTTTTTAAACACTTGTAAGTGATATATCATTTGTTTGTTTTTCATCACTTGTAAGTGCAACCAAGTTATTTTGTTCTTCATCGATTATAAGTGTTATAGCAATAGATATAGTGACTAGATTACCCTATGATTTTTTTATTGTTTTTGTAGTATCTGTTGAGCAAAACCAGTCTATTAATTGGCTCAAACGGCTAAAAAAACAAAGTAAAAAAAGCATAACGTTCTTCGATATTGATACTTTGATATCTCACAAGAGGATGGCTATATTTTGTCGTTGATATGAGAGAAACATTTTTTCTTAAAGCATTATTTAACAATCAATTTGTATTTCTTGTCGTGTTTTTATATTGGGTTGTTGGTTCGCTCATAAGGAAGAAGGGTTCTACAATTACCGAATCCTAAACAAATTGCGGAGCAAGAATTACTTTCTCCCCGTTGTGAAAATGTTCTAGAAACGTTTGATAGTATAATCATGGTTGTACGAGAAATTGATTAAATACTGAAGACCATGGGATCAATTATTACTGCTTGTATATTGTTTTTTTGTTGCTATTATGATGGACTTCTTAAAGGGTTGTGAGGATGTAAAAAAATACAATAAAACCTCCAAAATAAGATTGAGAAAAGCACAAACCCAAGGTCAGTCCAAACATTTATCCACCACAACATACACACACACATTATCCAACCTACTTGAGAGAGAAACAAGTAAGAAAGATTATGGAAACAGTTGCTTTTCAGCTCAGAATTGGAACTAATCTCAGCAGCTGAAATGACACCAACTCTTTTATCAGTCTCATTTCCTACCTGGGCTTCTTTCTTTCCAACCAATAACCAGGTAAAATTACTTCTATATTTTTCTCTTCATCTCACAATAGTGTTCATAATCTCTCTTCTTAGTTTTCTTGTTCACATTTTCAGAATTCAACTATTCAATACACAGAATACCACCCTATAGGTAGTAGAATAAATGCAAGCAGCTCAACTGACCCAACCACTGAACAACAAAGTATGATCAACCCATCTCTCTCTCTCAATATTGAGATGATGTTTGTTGTTGCTAACTTATGGGTTTGAATCTTTTAGGTTTTCTTAAGAGGAGACCAATATTGGTGGGTATTGGTGCATTAGCTACAAGTTTACTTCCTGCCAGTTCTGTATTTGCTAAAGGTAAACAGGGTTTGTTAACATAACTCTCCTCCCTTCATCTAAATCCTAAAATGGTATCTCATTTTACTTATCTTAATGGAGATTTGGTACTGATAACCTCACAGTCTAGATAAAAATTGTTTTGGGTGCAGATGGACTAGAAAATTATCAAGCATTTGTAGATTCATCAGATGGGTATTCATATTATTACCCCTCTGATTGGAGGGTAGGTTACCTTTTCCAGCCTTTGCAAATTCATCTCTCTCTCTCTCTACCTATATATATATTGGAGTAATTATGTCGTTTCTTATGCAGGACTTCGATTTCACAGGACATGACTCGGCGTTTAAGGACCGGTATCTGCCATTACAGAATGTTAGAGTGAGTTTCAAACCAACTGATAAAACAGACATCCGTGAATTAGGTCCAATGGAAGAGGTAAACAAACCAGAATTCCACTTTGTTTTGTAACATTTTCGGGTTTTTGTAGAAATGGCTTCTGTTTTTAAAAGTTAAAAACTCTTAGTTTCTCTCTCTTATCAGGTAATCTATAACTTGGTGAATCATATTTACTCAGCTCCAACTCAAATAGCTACAGTATTTGATATGCAAGAGGTTTGTCTACTTACAACATTAAACCTGCAACCCAAGAGTTTGTTTGGTGTTGATTTGCCCTAAGAGTATTAACATCTATCTTGCATGACTAACATCTGAATGCAGAAGACAATTGATGGAAGAAACTACTATACTTTTGAGTATGAGCTTAGATCTCCAAATTTCTCCCGAACCGCCTTTGCAACAATTTCCATTGGGAATGGTAAGTTGAACCCGCTCCTAATTTTTCGTTGTGTATATGATATACCCACATCCACTTACACGGATCAGTGTTCTCCATCGAACTATATACCAAGGAAATGCTAAGTTTCTCTTTTGCATTTTGAGCAGGAAGATATTACACACTTATAGTTGGAGCCAACGAAAGACGTTGGAGAAGAGTCCGAAATCAACTTAAAGTTGTTGCGGACTCTTTCAAGGTACTCGAAATCTAAAAACGATGATGTACAGAGAGGGGGGAAAAGATTCTTGAATGCCAATCAGCTGTTCGGTTATTCGGTTCATATGTATATGAAGATAAAATTCTACAGAGTTTCTACTATTTTTCGTTTACCGAGCTAACCTAATTTTCGATGTTGGTTTGGGTAACATAATGTTATCGAAGTGGTGTATGTGAACTATGACGAGGAAAAAGCTATATTCCAGCAATCTTCAGGAGGAAATAAAACTGACCTGCACAAACGATAGGCTCCGAGCGTTTTTTGATTGACTAACAAATTGATAAACCGAGAGATGAATGAAGAATCTCGAACAGAAAACGCATATCTGCAATAAAATAAACGTCGAGTAATCTCTCTCTAATTGGTCCTTCTCACCCACGAAAAATTTCATAAAACCCAGTTGAGAATCCTAAATCAGAACGATATAAACTGCCATCACCTTCAACTGAAAAATAAATATACTTACAAACCCATTGAATCTACATCCCCTTTCTACAAATTTCCACCAAACAGATAAAAATCTGTAAAGATCAGCAAATGGGTGGAATGAGGACTTGAGTAAAATATAAATTTACATCAATTACAAACAAATTCCTATACAATCCGATGTTGTCGAAGACCCTTTCCAAAGTGAGGTTGTGTCAACTGAACATATAAACCGTTCATTGCTAACAAGGAATCATGGGTTCCTTGCTCAACTATCTGACCACCATTTAGAACTACAATGTTGTCTACATGTCTCATCATAGCTGCTCTATGCGCTATAAGGATTGTTGTTTTGTTCCCCATGATCAAAGTATCAAGAGCTTCTTGAACCACACGGCTTGATTCTGACTCGATCGATGAACTTGCCTCATCTAATAACAAGATTGGTGCGTTTTTAAGAACAACCCGAGCAATGGCGATTCTTTGTTTCTGTCCTGGTGTGAGATCAACACCTCTCATGCCCACATGTGTGTCATAACCATGTGGCAAACTACTAATGAAATGATGGGCATTTGCTATTCTTGCTGCTTCTTTCATCTCGGCTTCTGTTGCATTATGCCTTGCGTATATTATATTCTCCTTTATTGTTGTTGAGAAGATAACAGGTTCCTGTTGAATGAGACCCAGATGGTTTCTCAACCATCTAAGATTGAACAGCTTCAGTTCTCGTCCATCTAATATAATTTGACCAGCAACTGGATCGTAGAATCTCTCTATCAAAGATATTATAGTACTTTTTCCTGATCCTGAAACACCCACAACTGCTACAGTTTGTCCTCCATTAATCTTCAAACTAAAATTGCTCAATATCATAATTTCCGGACGAGATGGATAGCAGAAATCGACATTTTTCAGCTCAATACTTCCATAAACATTAGGGGGTTTCAGTCCATTGTTATCATCTGGGTCAATCTTCGGAGTTCGGTCAATGATTTCGAACACTGAGATGAGAGATTTTCGCCGTTTAAGTATGTATGGAGCTAGACCAAAAGGCTCAACTAGTGCAAAGGTTGCAAAAGAGAAGACCATATACTCTTTCAAACCTGTGGGGAGATCAATTTGGCCCTTTTTGATAGAGATAGCTGTATACCATAGTAGGAGAGCATTACAGGCGAAAAGCAGAAACTGTGAAAAGCCGAAGGCAAATCCTATTGCCATACCGTGAAGGAAACTCTTCTTGAATATTTTTACGAGCTGTAACCTGTATAGCTCCATTACCTTGTCACCAGCACAGAATGCCACGACAGTATAAATGTTTCTAACTGCATCTTCAAGGACTAACGATGCCTTTCTATGCATCTCCTGAATACCTCTTGAGAACCCTGCAAGCCATAGTTTCTGCAAAATAATAATTATGGATTTTAGGCTTTTTCTTGTGCGAAATAGAAAGTTACGCTTTTAGTAAAGACTTAATGCATTGTATAAACATCAAAATTTCCAAGGAAGTGAGAGGATGTATAAGTTTTTAAACTAGCAGAAACAACGCAAGAAAGGATTGAGTATGAACCTGTGCAATTGCAGAGACAGTAAGAACTGGAAGGGTCGCCAAAGCCACAAGAGCTAACCTCCATTCTAATATCATACCGATAAGAACTGCCACAATAACAGCTGTAGTGTCCTGGATAAAGATAGAAAGACGGTTGCTGAAAGAAGCGCGAACAAAGGTAGCATCATTTGCCAAGCGCATTGACAAGTTATCAGCGCTGTTCTCTTCTTCATCAAACCACCCAACTTCGTTTCGCAGCATTGCTGTATAAGAGTGATAAAGCTTTAGCTCAATTCCAAAATTGGCATTTACTCATATAACATAGGGAACATAAACGAAAACAATAACCCAAATAAATGAAACATATAATAGAGAACATGTGTACCTGAGAACATCATTCTTCTAACTCTTTCGGTCATTTTCTCCCCCATAATACCGAAATAGAAGTGCTGCAAGAAGTTGGCAACCACTGTTACAATACCAATTCCTACAACGACCAAGCACCATTTGTTCACTTCCTGGCTTAGGTGATGACCGTCGTGTCTGTAATATGCGACTACAATCAGCGCAAGGACATACGCGAGAAGTGGATTAAAAGAACCAAAAATAGCAGCACCAGTGCTCCCCAAAAGGGCATAGGGCCACTCAGCAAAGCTGAGTTTTGCCAGCCTCCAAAATGAGGGAGGTTTCTGATTTTGTGTTCCCTTCGAATCTCTCTGATTTACAGGAATATCATCAAACGTACTGAATGGCCGACTAAAATTCTGTGAGTGAGAACGCTCATTTTCAGGATCAGACAATAAAAGTGGTGAAATAGGGGATTCAGGATCTGAACCAGTTGATGTCTGTTGTTTTTCAGAAGGAATGTCAATTTTCGGTAGCTCAGGTAATCTTGTTTCGAAACTGTCCTGTCTTTTCAGGGACGGTGCCTCATCTGTAGAAACCAAGGATACTCCGTTTTCGACTATTTTCTCTGAAGGTGGGCTCTGAGGTTTCAGAGATTCTTGTGAGTCAAAGGTACCATCTGGTGGCCAAAATGCATGGACACCGTGCACCCGCTGAAGAGACGGTGATTTAACCATCTTAGGAGATGAGGGTTCTTGAGAACTATATTCTGCTGAGAAATCCCTTTCAACTTCTGAAGTTCTGGTCTCTCTGTTCCTCATGGGGGTCCTGAATGAAAAATGAATGGATTATCAGAAGAATATGGTCAGCAGCAAATTCCGAAGGCAGGACAAGCTAATAATTAGATACGAAGTGAATCTTAAAAAAATCTTTTCCATAAGTAACGAATATCGCTCGTAAGTGAACATAGGAAAGGGAAACAGAACATGATTGTCCACAACAAGCACGTTAAAGAATTGATAGGTGGAATAGAAATGTTGAGAAAAAAAGGTATGCATGGTGAGTTGGTGACATGGTAAGTTCTCATAAATAAGAAAAAACAATTTATCTTCATGTGACATATCATCTCAAAGAAAATTAATGTTGCACCAAAGACAAAAAAGAAAGAACAAGCATGAAAAAATGGTTGTTTCTTGTGTTTAATGCGGAGAATGAGAAAATTGAACTTTAGATTGTTACAATACCTCTTAGGAAGTTTTGCTGCTTCTTCACATCTAAGAAGTTCAGCGTATAGGCCGTCTCGGATTAACAGTTCTTCATGTGTACCCATTTCAACTAGTTGGCCTTCCTCCATCACAGCTATATAGTCAGCATTTCTAATAAGGCTAAGTCGTCGAGCTATTATGATGGTGGATCTTCCCAACATGAGGACATCCAAAGCTACCTGTACAGCCTTTTCTGCTTCAAAGTCAAGTCCACCAGTAACCTCATCAAGTAAAAGAATTGATGGATTTGAAAGCACTGCCCTAGCAATAGAAAGTTTTATCTTCTGTTCTTCTGTTAGTGACAACCCAGCTCTTCCTACCTGAAACCCACAGATTATGAGAAACCGACTTCAGAGATTGTAACTGAAGATATACGCATAACTAAAGATTATTTTATTCGTTAATCGTTTAGCGCATTCTACCTGAGTTTCATATCCTTCCTTAAGAGAGCTGATAAATGTATGTGCATGTGCTATCTTAGCAGCTTCTTCAATCTGATCAGAAGTAGCATTAGGACGTCCATAAGCAATATTATCTCTGATGCTCAAACTTAGCAGAGCAGGCTCCTGGGTAACCAATCCTATTTGGCTTCTTAACCAATCTAGTTTCAGGTTTTTAATGTTCTCACCGTCTAATAAGACTTCACCTGCATCAAAAAATTCACAAATTCACTAGGAACTGAGTCCTCCAGGACCCTTTGAATAAAATTAAGATAGAAGGAAATAATGGATGCATAAGATGAAAACGACATAAGCAGGATACCTAATGTTGGGTCATAAAATCGCTCCATCAGAGGGATTATACTGCTTTTTCCTGAGCCATTCCTGCCAACAAGTGCCACAGTTTTTCTTGCCGGTACAGTAAGGTAAAATCCACTTAGAATAGGTATTTCAGGGCGAGAAAGATAGCTGAAATATACATTGCGGAACTCAATGTTTCCCTGGACAGAAGCTAATGTATTTCCATCCTCGTTCACAGAAGAGGTTGAACGACTTATCATCTCATATAGTCTATAAGCAGCAATCCGACCTTGCTCAAACGAATAGAAGTTCGTTGCCGCTTGATTCAACCCACTACAAGTGAAAAATGGATTCAATTACGTCAATCTGTACCGGCAAAGAGGTTATAAATATAAATGTACACAGCGAAAGTTAAAGTTACTTACAGGCCACTCAAGATAACAGCAAATAAAGCAGCTATAATTTCACCACCATGGGCGTTATGATGCTTGATCAGGAATCTTCCAACCCAAAGTTGCAAAGCACAAGAACAAATTCCAAGTCCATATGTAAATCCGAGTCCAAGTCCTTGCACAAGACTTATCAATATACCGAATCTTAATGTTGCTTGTAGAGAAGTGGCGTAAGAATACTTGGCCAATGTTTCATTTGTGAATGCATATAAGGTTCGAATGTAAGAGATTCCCTGCAAAAGTAAGAGAACTAAGTTTAACCGCCATGACCCACGTTCTTGGTAGATCTCAGCTGAAATAAATACCACTAGTCATCTCCTTCAGTTTCGTGTCGTGGGCGAGAAAATTACCTGTTCGGCAATACTTGCTGCTTCAGCATATGCATCTTGAATATTTTCCGCAAGTCTGTGGAGAAATATATTAGATACTCCACCAGCAGCAACAATAAAAGGACCAGTAGCTAATGTTATGAGTGCAATCTGCCAGCAGTTGATCAACCCAATGACAAGACCGCCAAAAAATGTTGCCATGTTATGGACATAGTTTCCGACCTGTTAAAACAAGAGCCCTTATATGAGAAATAGCATTTCAATGAAGGAAACCAAATACCTTAAAGCTGAAGAAAATACATACTTTCTCACTGAGGGCAGACTGAATGAGCAGGACATCGCTTAATACTTGACTCACAATGTCACCATTGTTCCCGTAGGTGTCGAAAAAGCTCATGTCCTGATTAAGCAGGACTTGAACATACTTCGACCTAATAACTGCAGTTTGCCTCTCTCCAGTAAGAATCCAGCATGATACCTCTATATATGAGATAAATTAGTATCAAATATCTTCGTCAATGAATTTACCAATGACAGAAAGAATTGACTGAGGCGAAAACGTTTATCTTACTTACCAATCCAACCAGCCACAAAAACGCCCAGTGCTATATAAACAACATAAAGAGCATACTGCAACAAATACAATAACAAATTCAAAGTAAATATTGCATTGGTTCAAAGATTCATCTTAATGTGAAAACAAGTAAGACCCATATTCGTTAAAGATGAGATTTTGCTTCTGAACAAAGAATTTAGTTAGAATTTTTCTACTTTGCAATTGAACTAGTTGATGAAGATAGAGTTCTAAAACAAGCTCAGCTTATGGATATCTTCACTACCCAGTAACTAACTTTACTAACTTCTGGAAAAGGTGAAAGCTTTAACATTAGGTGTCACATACAAAATTAGGGTTTTAAAGAACTCACCCGAATACACTCCTGAAACAGTTCATCAGAATTGTTGGTAAACCTCAGCAATTCTATAATTTTCCCAAAGATATGCAAATAAACAACAAGTGCTGTTCCATGAGCAGCTGCAGCTAAAGATCCAACAACCATTAAAAACCAATCAAAAGTATCAGCATGAGCAAATAACCTAGAGAAAGGAACAGCAGCAGGAGGTGGTTCCATTTCTTCATTTTCATCAATTTCTTCTTCATCTTCAACATTTACTGACTCAACATTAGAATCTAAGTATGGAGATGGTGATTCAGGTGGTTCAGAAACTTCAGAAACAGGTGTTAATGGTTGTATATGAGATGGTGACCATCCAAATAAACCTCTTGATACCATCATCTTTTTCAGTTCAAAGAAAACCCTAACCCCCCTATTTCATCTAAATAATTTTCCCACTTTATTACTCTCAACT
>BEHA01000629.1:95083-108430 GCA_002897215.1 Eschscholzia californica subsp. californica | reverse complement strand
AATAGGGGAAGGTAGGGATTGGTCCTTTCTCAATTTTGATAAATAATTTGGTTGGTTTGTAAGGAAAGAAATAATTCTGGCTTTGGGGCTTCCAAGATGATCTCTCTTTCTCTCTTTCTCTCTCTCTCTCAATTTTAGATACATGTGTTCGACCGGTCACTTTTACAAAGTTCGAATACACCGCGTCGAACACATGTATCTAACGCCAATGGAGTATCATCCCCTGTCACCGGTGCAGGGACAGTGGTGTTAACACCTTCATTATCTCTTAAAAAAAAGCATACATTATATGTTCCCTCACTATCTAATAATCTTCTATCCGTGTCTCAAGTAACTGAACAATTAAATTGTCTAGTGTTAATGTATCCTCAATTTTGTCTTTTTCAGGACCTCAACAGCAAGGAGATTATTGGGCGTGGTACTAAGAGAGGGGGGCTATATTATGTTGATGATGTATGTCCAGGAATTGTCTTAATGAATCATGGTTCTTCGTCAGTTAAACAAAGTAAAATTTGGATGTGGCATCGAAGACTTGGCCATGCTTCTTTTGGTTACATCAAACACTTATTTCCGACCATATTTTTAGATTGCAAACTTTCTGATTTTCATTGTGATATCTGCGTATTAGCTAAAAGTCATCGTATTAATTATCCTTTGAGCACCAGTAAGGCGACAGAACCATTTGCTTTGATTCATTCAGATGTGTGGGGTCCTGCTCCTGTTCCTACTTTGTCTGGTTTTCGTTGGTTTGTGATTTTTATTGATGATTGTAGTCGTATGACTTGGCTTTATCTAATGAAGAATAAAAGTGATGTTTCAGAATGCTTCCGCTTATTTCATAAGTTGATACAAACACAGTTTTCTACTACAATGAAAGTTCTTAGGTCCGATAATGGTGGTGAATTTATTAATCAAGTCTTGAAGTCTTATCTTCAAGATAATGGGATAATTCATGAAACAACATGTTCCTTTACCCCACAACAAAACGGCGTGGCAGAAAGGAAAAATCGCCATATTTTAGAAGTCACACGTGCATGCTTAATTGGTGCCAATATGCAACCTGTTTCTTGGGGAGATGCTATTACCTACGCTGTTTCTCTTATCAATCGTGTACCTAGCAGTGTCCTAGACTTCAAGACTCCTTTCGAAAAACTTTCTAGCTATTGTAGCATCCCATCACATTTAAATCTAGAGCCTCGGATATTTGGATGTGTAGTATTTATTCATATCCCTAAACATCAACGTAATAAACTTGATCCATGTGCATTAAAGTGTGTATTTATTGGGTATTCTCCTCATAAAAAGGGGTATAAATGTTATCACCCTCCTACCAAGAAGTTATACATTACTATGGATGTCACTTTTTCTGAGGCAGATTTGTATTTTTCTCCAACGTCCACCTCTAATCTTTAGGGGGAGAATATGAGTGAAGAGAAAAGGTGGACAAGTTTACTACCTGACAATAATGATTTGGGATGTTTGTTAACTGATTTAGCCTCAACAGATAATAGTGATTCGACATTCTCAATACAGGATATGGTAGATGAAGGACCTAACATAGATCATAGTCCTAATCAAGTGATGCAACGAAATATTGAAGAACCCCCTTCTTCGACCGTACCCACCAATAATTCTTCTTCTGATGTGGATCCTGAGGTATGTACTAATTTTGAGGATAATATTAATATTAGTAATTTAATTAATGATGATGTTCCAGTGTTGCCTAGTGATAATGACAGGTATCAATTACCTTCTCGGAGTAACCGAGGAAAGCCACCAGAGAGATATTCACCTGACAACTCAAAAGTCATCAGGTATCCAATTGCTCATTATGTTTCTAGTAAACATTTACCTGATAGTATTCAAGGGTTTGTTAACAAAATGGCAAATGTCATAATTCCTACAAGAGCTGAAGAAGCGTTAAATGACCCTAAGTGGGCAAAATCCATGGGTGAGGAGATGCAGGCTCTAGAAAGAAATAAAACTTGGGACATCGTAACTTTACCAGAAGGCAAGAAACCAGTTGGATGTAAATGGGTATTTTCAATTAAACATAAGCCAGATTGTTCGATTGATTGGTACAAAGCAAGGTTAGTGGCTCGCGGCTTCACACAAACATATGGTGTTGACTATCAAGAGACTTTTGCGCCTGTTGCAAAGTTAAATACCATTCGAGTTTTATTGTCTATTGCTGCTAACCTTGATTGGCCATTACAACAATATGATGTAAAAAATGCATTTTTACATGGAGATTTATCAGAAGAAATTTATATGAATATACCTCCTGGTTACAATACTTCCGATAATGCAAATTCAGTGTGCAGGTTAAAGAAAGCATTATATGGTTTAAAACAATCACCCAGGGCATGGTTTGGGAGATTCCGACTAGCAATGAAGAAATATGGTTATACTCAAAGCAATGCAGACCACACCTTATTTTTGAAGAGACAAAATGGTAAGTTAACTGCACTTATCATCTATGTAGATGATATGATTGTTACAGGTGATGATATAGATGAAATGACTAAGTTGAAGACTTGTTTGTCATCTGAATTCGACAAGAAAGACCTTGGAGGATTAAAGTATTTTTTGGGCATTGAAGTTATCAGATCCAAGTAAGGAATTTTTTTATCACAACGCAAATATATTCTCGATCTGTTGAAGGAGGCTGGTATGTTAAGTTGTCAACCCATCAATACACCGATTGAGCAAAATCATGGGTTAGAAGAACTTCCTGATCAAGTTCCCACTAACAATCGAAGATATCAAAGACTTGTTGGTCGCTTAATTTACTTATCACATACGCGACCAGATATCGCATACGCAGTTAGTGTGGTAAGTCGATTTATGCATAATCCAAGTGAGGCTCATATGAACACCGTCATTAGGATCTTACGATATTTAAAGTCCTCACCAGGAAAAGGTATAATGTTCTCCAAGAACTATAATACCACAATTACAGGTTATTGTGATTCTGATTGGGGTGCAAAAGGAGATAAACGACGTTCAACTAGCGGATACTTCACATTCGTTGGTGGTAATCTAGTTTGTTGGAAGAGTAAAAAACAAAAGGTTGTCTCGTTATCCAGCGCGGAAGCTGAATACCGAGCAATGGTCAAAGGAATTCAAGAACTATTGTGACTGAAAAGGCTTATGGAAGAGTTAGGTTTTCCTTCTACGGAACCTATGAAGTTATATTGTGACAATCAATCAGCTATTAAGATTGCAGAGAATCCTATTCAACATGACCGTACTAAACATGTGGAAATAGATCGTAATTTCATATATGAAAAATTTGAAGACAAAATCATTGAAGTTCCATATGTGAAAACCTCAGACCAATTGGCGGATTTTCTAACTAAAGTTGTTTCAAGTCAAGCCTTCAATAGCTCACTTGTCAAGCTGGGCATGCATGATGTTTATGCTCCACCTTGAGGGGGAGTGTTGGCATGATAATATATTATGGAATATTGGATTTAATCTTGTGAATAATAATAGTTGGCAAAAGATCAAGATATCAAGATCAAATATTTGAGATAAAATAAGAATTGTATGATATCAAGGAATTAGAAACATATTAGGGATTATTAGAATATATTATGTTATCCTTTGTAATCCTATAAATACCTCTAAGAGGTTTGTAATGAAATATACTTTTACTTCATCACATTTTAAGTATATATACAAATAGTTTCGCAGAAAAAAAAAATATACAAAAAGTTGGTCAATCACACCGTCTACAAAATAAACTCCTCAGCCATGGCCTGCTCCAGGGCATAATCGTCTCTTTCCACCCTTCAACTACTATATACCGCCACACTTCAAGTACGACCACAGTCACACCAAAACTTGATCATCCTGCAAAATATCTTCTATGCTGCAGCCAATATATATGCACCAAAACGAGTTCGATCCAGGTTGAATGTTATTCCTTACGTCCCATTTTGTTGGGTGTTCTGTCCATTTTTCTAATATAACATTCGTTTAACTACTAAATGATGACATTTCCAAAACTACATAAATTTAATTCAGCAAAAAAAGTTCTAATTAGTTCGACACTTCTACTAGTGTCATTTCCAATGAATGCTATACATTATGTATAGGTAGGTTGGTAAAATACTTTTGTCGTCAACAAGCTTCCCTTAATAAGTTCAATTTCCCAAAAGGCCAAACAAAATGACACGGAAGGAGTATGTATTATCTCTCGATCAAGGCTAGTTTGTGCTTCTAAGTGAAGGGTAATCTTTTGTTCAATTCTATCTGTTACGATCAAATTTTAACGCCAAATTTTCTTTGACTTAGGCCGCGACTAGCCCACTACCCTGGTTTTATATTTTTCGTTGACCACTCAAGGCTTGTTCTCCTGACCAATCTAGGTGTTATTTCATAAGCCAAAAGACGTAGGCGATATATAAGACAAAATGTTATTTCATAAGCCAAAATAAATTCCTAAGCAATGTGGGACTAAGTTGTGTCAAACCCACCACCACCTCTCTTCCTCTCTCCCTCCCTCTTTTATCTTCATATCCCTCTCTTTCTTGCTCCAAAAACCCCAGATTTGAGATCTGCTAGGGATGATGTAGGCGAACGGAGAGACCTCTTCATCTTCATCGTTTCAGCAAGGCATCACAACCGCTGCCCTGATGCTAGACAAACGGGAAATCACCCTTCTTCTTCTACTTCAGACCCTCGATCGAGGGTTTCATGGTCGCTGTGCTACCAAACATTTCGTGGCCAACTAACCACGGAACACCTCAAAGTTGGCGGTTGTCAGATGTGGGAGAAGAAGATTATGGAGTAAAAACAAACAACTCTATTTTTGTATTCAAAATATAATTTTCTCCGGTCTTATTATTTGATCATATCACGTTTGTTGGTACATGTAATAGGGGAAGGTAGGGATTGGTCCTTTCTCAATTTTGATAAATAATTGGGTTGGTTTGTAAGAAAAGAAATAATTCTGGCTTTGGGGCTTCCAAGATGATCTCTCTTTCTCTCTTTCTCTCCAAACGAATGAGACCCCCTCTCTGTCCAAAACAGAGATAGGGTAACGGTGGTGGTGAGTAGAAGTTTTGGCACACCGAGCACTCTATCACTTCTTTTTCTTCTTCCATTTTCATTTTGAATTTTTTTTGAAAATTTTCATCAGAACTCTTAGATATCTTCGCTTTCTTTTTATAGGTATCATATATAGTTCGTTAGTGGTGAGTCGAAGAAAAAGAATAAAAATAGGCTTCAAAAGATGGTTTTTTCTTATTTAACACCGGTTCTGAAAGTTCTACTTTTTTTTATATAAATTTATCGTTTGATCCGTTGTAGTAAAGTTGGTAAATCTTTGAAAAGTGCTTATCATCAGCTTTAGGTTGATTTCGGATGATTTTAGAGTAATTTGTAAGTAAGGTTCTCTCAAACTTGACCTTCGGATTCGCCAGTCTAAGACCCTTTGGACTGTTACCGGTTCGAGAGTATACTTACTTTCTCAGACTCAGTCGTCCGAAAAAAAAAACGCTTATAAATGTCGAAGGTCAAGCGAGATTGACTACAGCAAACCCTATTTCGCGGCGCGAAAAACAATTTAAAGGAGCGCCTTTAGCCGTGCCCCCACAAAAATTACAACAACTCTGCTTACGGACCTATACCAAAGGTATCTCGCTATACCAATACACTCCTTTTACGGAGGAGTTCTATCCCTATCGAAAAGTATCGTGAAGAACCAGTTTTTCAGTCTTTCTCTAACATTAGTCTATTGTGTTTGTTTAAGGTGAGTGATTTGGGGAAATAAGAAAATTATCCAGGATAGAAAATTTAAAGGGAAGATGTGAATTTTGACGAATTTTCAGGTGTGCAACATTTTAAAGGAAACAAGTCATCTTCTTCTTCCCCGTCTCTTACCGCCAACCCCGGTCACCACCTCTAATTCCGGCCACCCCCATTTTATCATTTTCTTCTTCATCCTCTTCTCTCCTTACCATAAAACTACAACCTCTATTTATCTTTCTTCTCTCTACTCCTCCCAACAATTTTCGTCTCCTCTCTCTCTCTTTATTTAATCTGGCGAAGGGGAGTCGATCTGGTTTGGGGAATCCCCAAATCAGTACGCTGGTTGCGGATTCCCCAAATCAGTACGGTTTTGGGATCTCCCTCTATTATCCTTTGTTTAGAAATTATTACTTGTTTTCTTTATTCTCCTCAGTTTAAAAATTATTTCTCTCATATCTTCTCAGTTTCTAATAGACTAAAAAACAGTGGGGAAAGAGGACCAATGGACTACCAACTAGGGACCACCATCTCCTTCGCTAATGTTCTTTTTTCTCTATCCCTCTCTTTCTCACTTAGCTTCTCTGCAACTCAAATAAACACAAAATCAGAAACTTTTAGGACCATCTCCATTGCAAGACTTTAGAGTGTCTTAAAATCTCAAGTTCCGCCTAAGACTTTAGAATTTCTTTTTAGAAACCACTCCAACGCAAAATTCAATTAAGATCTTAAGATGATGTGTCATTTAATTTTAAGACGTCTCAATTGCAAACTCTATTTTTGAGATCTCTTTTGCGTATCTTAAGTATTATAATCATCAAATTTAATTTTAGGACCGATCAAACGTTTGTATCGCAATTGCTTTTTCATGTTAAATGTACGTGTGACGTACGTAATTATTAGAGTTTTTCTTAGTGTTGCATTGGAAAAGGACTTGAGTGAGGGACACTCAATTTAGCCATATAGGAAAGAGAATCTCAATTTAGACTTGAGATAAAAGAGCATCTCTAATACAAAACAAAAAAAAACTCAATCAATCCTATGTGTCTAGTCTCAAAAGAAAATAAATAAGATATGACCGAAAAAAACTTCCTTTTTTTTTAAATTGAAAGGAGTTATATCTTCACTATACGAAAAAAACTTCCTATTGGTTTAAAACATAACATGGTTTGACTAAGACAATTGAGTTACTCAAAAGAAAAATCAAATAGTGAGCATCTTCTTGAGATATCTCAAATTGAAAGGATGCCACCTCGTTTTGAAATCCTAATGGAGTGTCGAATCAGAGAGAGTTATTTTCTAGAAACTCAATAAATCCTAGGTGGCACGAGTTTCTCAAGTTGGATCTTGCATCGGAGATGCTCCAAGTCAATTAGATTTTTTTTTTTTTTTTTTTTTTTGCGTTTTGGATGGGAGATGCTCTAAGGTGAGAACTCCCCCGAAATAAAAATTCTTATGCATCATTGACGGACGTAAGACACATACCCGAATTGCGGAAAAATCTAATTTCCCTTGGTGTGTTGGAGCGGAACGGCTGTAAGATAATTATAGAGAATGACTCCATAAAAGTCGTTAAGGGTTCTTTGTTGGTAATGAGAGGTACTCGTTACGGTAATTTATACAAACTTTTGGGGACAACAATTATTGGAGATGTAGCAGTAGGAATCAGTGGAAGGGATCCAACGGCTAGTACGAGGCTTGGCATATGCGCCTTGGGCATATGTCAGAAAAGGGTTTATCTTTGATGTGCGAGAAAGGCTTGTTGAAGGACATGAAGAAGCCTTGCATGGAGTTTTGTGAGCATTGTGTGTTCGGGAAGGCACACAGGGTGACGTCCTCTACAAGCAAGCACAGGAGCAAAGAGGTATTAGACTACGTACATACCGATGTCTGGGGACCGGCAAAGTTACCTTCTAAGGGTGGTTCCAGGTATTTTGCTACATTCGTTGATGATCATTCGAGATTTGTCTGGCTTTATTTTCTGAAGCATAAGAATGAGGTATTCAACACATTCCTGGTGTTGAAAGCAATGGTTGAGAACAAAACTAGTCGAAAGCTGAAGACGTTAAGATCGGATAATGGGACCGAGTACACAAATGGGTCATTCAAGGAGTTTTGTAATCAGGAAGGCATTGTGAGGCGCTGGACAGTAGTAAACACACCTCAGCAGAATGGAGTCAAAGAGAGATTGAACCGTACACTACTTGAGAAGGCTAGATGTATGCGCTCCAATTCGGGATTAGGCGTAGAATGGTGGGCAGAATCTGTTGCTACAGCTTGTTATATTGTGAACAGGGCTCCACATTCTTCTTTAGATGGCGGCATACCTTACGAGGTGTGGTCAGGTGAACATGCAGATTACGGGAGACTTAAGGTTTTCGGTTGTACGGCCTATTACCATGTTAAAGGTAACAAACTTGACAATAGAGCAAAGAAGGCAATTTTCTTAGGATATGCTACAGGAGTCAAGGGTTATCGGCTATGGTGTACGGAAGACAAGAAGTTTGTAATCAGAAGAGATGTGGTGTTTGATGAGTCGTCTATTGTAGCGGCGAAAGCTACGGTGCCTAGTTGTGGTGATGTTGGGTCTACTAAAGCTCAAGTAGTGGAAGTAGAAGCCGAAGACCAACGGGTTTCTAGGAATCATGATCAGGTAGAGCATCAGGATAATACTTAGGATGAGGAAATTGATGAACCCGATCATGAGGAGGTTCAAGGGGAAGGTACACAAGTTTTACAACAACAACAGTAGGATGTTTCGGTACACACTAGGCCAAAACGGTTATATAAGCCGGTACAGAGGTTAGGGTCAGACAAACCTCTTAGGCATTACGGGCAGACAAATGTGGTTGAATATGCACTCTCGGTGGAAGACGACGAGTCGGTCACCTTCAAACAAGCTATTACCGCGGAGGAAAGAGAGAGTTGGTTGGTTGCTATGGAAGAAGAGATGGAGTCTCTTCACAAGAACAAGACATGGGAGGTTGTCCCATTGCCCGAAGGTAAGTCTGTTATTGGTTGTAAATGGGTGTACAAGAAGAAAGAGGATTCTTCCGAGATCAAGGGTACAAGGTATAAGGCAAGACTAGTGGCCAAGGGTTATGCACAGAAAGAAGGGGTCGACTACAATGAGATTTTCTCACCGGCCGTGAAACATACTTCTATTCGGGTGCTATTGAGTATTGTTGCTCACAGGGATCTTGAGCTGGAACAACTCGATGTTAAAACCGCCTTCTTGCACGGAGATTTGGAAGAAGAAATTTATATGGCTCAACCTGAGGGATACAAGGTTGAGGGTAAAGAAAATCAAGTATGTCGTTTGAGGAAGTCTCTTTACGGATTGAAACAATCCCCTCGCCAATGGTACAAACGATTTGATTTTTTTCATGCTAAAGCATGGTTTTCGCAGAAGTGACTATGATTGTTGTGTATACATCAAGAAACTTTGCGAAGGTGACTTTATTTATCTCCTTTTGTATGTGGATGACATGCTTATTGCTTCTCGAAGCATGGTGGAGATAGATAAGTTGAAATCTCACCTCAGTCAAGAGTTTGAGATGAAAGACATGGGCGCTGCAAAGAAGATACTGGGAATGGAGATTAAGAGAGAGCGGCCAAGAAAGAAACTGTACTTGAATCAGAAAGGTTACATCGAACGAGTAGTTTCTCGATTCGGGATGCAGAATGCGAAGGCGTTGTCAACACCTTTGGCACCACACTTCAGGCTCTCGGGAAAAACAATCTCCCACTAGTACGGTGGAAAAGGATCATATGGATCGTGTACCATATGCTAGTGCAGTTGGCAGTTTAATGTACGCTATGGTGTGTACTCGTCCAGATATTTCACAGGCGGTCAGTGTAGTTAGCAGGTTTATGGCAAACCCGGGGAAGACACATTGGGAAGCTGTGAAGTGGGTCTTGAGGTACTTGAAGGGTACTGTTGATACGGGTTTGTGCTTTGGTGGAGACACATGTCAGGTAAGCGGTTATGTTGACTCGGATTATGCTGGCGATCTAGATAGAAGACGATCTACTACTGGTTATGTATTTTGGGTACATGGTGCTCCAGTTAGTTGGCGATCGATGTTACAATCTACAGTTGCATTATCTACTACAGAGGCCGAGTATATGGCTATGGCCGAGGGTGTGAAGGAAATATTGTGGTTGTGGGGTCTTCTGGATGATCTAGGGATTGAGCAGGAGCGCGTAGATTTATGGTGTGATAGTCAAAGTGCGATCCACTTGGCGAAGAATCAAGTTCATCATGCTCGCACTAAGCATATCAATGTCAGGTGTCACTTTGTACGAGATGTCATAGAGGAAGGTGATGTTTCTCTCATGAAGGTACACACAGATGAGAATCCCGCGGACATGTTGACTAAAGTGGTGACGTGTAGCAAGTTTCAGCATTGCCTGGAATTGCTACAAATCGGCTCGTGTTAAGTTGCCCGAAAGGGCATAATGCGACAAGGTAAACTTTATGTGAAGGGTTGGTAGAACTACGGTAGGCTTGATCCTGTAAAAGGGTACGTAGGTAGTCATGGTCATATGGCGCAGTCGGATGAAGTTACAAGAAGCAAATATATCTTACAAGGAGTATCCTGGTGTTCGTCCAAAATTTGAAGTGTATCAAATTGTGTACGAGATGGAGAATTGTGAGAGGCGGTTTCAAAATAGATAACACAGGCTGTTTCCATCTTCATAGGCGGTTTCTTCATCAATTGGCTTGTGGCGGTTTGGTAGGTTTCCAAATTGAGGCAGCCAAATTTAAGAGTTGTTTTGAAGTTTGAATTGAGAGGCAGAGGCGGTTTGGCAATTGGCTATGGTCGGTGGATATCCAAAGTTGGATATAGGCGGTTTGGCAATTGACACCAAAATATAGAAACCAAAGTTTCTATTGTTGGGCTTGTTATGACGGTGGATATCCTATATAAATAGGAGGTTTGGGTGCTTATAATTTATATCAACACAACAACAACTCAATAGAGAGTTAGAGAGTGTGAGCAAGTGAGAGAGATTTTGTTCATAGTTTTGAGCGGTGTTTAATTTCTCGGTCGTCGAAGATTTAATATAGAAGGTTAATTTTCTATACGGTACCATCTTGGGACGAACTTGCGGGTTGTGTGAGTCGTCTTCATCTATCTTTCATAAAGATTTCTTGTTCGCCCGAGGACGTAGGCTTTAAAGCCGAACCTCGTTAATTCTGTTCGCATATTTAGATTTTGGCTTAGCTTTTCGATTAATTTTCATAATCGGATCAATTTCTAGGATAGGTTCGATAGCTTCCGCGACTTTTAGTTCTAACAATAACAATATTTCATCTTTATTTTTTATTTCAGAATTGTTCACTACTAATGCCTGACGCAATTTATTAGAGCTTTTAGATACTAAATCCAAGTAATACAACTTTCCTCGCCTAACACCATAACCAATTGTTTGCCTTGTCCGGATGTCCTTAAAGACACAAAATTCAGGCCAAAAGATGACAACACAAAATAGAGTGGTGGTTATTTGAGACACTGATAATAAGTTATGATCTAAAGATGGGACAACCAAAACAGAGTCTAAGTTCAATGTGTTCGTTAGAGTTATAGGTCCTTCCCCTACAACAGGGGATGAGGTGCCATTGGCAGTAGAGACATATTTATGTGAAGATTGGTTTATGGTTGAGACCTGTCTAGAATCAAAAGTCATATGATCTGTAGAACCAGAATCAATTATCCAAGTACTATTCGAAAATTGTGTAGACATATTTAAAGTCTTGCCTACATTACATGTAGTGGCTACCGTCGATGAAGCTTGCTTAAAACTTGGATCTACAAGGGTCTTCTTAGAGTTTTTCTTTCGATTATGATCCCACCATTCTGGATAGCCTAATAGTTCACAACAATGACTTTTGGTATGATCAATGTTGTTGCAGTGACTACACTTATAAGTGATTTTGTCAGATTGACCAACAACTTTAGAAAAATTTGAATTTGCCTTATTGAGAGTCATTATTGCGGAAGCATCAGTTGCCCTTCACTTTAGCTAAACCGGAAAAACAAGATGAAGATGAAAGGCTCTTCTCTTTCAATCAATATAATTTCCCAAACACAAATTTAAGATTTTTGGCTCTGGTACCAAGTTGAAATTGATCAAAGAACTTGTTTTATTCCTTGATGGATTACAAAAGAAATATAAGACTCTATTTATAGAGTTACAATACTACTAGTTTCTAACTTTACTAGTTTCTAATATTTTACTAGTTTCTTAATAGTTTATACTAATATATTTACTAGTTTCTAATATTTGACATTTTCCAATATCTATTATATGAGATATCTTAATATATAGAAAGATATTTCAACACCTTCTATGGGTAGGCCTGAAGAGAGATGGACATCTCGGGAGTGTTTAAGCTAGCTTTTATATCGTTGCGGAACTCCTGGCGTGACAACTCTAAGCACGAAGTAAGGTTGCTTTAACATGTATATTTTTTTATCTCATGAATGTGTTGTACGGGTGAGTATTAGTGATGGTAATGCTTGTCGACTGAATTATTTGCTCATATCTCACTTCCATTGTTATGTATTCATGTCTTTCCATTTTCCCTGGCCCTCGGTTTCCCAAGCTTCGTGTAATTATGATGTAAGAAACTTCTCAATTTTTATATGTATTCTACTTGATTTACGCAACAACTAGGCCACTGCCTAATTCTAATTGGTACAAGGTTTAGACAAGGGGCAAAGCAATACTTTTCAGAGTTATGTTTGTCCCTTGAATTCTTAGGACTTAGGACTTCCTTCTAGAATTAATGTTTCCATACATTGTATGGAGCATCTTCCAGGAAGTAGAGAAAATCGTTTAGTTAGTCGTATATAGATTTAGTCAGTTAATGCCAAGACCTCAAGTACGGGCTATATATATAGGTCAGATGCTGCTGAAGTTACCTAGAGGTAGTTAGTGTGAATACTTAGAGCTTTTTCTTTGAGTTGGGTATTCTAGATAGACTTTTAAAAGGACCTCTGATATAAAATTCGAAGGACAAAAGGTGCATTTACTTCTAGTAACTTTTATCCTATACTGTAGTTCGAAACCTAAAGGCGTATACAAAGCTATGGGGTTTTTTTTTCTTTTCCGTGATACGACGTTTGGCATCTTAGTGGTTGCAACAAGTTAAGAGTTTTATGCAAACAGGTTGATGAAGAACGAGAATGTGATACCCATACATCAATTCTGAATGAGATAATCAGCAGGTACATGGTTTCAACAACCTACGAAAACTATATGTATACATATTTCAGAAAATAAATGTGCATGTGCATTTTGATCTCATGATCTACAGATACAGACCTCTTCTTAGTTTTTTTTTTGCCATGACAAGGTTTTCAGATCTTTGGAATACTAAACATGAACTATGGATGTGATGAATGGTCATCTCCAGTTCACACTTATACTTGCCCACGAGAGTATTAGGGTTTTTAGTCCATTGATAGTGTGACTGGTCCAGTAATACTCGGTTAAAACAGTATTAAGGCTAAACATAATTCTGGATAGACAGCTTAAATCGAAAACAATAAAGGAATCGATTATCAAAAATAACTTCTA
>BEHA01000629.1:62643-77091 GCA_002897215.1 Eschscholzia californica subsp. californica | reverse complement strand
GGCTAGTCAACTCAGTCAATCCTGACATCCGTCAGTCTATTCTTTATGATGAATCTGCTGCAGAAATCTGGCAAAATCTTTATGAAAGATTTTATCAAACAAACGCGCCTAAGATCTTTCAACTTAAGCGTGCTATTTCTACCTTGAAACAGGAAGGTTCGGATGTCTCAACCTATTTTACTCTTCTCAAATCACATCAGGATGAGCTTCAATCTCTCCTTGCCATTGAACCATGTTTATGTGGTCATGGAAAAGCTCTCATTGATAGGTCTAATCAAGATCGAGCCATGGAGTTCCTTCAAGGACTCCATGATCGATTTGCTGCTATTCGGAGTCAAATATTACTCATGGACCCTTTCCCATCGGTCCTCAAGATTCATAGCATGGTCAAACAGGAGGAGATTCAACAAAACCTAACTAACTCGGATCTTGCAAGTTCGGAAACCGCAGCCCTAGCTGTCGGGCAGCAGTCCTCGGTTGGACGGTTCGATCGGTCCGGTCGCCAAGACCGAAACCGATCCAAACGAACCCGACCCTACTGCGATAACTGTCACCAGCTCGGTCACCTACAGGCAACGTGTTACAAGCTCCACGGCTATCCGCCACGTCAACGAAGCAATCAACTCGCCGGTTCGGTGGTTAACGGTTCTGCCGTTAACGGTTCGGTCTCTGACCCACCTCAGCAAGGGGCGCCTTCAGCGACGTCCATGACCCAAGAGCAATACCATCACCTTGTTCGTTTATATGAACAAGGCAATGCTGCTGGAGGCACCTCGGCTGCGGGCACCACTGACCCATTCGTCAACCTAGCAGGTAACAACTCTTATTCTCTTCCATGGGTCATCGATTCCGGTGCCGCTAAAAATATTTGTGCAAACTTATCATCTTTTTCTTCTTATAGAAAAGCACCTCCTTATTATTATGTTCGATTACCGGACGGATCTCGCTCTCATGTCCTTCACATTGGATCCGTCCCGTTTAGTAAAACTTTTATTCTACATCATGTTTTACATATACCATCGTTTAAATTCAATCTAATCTCCGTTTCTGAAATTACAAAGTCTCTTGATTGTAGTGTTATTTTTGACTCTAAATCTTGTATCTTTCAGGACCCATTGACAACAAGGACGATTGGACTTGGTGATCCTCATGATGGGCTATATTTCTATCGCACGGAACCTAGAATATTTTCTACTTTTCCTATTTCTTCTAGTAGTTTCAATTTATGGCACTGGCGTCTAGGCCACCCTTCTTTAGATCGTTTTAATTTTATTATTTCTAAGAATCCATGTATTAAGAGTGGATTAATGAATAAAATTTCGTGTGATGTTTGTCCAATATCTAAACAACCGCGTCTCTCTTTTTCTTCTAGTACTTCAAATACTACGCGACCTTTTGAATTAGTCCACATAGATTTATGGGGACCATTTAATGTTATTTCTAATTCCGGCTGTAGATACTTCATTACTATAGTTGATGATTTCTCCCGATGTACTTGGGTATATTTACTACACTCTAAATCGGAAACTTTCGCCATTCTTTCCAATTTTATTAACTACACAATCAATCAATTTCACTATAAAATCTCAAACGTTCATTCCGGTAATGGTGAAAATCTCTTTCCTCAAATACAAACAATACGATCCGACAATGGTTCGGAGTTTCTTTCTCGTGAACTTCAACTACTATTTCTTAAAAAAGGTATCATTCACCAAAGAAGTTGCGTATACACACCTCACCAAAATGGTGTGGTAGAACGCAAACATCGCCACATCCTTGATGTGGCTAGGGCTTTACGTTTTCAAGCCCACTTATCTCTCAAATTTTGGGGGGAATGTGTTCTTACGGCCGTCTACCTAATCAACAAAATCCCAACCCCCATTCTTAAAGGAAAATCTCCTCATGAAGTCCTTCTCGGTTCTCCACCATCTCTTAACCATCTTCGAGTATTTGGTTGCTTATGTTATGCACATAACACAAATATAAAACACAAATTCGATCCTCGTGCTACACGTGGAATATTTATAGGATATCCTAACGGACAAAAGGGATATCGTGTCTATGACTTATCAAGTCATAAAATTTTTACGACTCGTAATGTCACCTTCCAAGAGGATCGGTTCCCGATGCAAGAATTTGATCGGCCACCTCCCTCACCATCAGCCCCATTCCTTTCGATTAGGGATGATGGGTCCTTTCACTACCCTTCTGGCCGCGGTAGTGTTCCTCTATCGGCACCACTGGGCTCGGTTCAGCCCACTGCCTCCATATCTAACGGCAACTCCTCGGTTCGGTCACAGGGGGAGCATCTCACGAGTCCAAATCCACTTCCTCCTGGTCACGTTCATGATGACACTCCTACAGGCACCTCCTCTGGAGGCACTCCTCCAATTTCATCAACTTCGGCTCGTGCCGACACACCCACTGTACGAAATCTTACAGGCACCTCCTCTGGAGGCACTCCTCTATTTCCTTCAGCTTCGGCTCCTGCCAACACACCCACGGGCCAATATCTTGCAGGCACCCCAGTGGACTCTTCTCTCGTCCAGATCACCTCTGGCCGTACTCTCTCCGGTTCCGCCTCTGCCGACATACCGACTAATGTTGATACTTTAGTCCGTCCGGTTCGCAATCGACGACCTCCGGCTCATCTTGCGGATTATGATTGTAACAATGTTTCCTTCCCGTTTTTAAATTCAAAATCGGATACTCCTTATCCACTCACTGATTTTTTATCCGTTGACTCTTTTTCTCCCTCTCATAGAGTCTTCTTAACTTCGGTTCTGTCTCATTCCGAACCTACCTCCTTCACTCAGGCCATGACTTCACCTCATTGGAGAGAAGCTATGGCTAATGAGATAAAGGCTCTCCAATCCAATAAAACTTGGACTCTTACTAATCTTCCTAATGGTAAGAAACCCATTGGATGTAAATGGGTCTATAAGATCAAATTTCGGGCTGATGGATCCATTGAACGATATAAAGCCCGTCTAGTCGCTAAGGGATACACCCAGGTCGAAGGACTTGATTACAATGACACATTTGCTCCGGTCGCAAAATTAGTCACCGTCCGAGTACTTCTTTCTATCGCAGCTATCAAAGGCTGGTCCCTTCATCAGCTCGATGTTAACAACGCTTTCCTCCAGGGAGACCTAGATGAAGAAGTGTTCATGAAATTACCACCCGGATTCTCCCCTAAAGGAGAAACAAGGGTCTGTCGCCTTAACAAATCTCTTTACGGACTCAAACAGGCATCTCGTCAATGGTTTTCCAAGTTTTCTTCCGTCCTTCTCAAACGGGGCTTTGTTCAATCCCTGTCTGACTACTCACTTTTCACCTATCAAAATTCGACCACCTCATTATATGTGCTGGTCTACGTTGATGACATCATCATTACAGGAAATAATGATGCCGCAATTTCTTCTCTCAAACGTTTCCTCCGATCGGCCTTTTCCATGAAGGATCTTGGCCGCCTTCAATACTTTTTAGGGATTGAGGTCTCTCGCTCTTCCAAAGGTATATTTCTCTGTCAACGAAAATATATTGTCGACATCCTCAAAGATTCTGGTTTCACAGCCTCCAAGACTTCCCCATTTCCCATGGATCAAAAATTAAAGCTTGGTCCCACCGATGGTGTTCCACTCCAGGATCCTTCCGTGTATCGCCGCCTCATTGGCCGTCTTATCTATTTAACCGTCACTCGTCCTGATATCACCTATGCTGTTAACAGTCTTAGTCAGTTCATGCAGGACCCACGCTCCGCTCACTTAGACGCTGCTTATCGCGTTCTTCGCTATCTCAAAGGCTCCATAGGGAAAGGCATTCTTCTGTCTTCCTCTAGCAAGCTACTTATCTCTGGATTTTGTGACTCTGATTGGGCTGGATGCCCGACAACCCGTCGTTCTACCACTGGTTATGTCACCATGCTTGGTTCAAGTCCGCTTTCTTGGAAATCTAAAAAGCAACACACAATAGCCCGATCTTCTGCGGAAGCCGAATATCGGGCCCTTGCTACTCTGACTTGTGAGCTTCAATGGCTCAAATCACTTCTCTCTGATCTAGGCATTAATCATTCTTCTCCTATGCCAGTCCATTGTGACAATAAGGCTGCACTTCATATTGCAGAAAATCCGGTTTTTCACGAACGGACCAAGCACATAGAAATTGACTGTCACTTGGTTCGTGAGAAGATTAAAGGAAAGTTAATCTCTCCGCAATTCACTCCCTCTTCGGAACAACTCGCAGACATCTTTACAAAGCCACTTGGTGCAGAAGCCTTCCGAAATACTATTGGCAAGTTGGGCCTCATTAGCATTCCATCTCCAACTTGAGGGGGAGTGTTAGAGTAATGGATATGGATCGGCCACCCGATCCATATGCCATCCACGACCGACCCGGTCGGGTCTAGTAACGGGTCCCACCGGTTCCACCTCCTCTTTGTAATTAAGATTAGCAAGAATCTTTTATTGTATGTTATCATATATTTACCCTAATTAGGTTTTTCTATTGCTATAAATACATGTAAACCTGAATGTAATCAATATACAGAGAAGAATTAATCTCTACAATCTTCTTTACTTTCCTAGCATTCTTCCTCTTTATTTACAAGTTAATCTTTATAGAACTATCAAAGTAATAGTTCTCACACAGGTTGAATGTTATTCCTTACGTCCCATTTTGTTGGGTGTTCTGTCCATTTTTCTAATATAACATTCGTTTAACTACTAAATGATGACATTTCCAAAAGTACATAAATTTAATTCAACGAAAAGTTCAAATTTAATACAGCAAAAAAAGTTCTAATTAGTTCGACACTTCTACTAATGTCATTTCCAATGAATGCTATACATTATGTATAGGTAGGTTGGTAAAATACTTTTGTCGTCAACAAGCTTCCCTGAATAAGTTCAATTTCCCAAAAGGCCAAACAAAATGACACGGAAGGAGTATGTATTATCTCTCGTTCAAGGCTAGTTTGTGCTTCTAAGTGAAGGGTAATCTTTTGTTCAATTCTATCTGTTACGATCAAATTTTAACGCCAAATTTTCTTTGACTAAGGCCGCGACTAGCCCACTACCCTGGTTTTATATTTTTCGTTGACCACTCAAGGCTTGTTCTCCTGACCAATCTAGGTGTTATTTCATAAGCCAAAAGACGTAGGTGATATATAAGACAAAATGTTATTTCATAAGCCAAAATAAATTCCTAAGCAATGTGGGACTAAGTTGTGTCAAACCAACCACCACCTCTCTTCCTCTCTCCCTTCCTCTTTTATCTTCATATCCCTCTCTTTCTTGCTCCAAAAACCCCAGATTTGAGATCTGCTAGGGATGATGTAGGCGAACGGAGAGACCTCTTCATCTTCATCGTTTCAGCAGGGCATCACAACCGCTGCCCTGATGCTAGACAAACGTGAAATCACCCTTCTTCTTCTACTTCAGACCCTCGATCAAGGGTTTCATGGTCGCTTTGCTACCAAACATTTCGTGGCCAACTAACCACGGAACATCTCAGAGTTGGCGGTTGTCAAATGTGGGAGAAGAAGATTATGGAGTAAAAACAAACAACTCTATTTTTGTATTCAAAATATAATTTTCTCCGGTCTTATTATTTGATCATATCAGGTTTGTTGGTACATGTAATAGGGGAAGGTAGGGATTGGTCCTTTCTCAATTTTGATAAATAATTGGGTTGGTTTGTAAGAAAAGAAATAATTCTGGCTTTGGGGCTTCCAAGATGATCTCTCTTTCTCTCTTTCTCTCCCAACGAATGAGACCCCCTCTCTGTCCAAAACAGAGATAGGGTAACGGTGGTGGTGAGTAGAAGTTTTGGCACACCGAGCACTCTATCACTTCTTTTTCTTCTTCCATTTTCATTTTGAATTTTTTTTGAAAATTTTCATCAGAACTCTTAAATATCTTCGCTTTCTTTTTATAGGTATCATATATAGTTCGTTAGTGGTGAGTCGAAGAAAAAGAATAAAAGTAGGCTTGAAACGATGGTTTTTTCTTATTTAACACCGGTTCTGAAAGTTCTACTTTTTTTTTATATAAATTTATCGTTTGATCCGTTGTAGTAAAGTTGGTAAATCTTTGAAAAGTGCTTATCATCAGCTTTAGGTTGATTTCGGATGATTTTAGAGTAATTTGTAGTAAGGTTCTCTCAAACTTGACCTTCGGATTCGCCAGTCTAAGACCCTTTGGACTGTTACAGGTTCGAGAGTATACTTACTTTCTCAGACTCAGTCGTCCGAAAAAAAAAAACGCTTATAAATGTCGAAGGTCAAGCGAGATTGACTACAGCAAACCCTATTTCGCAGCGCGAAAAATAATTTAAAGGAGCGCCTTTAGCCGTGCCCCCACAAAAATTACAACAACTCTGCTTACGGACCTATACCAAAGGTATCTCGCTATACCAATACACTCCTTTTACGGAGGAGTTCTATCCCTATCGAAAAGTATCGTGAAGAACCAGTTTTTCAGTCTTTCTCTAACATTAGTCTATTGTGTTTGTTTAAGGTGAGTGATTTGGGGAAATAAGAAAATTATCCAGGATAGAAAATTTAAAGGGAAGATGTGAATTTTGACGAATTTTCAGGTGTGCAACATTTTAAAGGAAACAAGTCATCTTCTTCTTCCCCGTCTCTTACCGCCAACCCCGGTCACCACCTCTAATTCCGGCCACCACCATTTTTTCATTTTTTTCTTCATCCTCTTCTCTCCTTACCATAAAACTACAACCTCTATTTATCTTTCTTCTCTCTACTCCTCCCAACAATTTTCGTCTCCTCTCTCTCTCTTTATTTAATCTGGCGAAGGGGAGTCGATCTGGTTTGGGGAATCCCCAAATCAGTACGCTGGTTGCGGATTCCCCAAATCAGTACGGTTATGGGATCTCCCTCTATTATCCTTTGTTTAGAAATTATTACTTGTTTTCTTTATTCTCCTCAGTTTAAAAATTATTTCTCTCATATCTTCTCAGTTTCTAATAGACTAAAAAACAGTGGGGAGAGAGGACCAATGGACTACCAACTAGGGACCACCATCTCCTTCGCTAATGTTCTTTTTTCTCTATCCCTCTCTTTCTCACTTAGCTTCTCTGCAACTCAAATAAAGACAAAATCAGAAACTTTTAGGACCATCTCCATTGCAAGACTTTAGAGTTTCTTAAAATCTCAAGTTCCGCCTAAGACTTTAGAATTTCTTTTTAGAAACCACTCCAACGCAAAATTCAATTAAGATCTTAAGATGATGTGTCATTTAATTTTAAGACGTCTCAATTGCAAACTCTATTTTTGAGATCTCTTTTGCGTATCTTAAGTATTATAATCATCAAATTTAATTTTAGGACCGATCAAACATTTGTATCGCAATTGCTTTTTCATGTTAAATGTACGTGTGACGTACGTAATTATTAGAGTTTTTCTTAGTGTTGCATTGGAAAAGGACTTGAGTGAGGGACACTCAATTTAGCCATATAGGAAAGAGAATCTCAATTTAGACTTGAGATAAAAGAGCATCTCTAATACAAAACTAAAAGAAACTCAATCGATCCTATGTGTCTAGTCTCAAAAGAAAATAAATAAGATATGACGAAAAAAACTTCCTTTTTTTTTAAATTGAAAGGAGTTATATCTTCACTATACGAAAAAAACTTCCTATTGGTTTAAAACATAACATGGTTTGACTAAGACAATCGAGTTACTCAAAAGAAAAATCAAATATTGAGCATCTTCTTGAGATATCTCAAATTGAAAGGATGTCACCTCATTTTGAAATCCTAATGGAGTGTCGAATCAGAGAGAGTTATTTTCTAGAAACTCAATAAATCCTAAGTGGCACGAGTTTCTCAAATTGGATCTTGCATCGGAGATGCTCCAAGTCAATTAGATTTTTTTATTTTTTTTTTGCGTTTTGGATGGGAGATGCTCTAAGGTGAGAACTCACCCGAAATAAAAATTCTTATGCATCATTTATTCTCTCCTTTTACATGAAATAGGTTCTCCTAAACATAATCAAACCGGTGTCGCTTTCTTTAACTTGAACAAGTTTGAGTCGACTGTAATATGTTTACTGGACGATTACGGTGTCGTGAACTTAGGGTCCTTGAGTTACAACTTTATGACAGATGATCACTCTTGCCCCAAGAAATATAGTAGGTATCTCAACCACGGGCTTCTCTATTGTATTGACGAACGAGTTCGTCGCCTCAAGGTGGCAAGATGAAATATTTGTGAAGAGGTATCAACCTCTGACAATGATGATCTCGGTTGAGGCCGAGAGATAGAGAGATCGAGTGAGAGAGAGAGCTCGACTCGGTTGAGGCCGAGAGATAGAGAGATCGAGTGAGGGAGAGAGCTTGACTCGGTTAAAAGCCGAGAGTGAGAGAGATAGAGAAATCGTGGAGGAGAGATAGAGATGGAAGAGATCAAGTACAAAGAGTTGGTTAGTTACAGTTAACAATTGTATTCTCTTTGTATTGATGATTAATGAAGTTTACACAAGTAGTATATATAGGGTTTACAATGAATATAGGGTTTCCTATTCTAAATGTATTGTTTCTATGACTAAAGATACTAGGAATATATATTATGGAAGTTTCCATTATGTACACAAGATAGCCCACTCGGTTGGCCGAGTGGACTTGGGGCGGTATCCCCTAATACTCCCCCTCAAGTTGGAGCAGTAATCGAAGTAATGCCCAACTTGCCAATAATAGTCTTGAATGAGTCAGCTCCTAAAGGTTTTGTGAATATGTCGGCAAGCTGGTTGTCTGAAGATGTGAAGCGTGTGGCAATTATATTATCTTTGATCTTCTCGCGAACAATGTGGCAGTCGATTTCGATGTGCTTGGTGCGTTCATGGAAGACCGGATTGTCTGCAATGTGGAGGGCCGCCCGATTGTCACAGTAAACTGTCATCGGGCTAGAATGGTCGATGCCAAAATCGAGTAAGAGATATTTGAGCCATTGGAGCTCACAAGTGAGAAAGGCGAGAGCACGATATTCTGCTTCAGCAGAAGATTTAGCAACCGTATGTTGCTTCTTGGATTTCCATGATAATGGACTTGAACCAAGCATGGTAAAGTAGCCGGTGGTAGAGCGGCGAGTAGTTGGGCAACCAGCCCAATCAGAATCACAGTAGCCTGTGATGTGAAGAGAGCTGTCAGCGGATAAAAAAATTCCATTATTGAGGGAACCTTTGAGATAACGGACCACGCGATGAGCAGCATCTAAGTGGACTTGACTTGGAGTCTGCATAAATTGACTCAAATTATTTACCGCATAGGAGATATCGGGCCGTGTAACGGTGAGATAGATGAGTCGACCGATTAGTCGACGGTAGACTGAAGGATCCTTTAAAGGAACTCCATCAGTGGGACTTAGACGCAATTTTTGTTCCATAGGAAAATCCGAGGGACGAGAAGCGGTGAGTCCGGAATCTTTGATAATGTCAAGGGCATATTTGCGTTGACCAAGAAATATGCCTTTGGAAGAACGGGAAGCTTCGATACCGAGGAAGTATTGTAATCGTCCCAAATCTTTGAGGGAGAATGTATGGTCAAGGAAGGACTTGAGTTTGGAAATGGCGACTTCGTTATTTCCTGTAATGATGATGTCGTCGACGTAGACGAGAACGAATATTTGCGTGGATTTCGAAGAATATGTGAATAGGGAGTAATCACTTTTGGATTGAGAAAAGCCTTTATCTAAGAGGACTGAGGAAAATTTGGAAAACCATTGTCTAGATGCCTGTTTAAGGCCATAGAGCGATTTTTGTAGACGACAGACTTTGGACTCCCCCTGAGTGGAGAATCCGGGAGGAAGTTTCATATAGACCTCTTCATTCAAGTCACCCTGAAGGAAGGCATTATTGACATCAAGTTGGTGGAGTGACCACCCTTTGATGGCTGCAATGGAAAGAAAGACCCGAACAGTTGCTAGCTTAGCTACCGGGGCAAATGTATCGGTATAGTCTAAGCCTTCAACTTGAGTGTAGCCTTTGGCGACAAGGCGAGCCTTAAAACGCTCGATAGAGCCATCAGACTTGAATTTTACTTTATATACCCATTTGCAACCAATTGGGCGTTTTCCTGGGGGTAGGGGTACGATGGACCATGTATTGTTAGCTTCCAAAGCGGAGATTTCTTTGGACATAGCTTCTCGCCAATGAGGAGATTTCATGGCTTGAGTGAAAGAAGTAGGTTCAACCGTGGATAAGACGGAAGAGAGAAAAATTTGATGAGACGTTGAGAAAGAATTGATAGAAAAATAGTTCTCGATTGGATACTTGATGTTGACGGATGGAGTGGAACAAACATAGTCCTTTAAATGTCTTGGCGGACGATGTTGACGGGTAGGTCGTTCCACGATGATGGGAGATGGTTCGGCGACCTCCACTGGTGCGTCCGGTGTAGCCGATGAAGTCTCGCGTTGAACCGAGACTCCCGGTGTAGCCGATGAAGTCTCGGTTTGAACCGAGGGAGATGAATCGTGTGGTGCTATAGGCACCACCGTAGGATTTGACAAAGGAGGTGATGGAGTCACCTCTGTCGGTTGGCCGATCGGGGAATTGGAATCGGTAATCACCGATGGGACCGAAGGCGGGATAGCCGGAAATGTGAACGAACCATCGTCCGGAATGGAGATGAAGTGACGAAGTGAATCGGTGGACGGTGAGAGGGAGGTTAATGGCCAAGACATCGGAAATCTTGTTTCATGAAATATGACATCCCGAGATGTATAAATTCGACGAGAATGAAGGTCATATATACGGTATCCCTTTTGACCATTAGGGTAACCAAGAAATATACCGGCGGAAGCACGGGGATCCATTTTTGTTTTGACTAACGGGATACGGGCATAACAGAGACACCCAAACACACGTAAGTGTGAAAGATCGGGTGGAGAACCCATTAAGACTTCATGTGGGGAAAGGCCACGAAGAATTGGAGTAGGCAGTTTATTGATTAAATAAACTGCAGTTAAGACACACTCTCCCCAAAAAGAGAGAGGAAGATTAGCCTGTAAACGGATCGAACGAGCCACTTCAAGAATGTGGCGATGTTTTCTTTCCACCACCCCATTTTGTTGAGGTGTATGGGTACAACTTCTTTGGTGAATAACTCCTTTGGAAAGGAACCAAGATTGTAAGTGATTATTCATGAATTCAGTACAATTATCTGAACGGAAAACTTTGATTTTAGTATTAAATTGGGTGGAGACGTAATTGAAAAAATTTGTTATTATTTTGAATGTGTCGGATTTTGAACACATGAGAAAAATCCACGTACAACGAGAGAAATCGTCTACGAGGGTAAGAAAATATCGACAACCGTTAGTGGAGGGAACCGGAAAAGGTCCCCAAACATCGGCATGAATTAAATCAAAAGAATTAGCGGAAGTTGAATTATGAGATGGAAACGGTAAACGGGTTTGTTTAGAACGGGGACAAACATCGCACGGCACTTTATTATTAATATGAATAGAATTCATACATGGAATGCGAGAAATAAAATATTGAAGACGAGACATAGATGGGTGGCCAAGACGCCAATGCCATAAATTAGATGAAATACTACTAGGACTACTATCCAAACTAGTAATTGAAAAAACTGGACGCTCCGTGCGAAGAAAATAGAGATCGTCGTGAAGACTACCATGCCCAATCGTTTTCCTCGTCCTTTTGTCCTGAAAGATACATAAGTCAGAGTCAAATAAGATGGTGCATTGTAGAGATTTAGATAGTTGAGAAATTGAGATAAGATTGACTTGAAAAGATGGGATATGTAACACATCTTGTAAATATAAATCATTAGAGAAAAAAATTGATCCTATATGGAGAACACGGACTCGAGAACCATCCGGTAATCTAACAAAAAGGTTAGGAGGAGCGCTTGAATACGTAGAAAAACGAGTAAGTGTCGAAAAAATGTGTTTCGCGGCACCGGAGTCTATAACCCAAGGAGGAGAAAAGGAAGAAGAAAACATACCCGTGAGATTAATTCGAGGAGAGTCGAACGGATTAGCCGATTGCTTTTGTTGATCCAAGAGAGCAATGAGCGATTTGAATTGATCGGCGGTGAGAGAGGAGACGTTTGGAGTCGAGTTGCCGGATTGGTCTTGAACGGCGGCGGCTAGAGGACCCGTTCGGTTTCGGGTACGAGGACGATCACCGGATTGAGGTGGATAACCATGGAGTTGATAACATGTTGATATAGTATGTCCATGGATTTTGCAATGATCACAAAACGGGCGAGGACGTTTTGGGCGTTGTTTATCCGATCGATCAAAGGAGGAACGTCCATTGTCATGGGAGCCGACGGCAAGAGTAGCAGCTTCATTGTTGTTAATGGTGTTTAATAAACTTTGCTGAATTTCTTCTTGCTTAACAAGGGAATGAATACGAAGGATGGATGGAAAAGGGTCCATTAATAAGATTTGGCTTCGAATAGCCGAAAAACGGTCGTCAAGACCTTGAAGGAATTCCATAGCTCTATCTTGATTAGTACGATCAAGAAGAGATCTTGCATGTCCGCAAATACATGTTTCAGTAGTCATGAGAGAATTCAATTCATCTTGGAGGGATTTTAGATTAGTGAAATAAGTGGAGACATCGGAACCACTTTGCTTGAGTGAGGAAATAGGCCGTTTGAGTTGAAAAACCTTCGGAGCATTGGTTTGATAAAACCGGTCATGGAGATCTTTCCAAACATCATAAGCATTGTCATCATAAAGAATTGATGAACGAAGAGAAGGGTCAACGGAGTTGACGAGCCAACTTGAAACTAAGTCGTTGCAACGACTCCAAACATGTAATTCAATAGGATCGGTAGGTTTTGGGATAGTTCCGTCAACAAAACCTAACTTGTCTTTTGCCCGAAGAGCCTTGATCATTCCTCGAGACCATGAAGAATAGTTATCACCCGTAAGAAGTGGTGTGATAAGGACAGTAGTAGGAGAATCCGAATGGTGAACATCGAATGGACCACCAGGAGTTGGTTGAGAAGTAAAAACGGTTTCAGAATCGTTGGTAGACATGATGAGAAAAAAATATTAACTAGCTCTTATACCATGTGAAGAGGTATCAACCTCTGACAATGATGATCTCGGTTGAGGCCGAGAGATAGAGAGATCGAGTGAGAGAGAGAGCTCGACTCGGTTGAGGCCGAGAGATAGAGAGATCGAGTGAGGGAGAGAGCTTGACTCGGTTGGAAGCCGAGAGTGAGAGAGATAGAGAAATCGTGGAGGAGAGATAGAGATGGAAGAGATCAAGTACAAAGAGTTGGTTAGTTACAGTTAACAATTGTATTCTCTTTGTATTGATGATTAATGAAGTTTACACAAGTAGTATATATAGGGTTTACAATGAATATAGGGTTTCCTATTCTAAATGTATTGTTTCTATGACTAAAGATACTAGGAATATATATTATGGAAGTTTCCATTATGTACACAAGATAGCCCACTCGGTTGGCCGAGTGGACTTGGGGCGGTATCCCCTAATAATATTAGTGTTGATTGGGTGGTAAAGTGAAATAGTCATTGAGCATAGGGGTGGTCTCCAGATCATAAAACCTGAAAAAATCGATCTGGTGGACATTCTATTTCTTCCACCAAAAATCTGTAAAATGTTGCTTCTACCTCAGAATTAAGAGAGAAGAAGAAGATGGGAAGTGTGATGGTAAGAGAGAGGAGAATCACCATAGGAATAGGATGACTAGACGACAGTACTAGTAATTTTACCCAGAGATTGATCAAGCCAAAGTAACTTATTAGTTTGTTATGAGTTCTTTTTCTCAACTCTCAGATAGACTATAGATGGATTTTGGTATAGAGCTGGATCTTTTTCATTTAACTCGTGTACCTTCTGTGGGTAGGCCTGAAGAGAGATGGACATCTCGGGAGTGTTTAAGCTAGCTTTTATATCGTTGCGGAACTCCTGGCGTGACAACTCTAAGCATGAAGCAAGGTTGCTTTAACATGTATATTTTTTGATCTCATGAATGTGTTGTACGGGTGAGTATTAGTGATGGTAATGCTTGTCGACTGAATTATTTGCTCATCTCTCACTTCCATTGTTATGTATTCATGTCTTTCCATTTTCCTTGGCCCTCGGCTTCCCAAGCTTCGTGTAATTATAATGTAAGAAACGTCTCAATTTTTATATGTATTCTCCTTGATTTACGCAACAACTAGGCCACTGCCTAATCCTAATTGGTACAAGGTTTAGACAAGGGGAAAAGCAATACTTTTCAGAGTTATGTTTATCCCTTGAATTCTTAGGACTTAGGACTTCCTTCTAGAATTAATGGTTCCCTACATTGTATGGAGCATCTTCCAGGAAGTAGAGAAAATCGTTTAGTTAGTCGTATATAGATTTAGTCAGTTAATGCCAAGACCTCAAGTACGGGCTATATATATAGGTCAAATACTTAGAGCTTTGCCTT
>BEHA01000629.1:35471-52730 GCA_002897215.1 Eschscholzia californica subsp. californica | reverse complement strand
ATTTTAGAGTAATTTGTAAGTAAGGTTCTCTCAAACTTGACCTTCGGATTCGCCAGACTAAGATCCTTTGGACTGTTACAGATTCGAGAGTATACTTACTTTCTCAGACTCAGTCGTCCGAAAAAAAAAATGCCTATAAATGTCGAAGGTCAAGCGAGATTGACTACAGCAAACCCTATTTCGCGGCGCGAAAAACAATTTAAAGGAGCGCCTTTAGCCGTGCCCCCACAAAAATTACAACAACTCTGCTTATGGACCTATACCAAAGGTATCTCGATATACCAATACACTCCTTTTACGGAGGAGTTCTATCCCTATCGAAAAGTACCGTGAAGAACCAGTTTTTCAGTCTTTCTCTAACATTAGTCTATTGTGTTTGTTTAAGGTGAGTGATTTGGGGAAATAAGAAAATTATCCAGGGTAGAAAATTTAAAGGGAAGATGTGAACTTTGACGAATTTTCAGGTGTGCAACATTCTAAAGGAAACAAGTCATCTTCTTCTTCCCCGTCTCTTACCACCAACCCCGGTCACCACCTCTAACTCCGGCCACCACCATTTTTTCATTTTCTTCTTCATCCTCTTCTCTCCTTACAATAAAACTACAACCTCTATTTATCTTTCTTCTCTCTACTCCTCCCAACAATTTCCGTCTCCTTTCTCTCTCTTTATTTAATCTGGCGAAGGGGAGTCGATCTGGTTTGGGAAATCCCCAAATCAGTACGCTGGTTGCGGATTCCCCAAATCAGTACGGTTTTGGGATCTCCCTCTATTATCCTTTGTTTAGAAATTATTTTTTGTTTTCTTTATTCTCCTCCGTTTAAAAATTATTTCTCTCATATCTTCTCAGTTTCTAATAGACTAAAAAACAGTGGGGAGAAAGGACCAATGGACAACCAACTAGGGACCACCATCTCCTTCGCTAATGTTCTTTTTTCTCCGTCCTCCTCTTTCTCACTCAGCTTCTCTGCAACTCAAATAAACACAAAATCAGAAACTTCTAGGACCATCTCCATTGCAAGACTTTAGACTTTCTTAAAATCTCAAGTTCCACCTAAGACTTTAGAATTTCTTTTTAGAAACCACTCCAACGCAAAATTCAATTGAGATCTTAAGATGATGTGTAAACATTTAATTTTAAGACGTCTCAATTGCAAACTCTATTTTTGAGATCTCTTTTGAGTATCTTAAGTATTATAATCATTAAATTTAATTTTAGGACCGATCAAACGTTTGTATCGCAATTACTTTTTCATGTTAAATGTATGTCTGACGTACGCAATTATTAGAGTTTTTCTTAGAGTTGCATTGGAAAAGGACTTGAGTGAGGGACGCTCAATTTAGTCATATGGAAGTCTGATATCCCATCAACTAACTATGTGGGCACCGGACTGAATTCAATTAGGTAAACACTACTATCCATGTGGCAGATTTGCACCATAAACATTTTTACAATTAGCAACCACTTGAGTAATACTTGATTATTATATATTTTTGCAGAAAAAAAAAATATACAAAAAGTTGGTCAATCACACCGTCCACAAAATAAAGGGGTAATAACTAGAAAGGTCAAAATAATATTAAAAATGAGTAGAAAAGCACAAAACATTTGAAAATTATTATTCAGGTCAAAAAGTATACAAAGACTAAATTATCCTTTTTTGTCTTTTTGTGTAACTAAATTCTTTTATTTTTCTTTAAACTTTAAATCGATATAACTTTTGTTTGAGATGTCGGATTTCAATAAAATTTATGTATTTAGAAATGATTATTCATTAGGTTTCTAACAAGATCCACTTTCAATACTTTTTTTTCAAAAAAAAAAACCAGAAAAATACTGTGTCTTTTCGCTTACGTTTTTCTGCAAACACGTGTTTGCACAATCTGTTATGCAAACAACTGTTTGTAGCAATCTGTTCTGCAAACAAACGTTTGCAAACAAGTGTTTGCATTTGCGATATTGCAAACAAGTGTTTGCATTTGCGATTTTGCAAACATGTGTTTGCATGTGCGACAATGCAAACATGTGTTTGCATGTGCGACAATGCAAGCTGAGTTGTTTTCACTTTTGAGGCTTCATAGTTCATACCTTTGAATTAGGTAAAATATCTCTCGTATATCTGTTCGCTTGGTTCATATATTGATCACATTATGAAAGTAGGAAGAGTCTGTGTGAAAGCAAGTAAGAGATTTGGAGGTATAAAGATTGACTTATATAAAGAAAGCAAAGTGAGAATTGATTGATGCCCTTGTTCTAATTGATTATCAAATTGACCAGTTCTTAAGAAGAACCACCACCAAATAGCAAACCCTAACAACAATGAAACAACAACACCCAAAACACCAGCTACAATTATAATTATCAAATTTCTCTTCTTCTTACCACCATAGTTTGATCCAAGAGGACCACCATATGGAACATCAAACTCATCATCTTTGGATGAAGAAGATGAAGAACAGGAACCTCAAACTTAGGTCGAGTCAAGAAGAAGATGATTCTAAGAAGAAGAAGATGATTCGAAGAAGACTAAGATGATTTGAAGAAGAAGAAGAACAGGCAGAAGAAGAAGAACGAGTAGAAGAAAGAAAAAAAAACCTAAATGTGTTTTTAGAGAGAGAGAGGGAGAGTTTTATTAAGTAAGGGTATTGTGGGAATGATAAAGAAAAAAAATGACCTTAATAATAATTATCAATATTATTTTAAACTTCACCTATTATTACACATAATATTGTGGTAACTTCTACCTAATAGAAAAAAGTCTTGGCTTTTTTAGTTATTATAATAATTTTTTAGACCTAAACAACCATTTTAACTTGATTATTCCTCAGCCATGGCCTGCTCCAGTGCATAATCGTCTCTTTCCACCCTTCAACTACTATACCGCCACACTTCAAGTACGACCACAGTCACACCAAAACTTTATCATCGTGCAAAATATCTTCTATGATGCATCCAATATATATGCACCAAAACGAGTTCATTCCAGATTGGATGTTATTCTTTACGTCCCATTTTGTTGGGTGGTCTGTCCATTTTTCTAATATAACATTCGTTTAACTACTAAATGATGACATTTCCAAAACTACGCAAATTTAATTCAATGAAAAGTTCAAATTTAATACAACAAAAAAAGTTCTAATTAGTTCGACACTTCTACTAATGTCATTTCCAATGAATGCTATACATTATTTATAGGTAGGTTGATAAAATACTTTTGTCGTCAACAAGCTTCCCTTAATAAGTTCAATTTCCCAAAAGGCCAAACAAAATGACACGGAAGGTGTAAGAGGGGTTTGGTTGTGTTTTCAATTGGCGGTTTCAATAAGCTTGTGGCGGTTTGAATTTGAGTGGATGCATATAGGCTGTTTAAATTGGCAATTGCTTGATGGCGGTTTTAATTTTTGGTTTCCAAAATTGAAAGGTTTCCAATTTTCTCACCGACTTATAATAATATATATAGGGGTCTTGAGTTCTTTGTAACACATCAAACACAATAACAACTCAACAACTCTTCTTTAGAGAGAGCTAGAGAGAGAACAAGTGAAAGAGAAATTTTGTTCATAGTTTTGAGCGATGTTTAATTTCTCGGTCGTCGAAGATCTAGTATAGAAGGTTAATTTCAATACGGTACCATCTTGGGACGAACTTGCGAGTTGTGTGAGTCGTCTTCATCTATCCTTCAATAAAGATTTCTTGTTCGCCCGAGGACGTAGGCTTTAAAGCCGAACCTCGTTAATTCTACTTGCATATTTAGTTTTGGCTTAGCTTCTCGATTAATTTTCGTAGTTGGATCAATTTCTAGAATAAGTTCGAGCTTTCGCGACTTTTAGTTCTGATAATTGGTACCAGAGCTTTGTTGAGATTGAACGAAGAGAAGATAGGATCGAGAAGTGGTACGGTCAAATCAGGGAAATATGAGATAGAGAAGTTCAATGGGAAAAAAGTTTTTTCTTATTGGCGGATGTAGATGAAAAATCTGTTAATCTCGCAGAAATTACACAAGATGTTGACGGGAAAGAAACCAAGAGATATGTCAGATGAGGATTGGGAAGAGTTAGATCTCGAAGCACGGGCAACTATTATGTTGTGTCTTGAGAGGGACGTGGCGTTCCTGGTAGACGAAGAAACAACAGCGGCGAGTGTGTGGTGAAAGCTAGGAAGCAATTTCATGCCGAAAACTTTAACGAATCGGGTCTACTTAAAATCCAAATTATTCACATGTAGAATGGAAGAGAGTCTTCTATTCAGGAATATGTGAATAAATTTGACAGGATTATCTCAGATTTGAAGGATATTGATGCTAAGGTTGAGGATGAGGACCAAGCCCTCATATTGTTACTTTCATTGCCTAAATCCTATGAGAACCTTGTTCAAACTTTGATGCTTGTTGGTGACAGTCTAAGCATGGAAGAGACGAGAAATTCGTTATTAGCGGATGACCTCCGTAAGGTTGCTACTAGCAGTATGACGTCAGGTGGAGTAGACAAGGATCAAGCACAAGGGTTGTTTGTAACGAGGGGGAGGAGTAATGAAAGAGGAAAGGGAAAGTGCGGGAAATCTAGATCCAAATCTAGTGGCTCTTTCAAGAAAACATGTTTTAGTTGTAGTGAGCTTGGCCACTTTAAAGCGTTTTGTCCAAAGAGAAAGTTGAACCAAAAGAACGAAGGCTACAAGGGGAAACAAGAGATGCAAGAGGCGGGATATGTGTCAGAAGACCCTGACGAATGTTTCTCGGTAACAGAGGTGTCTGAGAAGATCTTCGATAAGTGGATGCTTGATTCAGGGGTGTCACGCCATATGTGTCCAAATAGGGAGTGGTTTACTACCTATATGAGTATAGATGGTGGTACAGTTATACTGGGTGATGATAGTATATGTAAAACTGTGGGACTCGGAACAATACGTATGAAGATGCACGATGGAGTGGTGAGAACATTGACGGACGTAAGACACATACCCGATTTGCGGAAAAATCTAATTTCCCTCGGTGTGTTAGAGCGGAACGGTTGTAAGATAATTATAGAGAATGGCTCCATAAAAGTCGTTAAGGGTTCTTTGGTGGTGATGAGAGGTACTCGTTACGGAAATTTATACAAACTTTTGGGGACAACAATTACGGAAGATGTAGCAGTAGGAATCAGTGGAAGGGATCCAACGGCTAGTACGAGGCTTTGGCATATGCGTCTTGGGCATATGTCAGAAAAGGGTCTATCTTTGATGTGCGAGAAAGGCTTGTTGAAGGACATGAAGAAGCCTTGCATGGAGTTTTGTGAGCATTGTGTGTTCGAGAAGGCACACAGGGTGACGTTCTCTACAAGCAAGCACAGGAGCAAAGAGGTATTAGACTACGTACACACCGATGTTTGGGGGCCGGCAAATTTAGCTTCCAAGGGTGGTTCCAGGTATTTTGTTACATTCGTTGATGATCATTCGAGATTTGTCTGGCTTTATTTTCTGAAGCATAAGAATGAGGTATTCAACACGTTCCTGGTGTGGAAAGCAATGGTTGAGAACAAAACTGGTCGAAAGCTGAAGACGTTAAGATCGGATAATGGGACCGAGTACATGGATGGGGCATTCAAGGAGTTTTTGTAATCAGGAAGGCATTGTGAGGCACTGGACAGTAGTAGTAAACACACCTCAGTAGAATGGAGTCACAAAGAGATTGAACCGTACACTACTTGAAAAGGTTAGATGTATGCGCTCCAATTCGGGATTAGGCGTAGAATGGTGGGCAGAATCTGTTGCTACAGCTTGTTATATTGTGAACAGGTCTCCACATTCTTCTTTAGATGGCGGCATACCTTACGAGGTGTGGTCAGGTGAACATGCAGATTACGGGAGACTTTGGGTTTTCGGTTGTACGGCCTATTACCATGTTAAAGGTAACAAACTTGACAATAGAGCAAAGAAGGCAATTTTCTTAGGATATGCTACAAGAGTCAAGGGTTATCGGCTATGGTGTACGGAAGACAAGAAGTTTGTAATCAGCAGAGATGTGGTATTTGATGAGTTATCTATTGTAGCTATGGCAAAAGCTACGGTGCCTAGTTGTGGTGATGTTGGGTCTACTAAAGCTCAAGTCGTGGAAGTAGAAGTCGAAGACCAACGGTTTTCTAGGAATCATGATCAGGTGCAGCATCAGGATAATACTCAGGATAAGAAAATTGATGAACCCGATCATGAGGAAGTTCAGGGGGAAGGTACACAAGTTTTACAACAACAACAGCAGGATATTTCAGTACACACTATGCCGAAACGGTTATATAAGCCGGTACAGAGGTTAGGGCAGACAAACCTCTTAGGCATTACGGGCAGACAAATCTGGTTGAATATGCACTCTCGGTGGAAGACGACGAGCCGGTCACCTTCAAACAAGCTATTACCGCGGAGGAAAGAGAGAGTTGGTTGGTTGCTATGCAAGAAGAAATGGAGTCTTTTCACAAAAACAAGACATGGGAGGTTGTCCCGTTGCCCGAAGGTAAGTCTGTTATTAGTTGTAAATGAGTGTACAAGAAGAAAGAGGATTCTTCCGAAATCAAGGGTATAAGGTATAAGGCAAGACTAGTGGCCAAAGGTTATGCACAGAAAGAAGGGGTCGACTACAATGAGATTTTCTCACCGGCCGTGAAACATACTTATATTCGGTGCTATTGAGTATTGTTGCTCACAGTAATCTTGAGCTGGAACAACTCGATGTTAAAACCGCCTTCTTGCACGGTGATTTGGAAGAAGAAATTTATATGGCTCAACCTGAGGGATACAAGGTTGAGGGTAAAGAAAATCAAGTATGTCGTTTGAGGAAGTTTCATTACGGATTGAAACAATCCCCTCGCCAATGGTACAAACGATTTGATTTTTTCATGTTAAAGCATGGTTTTCGCAGAAGTGACTATGATTGTTGTGTATACACCAAGAAGTTTCGCGAAGGTTACTTTATTGATCTCCTTTTGTATGTGGATGACATGCTTATTGCTTCTCGAAGCATGGTGGAGATAGATAAGTTGAAATCTCAACTCAGTCAAGAGTTTGAGATGAAAGACATGGGCGCTGCAAAGAAGATACTGAAAATGGAGATTAAGAGAGAGCGTCAAGTAAGAAACTGTACTTGAATCAGAAAGGTTACATCGAACGAGTAGTTTCTCGATTCGGGATGCAGAATGCGAAGGCGGGTGTCAACACCTTTGGCACCACACTTCAGGCTCTCGGGAAAACAATCTCTCACTACTACGGTGGAGAAGGATCATATGGATCGTGTATCGTATGCTAGTGCAGTTGGCAGTTTGATGTACGCTATGGTGTGTACTCGTCCGGATATTTCACAAGCAGTCAGTGTAGTTAGTATGTTTATGGCAAACCCGGGGAAGACACATTGGGAAGCTTTGAAGTGGGTCTTGAGGTACTTGAAGGGTATTGTTGATACGGGTTTGTGCTTTGGTGGAGACACATGTCAAGTAAGCGGTTATGTTGACTCAGATTATGTTGGCAATCTAGATAGAAGACGATCTACTACTGGTTATGTATTTAGGTTACATGGTGTTCCAGTTAGTTGGCGATCGATGTTACAATCTACAGTTGCGTTATCTACTACGGAGGGCGAGTATATGGCTATGGCCAAGGGTGTGAAGGAAGCATTGTGGTTGTGGGGTCTTTTGGATGATCTAGGGATTAAGCAGGAGTGCGTAGATTTATGATATGATAGTCAAAGTGCGATCCACTTGGCGAAGAATCAGGTTCATCATACTCGCACTAAGCATATCGATGTCAGGTATCACTTTGTACGAGATGTTATAGAGGAAGGTGATGTTTCTCTCATGAAGGTTCACACAGATGAGAATCCCGCGGACATGTTAACTAAAGTGGTGACGTGTAGCAAGTTTCAGCATTGCTTTGAATTGCTACAAATCGGCTCGTGTTAAGTTGCCCGAAAGGGCGTAATGGCGACAAGATAATACATACAGAAGGAGTATGTATTATCTCTCGTTCAAGGTTAGTTTGTGCTTCTAAGTGAAGGGTAATTTTTTGTTCAATTCTATCTGTTACGATCAAATTTTAACGCCAAATTTTCTTTGACTTGGGCCGCGACTAGCCCACTACCCTGGTTTTATATTTTTCGTTGCCCACTCAAGGCTTGTTCTCCTGACCAATCTAGGTGTTATTTCATAAGCCAAAAGACGTAGGCAATATATAAGACAAAATGTTATTTCATAAGCCAAAATAAATTCCTAAGCAATGTGGGACTAAGTTGTGCCAAACCCACCACCACCTCTCTTCCTCTCTTTCCCTCCCTCTCTTTATCTTCATATCCCTTTCTTTCTTGCTCCAAAAACCCCAGATTTGATGTCTGCTAGGGATGATGTAGGCGAATGGAGAGACCTCTTTATCTTCATCGTTTCAGCAAGGCATCACAACCGCTGCCCTGATGCTAGACAAACGGGAAATCACCCTTCTTCTTCTACTTCAGACCCTCGGTCGAGGGTTTCATGGTCGCTTTGCCACCAAACATCTCGTGGCCAACTAACCACGGGACATCTCGGAGTTGATGATGCATATATTGATGATAGCACCTCTGGAGCAATCAATGATGCATATGTTGATGGTAGCACATCTGAAGAGATCGATGATGTCTATATTGATGATAGCACATCTAAAGAATCTAGCGAACAGGAACAGTTTGAGGTACGTAATTGGACAGCCCAAAGGAGGAGGAGATCCACTAGAAATGAACTGGAGAAAACAAGGATGAAACAATCGTCAACTTCAGCTTCCCAACTTAGCCGTCAATCAGACATTGCAGATCATGATCAGCTCATATACTGAAATAAGTTCAAGTCGTTGCATTTCATAGTAGTTATACCTAAGAATCCCCATCTCCAACTTGTAATTTTCTTCACTATAAGATCCAATTCAACTAGTCGTACATCATATAATCTTGTCGCTTAAGTTTGTTATGTTGACATTGTGTATATGCAGGAATTTCCAAAGAAGTTTGTAGAGAAAATGAAAAATAAACTTCAGCTTTCCAACTTAGTCGTCAATCAGACGTTATAGATCATGATCAGCTCATATACTGAAATAAGTTCAAGTCGTTGCGTTTCATAGTAGTTCTACCCAAGAATCCCCATCTCCAACTTGTAAGTTTCTTCACTACAAGATCCAATTCAACTAGTCGTACATCATATAATCTTGTCGCTTAAGTTTGTTATGTTGACATTGTGTATATGCAGGAATTTCCAAAGAAGTTTGTAGAGAAAATGAAAAATAAACTCTCACAGACTAGAGCTAAAAGGGTCAAGTAACAATATCTAGAATGTTGAGTTGGCAAGAACAGACGATAATCTTTTTCTGAGAAACGGTTGGCGTGAGTTTGTGGAGGATCATAAGCTGAAAGAGATGAACATCTTCGATTACAAAATGGAGTCTTGTTTCGAAATATTGATGTTTGACGAAAGCCATTGTGAGACCGAAAGTAGTTTCTTTACGAGGTAATCCAGTGGCCCAAAGGCCCTAAACAATCGTATGTCGAAATGTAAAAGAAAAGAAAGAGGTGTTGGACGTTCTGAAAGAGTTATTTATCATGCAAACCGACAGAAGGAGCAACACAGAGAGCTATCTAAGGAAGGACCACAACTACTAGCAAGTCGAGCTGCGAAAACACAATCAACATCTTCTATCCGTGCAATAGTGGAAGCAGAAATGAGCAAAGAAGGTCACATATTATTCTTTCTTATTTAATTTATACAAATATATTTGAAGTTTCTGAGTAATTCTTTCGAAGAAAATGTTTTAGGTGAAGAAGTTTATGTGGAATCAAAGCCTGAAAGCAGTCTCAAAGAAAAAATTGCAGCGGCATACAAAGAAAGTAAGAAGCCACACTTTTTAGTAACCATGCATGAGACGCATGTATGTCGCAGATTTTGTTTGGTAAGCTTCTCAATTTATACTTCATTCTTCGAAATACTTTCATCTGACCATGCGATGTACAAATTGACTATTCTGCAGATGCTTGCTTTTTCACTTGTGCAGATACTTGTCTATGTTGTTTATTGTTAGAACCGTCTTTCTTTTCCATTTTATCTTTATAATCCTTAGTTGTTGTTTTTTCCTTTCGTTCATTCTTTTTCAACACTAATAAATACTATGGAGAAACACTTGACACCTTTTACCCATTTTCAAAAATGGGTCAAAACTCCATATGGGGAAAGACCATGAAGACTTTTTGGAAATACTATTGGTTTTTATTGATCTCTTTCCCAATGTGTGATTAAGAGACTTCTATGCTCAAGTAATCTTCACTAATAAGTACTATGCTCAAGTAATCTTCACTAACTCAAATTGAAAAATGGCAAAATGTTTAGATGATTTCAGAGATTGGGAAGAATACACATACTGGACTAGATTTCACACTCTTCATTTCTTCACAGTTCTTCCAGAAGACAAAGATCCCCAACTACCCCATGTAAGTATTTTTTTTGTTTGTCTGTTTGTTTGTCTCCTTATTTCCATAATCTAACCGACTTGAGTCTGATTTGTTTGAGTGTGACTTCTTTGAGTAACTACTTGTTCTAGTCAAGATAACAATAGTTATTAATGAGATTATCATTTTGTTCATATGATAATATCCAAAATTGTGATTTGTTCTACGAGTACTAACATTTTTCGAATAAAATAAAATGCAGATACTTCCACCGAAGTTTGTAGAGAGTATAGGAAAAGAATTAAAAGAGAGTGTCTTATTGATTGGTCCAAGTGGTCATTCATGGAAGGTTGGATTACATAGAATCAAGAGTGAAGAATGTGGTAATCAACTTTACTTACAAGATGGGTGGAAAGATTTTGTTAAAGATCATAACTTGAAAAAAGAAGATGTTTTGTTTTTCAAGTACAAAAGAAATTCTCATTTTGATGTTTTAATGTTTGGTGAAAGTTTTTGTGAGATTGAAAGTACAAATTTTATAAGAAAATCTAGCTGTGTGTGTGATAATTATCAAGATAACTGTCGAACAACAAAAGGAAGAGGGGATACGAACACATTAGAAGGTACATTTTCTGAAAATTCTAGTTCAGAACCATTGAAGAAGAAGGCAGGAGAAGAAGAAGCCATTAATAATCCAACAAAGACTGCAACTCGACCTGCAAAAGGGAACAGCAAACCTACGAAAAAGGTCGAACGAGGTATATATATATATGCTCCTTTTTTAGCTATGTTTATGACATTTTGTGTACTTATAAGTGTTAATTTTGTGCAACTCGATTTTTGTTAGACAGATCTATAGGGTTAACTGTGGTCTCATAGACTCAAGCCCACAACCTCTTAGTATGTTAGATAGGTGCAGGGCTATTAGCTAAAGCCAGTGTTGATTTTGAGGACCTTTTAAGTTGGGGTTGGGTATGAGTTATTATTTTTAACATTCAAATGTGATGTTTGGGAAATTGACCAGTATTTGGTATTTTGGAAGAAGGTGGAGATGAAATCAGGAAATTTGTGAGCACAAATTCTTTGCAGTTGGTGTCAAAGAGAAGACAAGTAAGTGAGGCAGAGGAAAATAAAGCATATGAGTTGGCTGAAATTGCAGCTTCTACTTGTACAAGACCACATTTCATTAAAGTCCTCCATCCTGCATCTGTCTCCTACAGTTTTCAATTGGTAAGCTCCCTTTTCTATTTTACATTTCATTTTGGCCCCAAAAGGTACTTCAGGAAAAAGTTGAAACTTTTTAGCCTTTGGAAACCAAATCGAACTACCGGATACTTATGGGTGCCAAACCAGTGAGTTTGTCACAAATTAGAGGCCAAAACGGGATTAACCATTTCATTTATCCTCTATCATTAGTCCGAAAATTGTCTTGTTTGGTGCCTATGAGAAGAGAATGTGATGGTCAGGAATCAACATTCCAAAATAGCGTTTGGTGTTTCAGGAATCACGTTTTGAAGGGGAATGTTATTCCTCCTCAAGTGGAAATCGCAAACCTTGGGGTTGAGTTGGTTTGTGATTCTTTTTCCCTTCAAATCGTTAAAGAAATAATTTGTGGACAAGTTTATATTCTTGACAAAATTATTTTAGAATAACCCCTCAGCCCAACAACTGCAACCTGGTTGAAATACCAAACTAATTTTGATTCTGATAAACTAGGACGAGAAGATAACAATGTATTATTTTTCTTTCAACTATAGTGTATAATGATTTGGATATTTGCAGACAATGAGGGTTGACGCAGTAAGAAACATTTTACCTACAAAAAGCACTAATGTCATGCTTCGCTTAGAAGGCAAGAAATGGAATGTTAGATATTTCTATTACGAAGTCACTTCACGTGGATGTATAGCGGGTACAGGTTGGGCTGAATTCGTATATGAAAACAATTTGGAAGTAGGAGATGTTTGTTTGTTTGAAAAGCAGAGCGAAATAATCTTCGATGTCCAAGTTTTTCGAGTTGTTGATGAGATTGTTCCTCTCAAAATCGACATAAAGAAAAAAAGGAAAAGAGAAATATGAGGTAATCAAAGGCCCTTGTAGCTGATTAAAGAAGTACAACCAAAAGAGAGAGAGAGATCAGTGTGTTGTTTCTTTTATATTATTATTATGTTGACAGCTCTTTCAATGAAAGAATTCAAGGCAATATACATTGTCATGTTTTTTTTACAAACGACCACGATACAGATACCTCGCTTGTATGAGCATGTATTATGCATAGGGTCCGTGGGGATATAGACCAAAAAAAAAACAAAAAAGGTTTAGGGTCCAATCTTGGTGAAACATGGATATTTAGTCCTTTTACTCTATGGACAAAAAAACCTTATAAATCCTATAGGATTTACTTTTGTGTCCCCTAAGCAATAAAGACGGAAATCAGAATGTTGCCTGCGCGTGGAGATTTTGTAACGGAAAGAATCCGTAATTTATGGGTCTTTAATAGGAAATTTCGTTTTTTACCTACCCAACTTTCTCTCTCTTCTTTTAACGTTTTTGGTAAATCAGGGTTTTTACCTAAAACGAAACGGTGAAAAACCCTAAATCAACCACTGAATCGCCATCATCGAAAGCCAAGAAGCTTGCTGTTTCATCAACCTTCTTAATCTTTAAACATTTCGGTTGAGATTTCCAGTTCAGGTGAAAAGGTATTGATGAAATCCCTCATCGTTTAGATCCGTCGTTTGTTTTTTGAACCATCGTTACTGTCAGGTGAAAACCATTATAAATCCGGTTTTGCATGTTAGATTTTCATCATAAAGAAGTTAGTTGCATCGTTATGGTAAGATTTTTGGTTCGATTGTTAGGGTTTTTTTACGTTCTGATCCTATTATTGAAGTTGTAAGCTTAGTAATACAACTTAAATTTTGTGATGAGTATTATAAATTACACATACTTTTATGTCAGAATGAAGAATCGTTTTCATATCATTCAATAAATTTTTGATTCTTAGATTTTTGGGGGCTAGGGTTAGTTATGTGTTTTGCCCAATTTTGGTGAGTTTTTAAGGGTTTTTGGTATGATTTCAAGTTGTTTGCTTTCATGATTTTACTAATCTTCATTTTATCATGTATAAATTACATGAAATTTCCTGTAAATTGTGGTTCTAGGGTTCTATATTAATGAGAACATTTTAATTTCGGTTGCAGGATAATTCAATGGCACCGAAGACAAAAGTGACACCTAAAGCTACCAAGGATTCTACACCTCTCAGAAGAAGTCGATTAAAAAGGAAAGCAGCAGAGGAAGAAGTAGTTCCTGCAAAGAAATCCAAAAACAAAGAAATTTCATCCAATTTAGAAGGTGAAGCTGTTAAGAAGACGAAAAATAAAACACTTTCTGTCAAAGAGGTATGATTTATGAGAAAGTTTTAATAATTTCAATCCATTTTGTTAATTTATAGTAAATTATAGATAATTTACAGATAGATTGTTAATCTTATATATAAATGTTTTTATACCTTTTAAAACTTTCTGTCAAAGAGGTATGCTTTATGAGAAAGTTGTAATAATTTCAAGCCATTATGTTAGTTTATAGTAAAGTATGGATAATTTACATGAAAGATTGTTAGTCATACATATAAATGTTTTAAATTTATGTAAAAGGTTGGAGCAAGCTCAACAACAAAGAAAGGGAAGGAAAAAGAGAACAATTGCCGTACTGTTGACATAGTGGGTGAAAAGAAAATAATACCAGAGGGGAAGACTGTCAATCCTTTCAGATACAGCTTGAGTAAACCAATCGAATTGATTACAAGCCACCGTCAGTACATGACGGAAGAGATGAAGGAAGAGATTGGCAATACACCTTTCTCAAAGCTTTTTGATTCCATGGCAGAGGGTTTCATCCTTAGGGAAAACTATAATACTCGTCCAATAAGTGCAATTCTAGATATTCTATGTCGATACAAAAAATCGACCAAGAAATTCGTTATTGGTGGGGTTGAGTTAGATTTTAAACCAGAAGATGTATCCCTATTGCTTGGTATGCCAATGGAGGGTGCAGAATACGATGCTTTTCCAAAGTTTCATGAACAAGATCCCTTCAAGTGTTCCTTTCTAATGAAATATTTTGAAGAACCTATAAAAAAGTCAAGTAACAAAAACAAGGGGATTTCAAGTTTGTATGTTGCAATGGCACTACAAAGATGCATTAGAAACCATGAACCAGCAATCGAATTTGTGAGTCTTTTAATCACGTTGTTAGCAGCCAACTTCCTGTTTGCAACTTTGGCTGGTTTCACTGTTCTTCCAAGCATTTATAAGAACATAATGTCGAGAAGGGCTATCAATAGGGTGTCATGGCCAAGAGCCATACACTCTTACATGATGGAAACCATTGACAAACATGCGGAAGAACCAACCAAAGCATCTGGTTGTCTGTTACTTTTACCTGTAAGTATGCATACTTTACATGATCTCTGTTAGAATTTATTTAGAGATAATATACTTTACATAAAAGTATGTTCATGATAGTTTTGTAACGTGGAAATTTTACATTTTGTTTTATAGTTCTGGATATGCATGCACACATCACTTTATCCTAAGAATCCTTTTAATGCAAAAAAATATCCAAGGTTCTTGAGGTGGTCAGTTGATGCTTTTAGTAATGGAATGGAGATCGATATTGCCGGACTTGAAGAAGATCAGGTATAATTTCTATAACAATTATTCATAATTTAGCATAAAGTATATATAATTTATATTAAACACTGCTAAATGAATACTATCTGATTCGGAAGAAATCATGAAATATATGTTCTTTACAGTAAATTTTAAGTAATTTACTGATATTGCCATGAAATTTTGGGATGATGAATAATTTTAAAATGCAGGTAATTGTTGGTGTTGAAGAAGAAGATAATGAAGAAGAGCATGGTTTGCTCAAATTTACTGAAAAGGTTGATATTGAATTAACCTATGATCAGAAAATTGATATGCTAGAGATGATTGAATCTCTAAAGAGTGGAATGAAGTCTAAAGATGTTGAAATAGAGATGTTGAGAAAAGAAATAGCTCAGTTGAAGGATCAACTTAAGTTGAAGGAAAAAGTTAATGTGGAGGAATCTGAAGATCAAGGTAATGATGGAAATGATGAAAGTAATTTTGGTCTTGACAGTAATGTGGAAGATAAAGATGTAGGTAAAGAAGATGGAATGGAAGGTGGGTATGAAAATAGTGAAAAAGAAGAAGATAGAGATGTTGAGCAAGATGTTGTTGATGATGGTGATAATCAACAGGATAGTGAGAATAACAATGATGGTGGCAACAACTTTGGTGAGACAATTTCACTTTTGAATTTATTAGCAATTTTGGTATTACATTACATAAAGTATGCATAATTTACAACATTTATTTATATACATTGTAAATTATGGATACTTTAATAGACATTAAAATTTATTTAGTTATTTTGTTTCACTTCAATTATATAAATATGCATAATTTATCTGAAATTATGTTTTTATTTTGCACAGAAGTTGATGAAAATGTACCATGCACGGCAATAGTCAAGTATCAAGCGGTGGAAGACAGAGTTTATAGTAGCACACCAACATTTGACCTTGGTATTGATGATAATGAGCCAAGTGACTTTGCTGGTATAGCAGAAATTGCAAAATCTTATAAAGGAAAAGATGTACAAATAGATGAAGATGATGATTTTGTAGAGCCTTCACCAAAGTCAGTCAAGAGGCCAAGGACAAAGTCTAAAGCATCAAAAGGAGTAGGATCGAAACAAGATGAGGCTGTTAAAACACCTAAGCAAAATTCTCTTATCAAGAGAGTGAAGGAAGCCCCTAGGACAAGAAAGCATACTGAAAAGGCAGATCCAAAATTAATGGAAGGTAAGGTTACTAAGAAGCATGCTGCAATGTCGAAAAAGGAGGTTGTGAATGTCGAAACTGTGGAAGATACTAAGGGGAAGAAACCAGCATTAAATGAGGACGAGAAACTGTGCAACTGGAAGAAGAGCAAAGTATGGAAACAAGTTAAAGATGATGAAAAGGGGTTGTTGGAAGAGTTTAGCAAAGAAGGAAAAAACACGTAGTTGGCTTAATAGATATTAAATATGTTATATTTTGTGAACAATGTTTATGTTGTTGAAGTATTAGTATTGTGTTTGTAACTGACATTTTGTGAGCTTTATCAAATATTATATTTATGAGTTTCAGGAAATATTTCTATATTGGCTAACAATAACACTCATGCAGAACACTTGTTTGGACAAATCAAATCATGAGTGAGATCAGAGGGAGACAGTTGGACCTACTAATGATGAATTGCGAGACAGATGCTCAGATTATAAATTGGTGGGCAAAACATTTATTTTCTAAAGTAATGGTTGGAGTTGGACAAGTATTCATTCTTGGAGCAGAGTTATGGGTAAGTGTTCAGATAATTTAGAATATATTATTGCATTTAAATTGATAAAGTATACATAATTTACTAGAAATTATAAGTGAGTATCTATTCTGAAAGACATAATGTGTGATAAAGTATTCATGATTTAACCAACAACATGATTGCTTCTCTCAAACAGTAAACATATAAGTGCAGATTTATGTATACTTTTATGTTCAGACCATAACTTTTAGATTATAGACTGTAAATTATTTAAGATTTACATGAAATATATCATATTGTTTAATGTTTAATTTAAGAGTTAATTCCTATATGGCCCCCTACTTTGTGACCAGCTTCCTTTATGGCCCATTTTTTTTCGTAAATTCAAATATGGCCCCCTATTTTCAAGTAAATGTCATTACTACCCTTCTTAATTTTAAATTTA
>BEHA01000628.1:579469-604411 GCA_002897215.1 Eschscholzia californica subsp. californica | reverse complement strand
TGGACGTCCAGTCACCTTATTGTTGTCCTAGTCATATTTGATGTAATTATTGTGTCCTAGTCACAAGGATGTGTTTTGTATAATAGATATCTCCTCCCCGGTTGACATGGAAGAAAATTTTTAAATCCAAAAACTTCATCTTATTACTACTATTTTTCCATTATGCTAAAATGAAATAACATATATACATTATAATAAATATATGCAAATGAAATATTATAAAGTAGTATATTCTACTAAGTTTCTTTTTCCGTAAAATTTGACGTAAGATGGAATTAGAAATCAAGGAAATAAATCTAAACCGAAAAAAAATTTGTAACTTCAAAATTTAGAAGAATGCTATTTACTTTTCTGCAGATAAATCTCAACTAAATTTTTTCACTTTACAAAAGAACTTTACCTAAAATTTTGATTTTTGTTTCCAATGGGGCCCTATTTTTTTTCAGTCGCTTTGGGCCTCCTAATAAGTAGGTGTTGGATTATGATATATACTAGTGTTCTTAGCGGAATCTCAGACATCTCATGTCAAACACTAGCATTCTGATGGGCCTAGAAAGTTTCCTAAATAGGTCTCCACCCGCAATTATACGGGCGTCAAGTAATAACCCGGTAAGACTGGGATCGATCCACGAAGATAGGAAGGTAATACGAATATCGAGAAAGTCTAACCCACCGGTTTAAGTGTCAGTCACTAACTCAGACTAAAAACGAAAAGATAATAAGTTGGGGTTTTGGATTGATTTCAAATAAATAAACAAATAAGGCTAATTAAACTAAAGGAGAGATTCGGGAAGAGTCGAGAAAAAATCGAATGAGAGAGATACTTAGATCCACAAAATCGATAGTGACTAATACTAATGATCTATAAGCATGAAAAGTTAGTTAACTCCACCCATTTACTTGGATTGGTCAACGAACTCTTGGTTTAACTCAGATTCCAGTCCATGAACGGTCTAAAAACCCGGAAGATTTTATCATTAAAACCAATAAAACTCTTTTGTCACATCAAAACATGTTTCACGAGTATCCGACTACAAAAGTTAGCTAGACATGGCGATACAAATAATAAACGGGAAGAAAACAAATAAAGACACGAGTTACGGTGAGAATCTCCCTATTCCGATGAGGCGCGAGACTAAGATCGACGGGAAATATAAGTGTTTAAGTGCTGTCGATCTCTCTGTAAAAGAATGCAGGAGTCCCTTTAACAGAATACAATAGGTGTCCTCTCAGCCGAACTTGACCTCCCCTTAGCATCAGAGTTGTCTTCTTCCTCTTAACCCTAAATCACCATGAAAGCTCAAAGCAAGCTTTCTCTCTCTAAGATTTTGAATGCAAAACCAAATCAAACTTACAGAGAAGCAAGCCAATGACGTATGGATCAAAACCCCCAACCTTTCCGACCAAATTAATAGCCGGAACTAGCCTAGAAGATTCCGGCCACAATGATGAACAAAATAATGAAGTCCGGCCAAGGAATGGTCTTTAGGCTGGAGTTAGACTCGTTCCTGTTGCTCACTGTGTTGCGAAAGAAACCCCGAGCTGCTGCTTGTTCTTCACGTTCCCGAGTGATTCTTGTTCTCTCTTGACTTACCCGAGCTGCTGCTTGTCGGAGACGCAACCGAGCTGATGAAGAAATCCCGACCGGAACCGAGTTTCAGTGTGTGGAAGCCGAGTTGTTCGTCTGAACACTAGATGTTGCTGTTTTCCCGGCCGACCAAGTTTTGACCGGCGGCTTCTCTTCTCCCTCTCTCTCTGTTTTCTCCCAGCCTCCACCCAAACCCTAAATTTCTAATTCAGAAGATGAAGTTTGACCTTCTTTTCTTTTATCTCAAAAACCCCCAAAAAGACCAGCCTTTGATTTGCTTAGCCTAACTTTGAATTGGGCTTGTAAAGAAGAATGCCCTTAAATTTTCTCCTTTGGTCTTCTTCCTTGGGCTTTTGGGCCTGACTTTGAGTCTTATTACAAACCAAGGGGTGCCTTCAAATTTGTCTCTACTTCCTCTAATTTTCAGAAAGACAAAAATGACACTCGGCTTCTTTCTTACATAACTTTCCCGTCCGAACTCCGATTCGACTTCCGTTTTCGCCGTCGGACTCACCATTGACTCAACTTGCCATTTAACCTCTAATTTTTCACCAAAATGACCAAAATAACTCTGGTTCTATTTCCTTACGGTTTCCACATAAGATGAAAATGTGACAAACGCTCTGTTTTATTCCGAATTAAGAGTCAAACTCCAAATGAGGTACCTACCAAGAAAAACATATAAATAATTAGAAATAAAACACTAAAAGAACTAACTCATCGAAGTTAAGTAATCCAAATGTGGTATTTTAACGCCACATCACATTCCCAGGATGATCATGTATAAGCTAATATTTTAACTAAGAGTTTAGGATTACCTTAATCGTTAGACTTCCCTCGAACCTTTCCAATCGAATGCGAAGACCAAGAGCTCCACGTGTTGCTCCTCTACTCAAGACACCGAAGGAACTACTTGATCTCCCACCTTGTAGCTAGCTAGAACTCCAATGGTGGTTCTGTACGAAGAACACCTTTGACTAGTTAGATAGCTTGGGAATTAGCTCACTTTCTCTTTTCTACTTGATGTTGTAGAGTAAGAAAGCTTCTTGAGAAATTACACATCTTATTCAAGTCCATAAGAGACCTTATATAGAGTATAAGTTAGAGTCCAACCCTAATTAGATTCCTAAAAGTCCCTCTTGAATAAGATTAAGGAAATAGTCGAAAATAGAATCTAGTTTCTATTTTCTCTATTCCCTTAGTTGTGGCCGTCCCATACAAGGGATATTTTTCAGATCTGGCCGGCCCCTTATAGGCATCCCATTGATCATGGTCAGCCATCCATTTGGGCCCAAAACACCCTTTTGGTGCCCCGACCCCAAAACTCTTCTTTTGGGTCTTTTGTGCTATCTTTGCTTAAACTTCTTTTAGGCCTATGAGACATGTTTATGGGACTCTCCCATGATTATATGTCTCATTTTCACTAGTCATATCATCCGATCAAATAGACATTCTTATGTGTAATCCGATGAAGGATCCGATCGAAGTTAGCCGCGAATTACCTCGTAATTCGACGATCGTAGTTGGTTTCTAGCTAAACAGTACGACCCTTAAACCAACCGGATTTGATGATCTTCTTCATCAATTTTCCTATCTGAAAAATTGCTCGCATTGCATCTTTGGTTGAAGGACATATCCTTCATACTTCAACTTGTACTTAGAATAAGTGCAATGCTCGATTCCCGTGTCAATTTGTATCCCATCTGATATGATACGTCATTCAACCTTTTTTGATCCCGAGTATAACTGTCAAAGACAAATGATTAACGTTTAATCCATTCGAGAGTGGCCACACTATGGGTAAAAATCCGCCCCACGAGGTGCCCGTAGAATTTAAGAACAACCGCTTCGTAAGGATAAAATCCGCGAAACTCGATATGAAGGCCCAGTAACGGCCCAAGTCGCTAGTATGATCACCAGATCCATACCCGCTTAACACTAAGCATATCTGACACGTGTCACGCGATAACCACCTCCTAGTACCAAGCTATCTGACGGCTAGAAGGTTATTGCGCAATCCATAACCGCCCTAATGGTGAATATTCCGCATCTTCCACTTAAAGACAGGCGTTACCGGCCAGTAGCTTACCGCACACGCGGTAACATCCTGGCCGTCCCTCGAGAGATTCGAATACTCATCTGATGATTAGATCCCCTAGCCCTTAACGTATCTCTAAGGAGTAATAACACAGAATAAATACGTCAGTTACTAGATGGTCGTCATCAAGGCAATCCCTCTCCACCACTATAAATACGGGAAGCAACACTCAGACAAGGGCATCGAATATTCCACAATAGTACTCGAGTAGCCTAATCCATTCTCTCCATTCACTTGCTTTCTCATAAATATCTCAAAGTCCTTCTGATCCTCTCAAAGTCTCTGACTCATCGTCTTAGAAGTTGGGAGATAGGAGCCTGATAGTCACAAATCAAACGACAACTAGCTAACCGTATCAACATCATACGACCACCACCTTATTGCATAAGAGCTCTTTGGTCTGATATATCTCCAATGCAATGGTAACGAGCTGACCGTAACACCCATCCAACAGTAACTAGCTGGCCGTATCACCATATCCTAATACGGCCACCTCCTTACCGCATCAGTCACCTAGCGATAAGACGCTAGGCGTATCGTCATCATCCATCTAACGATCCTCAACCGTCCGATCCACTTACGACCAACACCTTATTGCTGATCCCTTTACGACCAGCACTTTATCGCAAGTCCCACTTACGACCAGCAAGTTAACGACAATATATCATCACCATCACCCTTTTTAGTACAGTAAGTATATCACTACCGTGGGGATCTGTTCCGACAACTCCACGAGCCGCGACACCTAAGCACTCTGACGACGGTTACCTCCCTATCGCCCACTTTCACTTTATTTATATTTGATCGAGTATCTGACTTGACCGTCGGAGCCCCCTTAGGCCGGCACTATCCCGGTGTCCCACAGGCTTCACGATCTCTTCTCTCTTTTTGTGTGCAGGTTCTTTTCGGCACGTAGCCGATCCCCGAAGCATCCGGCCCGACCCGACAAGACTTTTGACTGTCAGACTTGCTGATCCGTAGACATTTTACCGTCTTCAGCTACGTATTTTCAGTTGCTACTGATCGAGCGGCCTAGAGACACGTTTTCCTAATATAATTTCGATTGTTTCAGGAATATTTTCCTAAGTTGTCGAATCATGGAGTAGGCATCCATGTCTATGAACTACTCTTGAAGAGCAGGTTCCATGGTTGCCAACATCAGACACGTTACCGATTCTGCCTTTTTCCGTACATTCTTTTCATGTTTCTATTCTTCATGGGTCGAACTAGCATCCAATATTGGAATTGGAGTGTCTAGCACACTTTGCTTACCTTTCATCCTGAAAACTATTCCCAGGTTCCTCTCCTATTCAAGGAAGTTGTGCTCATTCAGTTTCTCCTTGTCGAGAAGTGAGCGGATGAAGTTCTCTTTTGTCATCTTAAAACTATATGAAAGAATTGCAAAGTTTTTAAATCTCGTTATCGCTTTTCGGAAAAATTCAGTTTTCCCACATTATTCAATAAAATCGTCCCTAATTGAATAACATGATTCCAAGATCCTAGCAATCCGAAGTCAAGTGGAGTAGGGCCCTGCCCTTAACTCCATCGTCCTACGTGAGCAAACTACTTCACCGATCATACTCTTACGACTCTTGGTTGATAGATTGCATTAATGAATGCCTAATCTATCCTTTTGCCTCGAGTATCCAAAACTCTTTTGTTGATCTCGTTGAATAAAACCATTTAGATGTGTAGACCCCTTATTTGAGTCTACCCGCCGACCCACCATCCACAATCAAGGGCGCAAAGGGTGTCATAGTTTGGGTAGGCATTTTCTCAAAATTACTTTTAGGGACTTTTAGCCTAACTAACATCCACGACATAAAGCGTAAATAAATAAGTAAATGCGCACGAGAAAGTAAATCAAGCACATATGGATCCTAGTATGTCCCATAGTCCTAAAAGATCTAATCTTCTTAGGTTTTCTTCTTGTTTCGCCTTTTGGTTCGCCAAAATCGCCATTTTTGAACCTCCATTGATTTCTCCAACTCGAATTAGGATCTCCATCCTTGAGTTTTTTCAATAGAATCATAGTTCCTAAACTCGAATTACAAGACTCAAACGATACGCAGATCGTATAAACTTGAAATTAAAATTATTCCAAATTGCACCCATCCGTGCTTAAAACAAGAATGAAAGAAATAACTTTCTATGACCATACTAGTTCCCGCATTCACATCACATGCATTCATATAATATTTGAGACTAACAATTATATATGCATGATAATCCGGGAGATACTTTTGTCGACATCTCTATGTCACATTACGGACCTCAAGTCTAAATTCGAAGAATTCTACTAATGGTGCATTCCGGTTTTATCTTTTATAATTTCTAAAATCAAGTTCAAGAAAAACTTCGTTTGGGCTTTTGAAGAGCAGTTAATTTCAGAAAGATATGGTTTGTCTCTTAATGATTTCCTAAATCAATGTTAAGAAAAACCCGTTTCGGGCCTTCGGGCGGCCCAAAACAATTTCGGTATTATTTGGGTGGGACAGAGAGAAAAGTTTAGACTTTCGTCGGAAAAACTCCCACTCAGGTCAAGACTCGAAAAGCTTCCTTCCATGGACCTAAGTCAAATTCGGAATAGTCCGGGACAACCATGGGTCAAAGGCCAAGATCATAAGGTCAAGGCCCAATATGGTGGTCTTTCCCAAAAAAGACTCGGGTCATGCATAAGTCCGGCCCATGCACTGTTCGACTCAAGACCGAGGGCATTGTGTTGTGTGCAACACGTTCTGGTCGAAACCAGACGCATCTAGACGCATCTCGGTCTCTGCCCAGGCTAAAAACGCGTCCTGGCCCTAGGCCCAGACGCATCCTAGACGCGTCTGGCCTAAGGTCGGGCCTTTCAGGGCGTCTCGGGCCTTGGCCGTCCAAGACGCGACCTAGATGCGTCTGGCCTTTGGCCGAAGTCTTAGACCATCTCGGTCCTAGACCGGCATTCGTAGAGCTCCCAGACGCATCCTCATGCGTCTGGAGGAAGCTTCCAGTACGTCTCGGACAATCCGAGACGTACTCGGATCAACATGAGCTACCAGAGGCGTCCTAGACGTGTCTATTGAAGCCTCCTGATCACGTGCAACCGTCTCGGACATGAAGTACGAGATGGACTCAGTCTGACCTGGTCGCTCCCCAGACACGACCAAGACCCGTGTTTTAGAAGTTCCGGACTCCCAGTCCAGAACGGTCTTGGTCAGGATGGTAGAGACCAGCACGCGACTGGTCGGACGCCTGCCGGCTAGTTTTAGCAACTTCTAAAAGTTGCAAACCAAGCCTCCTTCGCCTTTTTTTTCTTTTGCTTCTAAAGCTGTTGTCCAACTTGTTTAAAAACTTCTAAAACACCAAAATTTTGTTTTCAATCAATTTCAAAAATTCATGAAGGACAATTCATTTGAAGACACTTTTCTATACCGAAATCAATTAAAATCGAATCTTTTGAAACTCTTTTCAATCATCAACTTTGAAAGTCAATTGAAAACTTTTAAATCACATTCAAAATCATGAAACTGAAGTCTAAAACACTTTTAGAGCTATCTATCTAATCAATCACGCATGACTAAGGTGCCTTATGCTTCGACAATAGGATCTATCATGTACGCCATGCCGTCCCATATGCCTTGAGCGTGTGTAGTCGTTACCAATCGGATCCAAGCGAAGATTACTGGACCGCAACTAAGAATATCCTAAAGTACCTGAGAAGGAAAAATGATCACTTCTTGGTCTATGGCGGGAAAGAAGAACTAATCGTGGAAGGGCATGTGGATGCGAGCTTCCAAACGGACATAGATGATTTCCGATTGCAGTCGGGTTATGTCTTTTGCCTGAATGGAGGAGCAGCTGGAAAAGCTCTAAACAGACTACTATAGCAGACTCTACCATAGAAGCAAAATACTTAGCTGTTTCAGAAGGAAGGAGTTTGGATTAAGAAGTTTATCTCCGAACTCGGTTTCGTTCCTAGAATAAAAAATGGAATAGCTTTATATTGTGACAACAATAGAGCTATTGCCCAAGCTAAGGAACCGAGAGCACACCAGAATCCAAACATATCCAAAGGAAGTACCACCAGAATCCAAGCTAAGGAACAAAGCGAAAAGTTGTGGTCATTTGCAAAGTCCATATGGATAAAAATGTATCGGATCCGTTAACTAAACCACTACCTCAACCCAAACATAAGAGTCATACGAAGGGCATAGGTATAAAGCGCATTGTAGAATGGCTTTAAAAGTATGTAATTCGATTAATAAAGGAGTTTATGTAATCAATTAGGTACATTCAATAAATGAATAACTTAGTTGTTTGGTCGTTAAAATCATAGTTTAGTGTTTAAACGTCAGTCCAAAAATAATGAGGCATTCCAAGTAGGATTATCAGATACGCGATCTGGTAAATGAAACCCTACTATGTGAACTTGAAATAGATTCATTATTATATTCCTAGTCCAGGTCATTGCATGGACAACAATGACTCAAGAAGACTAGCATGTGAGATTGACTGATAGCGCAGTCTCATGGGCTATAGGAATATAGTATTCAAGTCAATTACATGAGTGTATGATTGGAGAATATAAGTTGGATACCCCAAACATGAGAGTTTTCAAGTGATGAAAGACGTCATAACTCTCATAGACAATATTGGAGAATATCCTTAAACTGTTAAACATGAGTACTCCACTCGTCTTATGTAAGGAATGTGAAACTTTGGTACCGCCAAACACCGTGCCGTAAAATGAGGTTATAAAAGCGGATTATTGGGTGAGACATGATAGGCATGAAATTAAGTGGGAGTACAAGACTAGATTATGTCCTCCTATTAGGTTAAGATTAGTATCTCTAGGCTACTTGAGGAGAAGCAACTGGAAAATGTGCGGCCGCACTCAAATGGATTAATAGTTAATCATTTGTATTGACAGTTATTCTCTAGATCAAGAAAGTCTGAAAGGTATGACGTATCAGATGAGATACGAAGGGATATGGGAATCGAGCATTACACTAGTTCTAAGTACAAGTAGGAGACTGAATGATATATCCGTTCGGTCAGAAGGAGATGTCCTTCTGAAGGAGTGCCCTTCGACCAAGATGGAAACACGATAATTTGTCAGCTAGGATAATGATGACCTAATCCTGAAGATCATCTAGTTCGGTCCAATTAGGGATCGTAATACTTTGCTAGAAGTCGTTTACGATCGTCGGATCACTTCGGTGATTCGCAGGTAACATAGACCGGATCCTACATCGGGTTACACATAAGAGTGGCGACTTGATCAGAGAGATTTGACTAGTGGGAGCTAGGCTTAAGAGGGATTAGATCCGACTAAATAAGCCAAAAGTGTTCGAATAGAGATTCTAAACAAAGATAGATAGAATCAGGTTCGAAAGGGGTGCCCGGAGCAAGGCTCATTGGGCCGGCCACGTGATGGCCGACCAAGGTGAGTGGGCGGGTAAGGCCAGCCCATATTGTGCTACTCTGGCCGGCCACACTTAAGGAGAAACCCTAATTACCCTAAAAGGGCGTTTTGGGTAATATCTTTTCTATTGGTCAAAATAGAAATCTAATTTGAGTGGGACTCTTATTTTAAGGTTTCTATATAAGGACCAGTTAGAGAACAGAAAAGTAGTGGAATTTTCTCATAGAGAAAATCATCTCTCCCAAACAGCTTAGAGAGAGAGAGGATTTTAGAGAAAAAGCTCTCATTCTATCTATCTAGTCAAGAAGACTTGTTCTTCTCAACCTTCCATTAAATTCCTAGAAGACATTAAGGAAGGGATATCAAGTTGACTTACTCGGTGTCTCAAGTAGAGGAGCGACAATTGGAGCTCTCAATCTTCACAGGCGATTGGAAAGGTTCGAGGGAAAAATTGCGATTAAGGTAAGTTTTTCCCGATTCTAGTTCATCTTTAGTTTTCGTTATGATCATGGTTATCTAGTGTTAAACATATAAATGCGGGAGAGAGTTTAGTGGATGAGGTCATGGGTGTAGTACATGGCTTTGCACCAACCATATCCGCCTTCGATAGGATCTCAAGTGCAGACTTTGATTGACTCATAAAAATTTCAGAGTCACTTCTTTTTATTTTTAACCCAAGAAAATAATGAAGATCTCCAAGATCTTTCATAGCAAATGAGAGGCCCAGCTGTTGTATCAAAAGTCCACATGCTTTCATAAAATTTCCAGTAACTAGGATGTCATCAACATAGACCAAAATGATAAGAATAATACCATTGGTGCAACACACAAATAAAGAGGAGTCTGATTGAGATTTAGTAAAACCAAGAGCCATGAGACAGTCAACCAATTTTGCATACCAAGCACGAGGTGCTTGTTTAAGGTCATAAATAGCCTTCTGTAGTTTGCAGACATAATGAGGATAATTTGGGTCCTTAAAACCAATAGGTTGTTGCATATAAACTGTTTCTTGAAGATCACCATGAAGAAAAGCATTGCTGACATCTAGTAGACGAATATGCCAATTAAAATGCACGGCCAATGTCAGAAGAACACATATGGTGACTGGTTTTGCGACTGGACTAAAAGTTTCATTATAGTCAGGCCCTCTTTGTTGAAGTAAACCTTTTTCAACTAAATGAGCCTTGTACCTATCAATACTACCATCAGCTTTTTCTTTTATACGAAAAACCCATTTGCATCCTATAACATTTCGAGATGGATGGGGAAGAACAAGTGACCAAGTATTTGCTGTTTGAAGAGCCTGATATTCAGAAGCCATAGCAATTTTCCAATTGGAGTCCTTACATGCTTGAGAGTAACAAGTGGGTGTAGGAGAAATAGAACTGATAAGAAGAGCAGTAGGAAGAGGATATTTAGTAGAAAATAACATTTTAGGTTTAAAAATACCTGCTTTCCCTCTGGTGACCATAGGATGAATATTAGATGCAGAGACTAACGTTTGAGATGTAATAGCCGGGCCAGAATGGGTAAACTCAGGTGAGAGAGATGTTTCAAAATTAATGGGTGAGATATGGGTGTCATGCAGTGATAGACTATTTGGTGAAGATGAAGGTACATGAGATAAAGTGGTGAGTTGGTTTTGAGGAGACATGATGTGATGTGGAATTAATGGAGCATTTAAAGATGGAGGAATGGGTATAGAAGAATTTATGGGAGAAGAAATGTGGGTTGTTTCTGAAAGTTGGGTTTGACCGTTGTGGGTAGGGGTGGGAATCGGGCGGGTTCGGTCGGGCTCGGACATAATATGGTCGGACTCGGGCGGATCGGGCACTACAATGCCTAGCCCGCTACTAGTTATTGGGCGGATCGAGCCGGACAAATTCATCAAATTCAGGGCCCGTAGCCCGTCTGAGCCCGCCTGCCCGAACGGGCTTCATCGGACTCGGGCCAGACGGGCTCGGGTAATTTTGTTTAAAAGAGTATTAAAAAAAATCTGCCCATTAATTTTATTAAATCAATGATAAATTAAATTTTGATAATATGCATATCTATCCTAATTTCCTAAACATCAGAATCATCTATCCTGAACATCAAAATAATAGATCAATGATCACTCGCATACATCTCTTTTAGGCCTTGATCTTTATAAAAGAATACATCAAACAGCAAACCCTAGATTACCAAAAAAAACATAAACAACCTCGACCCATTCCAGATGTAGTTAGAACTTAGAATATCATCCCAAAAAAATTACAAAAAAGTTATAGATCTATAAACAAACTACATTCTCTCAAGTTTCACCATCATTTCCCATTCTATTTCTCACAGTTTCTTCAACCCATTTCAAATGTACAAAACTCATGTGGAAAAGCTAAAAGAAATTATCTGAAATTGAAGGAAGATGAAGACTTTAAAGAAGGTTAAGAACTACTTACATCTCGAAAATTTAATTTACATCACAACATGTTAAGGAAATCAACTGAATAGATTAAGAATTACTAATAGAAATCAAACTTTAGTTTTTATTAGTTGAATAGATGAGAAGGTGTAATGGTTTTAGGGTTTAATGGTGTTGAACTTCTCTGATATTTGGTGAGAAGGGGAGAGAGACTAGAGAGGAGGCGGCAAGACTATAGTGTTAATGAGAGTGGAATTAGGGTTTTTTAGGCTTTTTATATGATCCCACCGGGTTTTCAATCGGGCAGGCTTTCGATCGGGCAGCGGACGGGTTTATCGGGCCGGGACTCGGATTTGAACCCCTGTCCGAGTCCCGCACACCAAAACCCGCTTCATCGGGTCGGGTAAGCCCGACTCGGGTAGCACTCGGTCTACGGGTCTAAACAGTCCGGGCGGATCGGGTCGGATCGCGGGTTCCCGGACCGTTTTCCCACCCCTAGTTGTGGGTTAGTGAATTGGCATTTGAAACAGGATTAATACGGGAAGTGAGAGAAGAATGGGTACTGTGCCCATGTGAAGGAAGGAGGGTAGTTGGTCATGTGATGAAGAGAAAGGGATATTGGGAAGTGAAGCAAGTGGAGTTGACAGATTGGGTTAAAAAGCTGAAATTTCTTGTTGTAAAGATGAGACAGTAGCCGTTGTGGTTCAGTGCGATTTTGATTTATTGAAGTAACTTGCTGTGAATCTGATAAATTAGTCATTGGATTTGCAGTGTTTCTATTGAGCAACGGAAAAGAAGTCGGAAACAAGGGTGGAGTTGAAATAGAAGTTGCAGGAGATGAACATGTCAGAAGATCAAGGTAAGGAAATTGATCCTCATTGAATATTACATGTCTGGAAATGTATACTCTTCCACTTGAGGGATGAAGACATCTAAAACCTCTATTTTCTTCCCGTTCTTACTCCAATTGAAATAGCTACTGTACCCTATAAAAACACATTCTAAACTTCTTGGAGCAAGGTTGGAAGAATAATAAGGATGCAAGCAAGGAAAACATGAACAACCGAAGGCTTTCAAAGAGGCATGAAGGCTTTCAAAGAGGCATAGTCAGGTTTGTTTTTGAAAATTTGTTCCTATGGGCTAAGATAACCAATAGATCGAGTGGGTAATAGGTTTATAAGGTGATTTGCAGTAAGTAAAGCTTCTAACCAAAATGATGGAGGAAGATTAGCTTGGATTCGGAAGGTACGAGTAATATCAAGTGGATGACGGTGTTTAGATTCAGCCACCCCATTTTGTCCCGGGGTATGTGGACATGTGAATTGGTGAGTGATTCCTGATGAAGTTAATAAAGAGGTGAGTTCTTTGTGAATAAACTCTCCACCACCATCTGTTCTAATAATTTTTATTGATTGACCAAGCAGATTTTCAATTTTTGTTTTAAAATCTGAAAATACATGTCGAAAATCAGATTTAAGAGAGATAGGTAATACCCAACAAAATTTCGACAAATCATCGATTATGTTTACATAGTATTTGTAACCACTAATTGAATCTAGAACTGCAGGACCCCATAGATCGATATGCAAGGTATGCAAAGGCGTTGGAGCATTCGTAGAAGGAGTGAAAGGCAACTTTTTGCTCCGTCCAAGATGGCATTCCTTGCAAAAGATGGGTTGGAGTGAAGAAGCTGGTAATCATGTTTGAGTTTCTGCATAGTTTGAAAGGAGGGATGGTCGAGCCTTCTGTGCCATGTGAGGGAAGTAGATACTGAAACTGAAAAAGCTGAAAGAGACGATCGAGTTGAGGTAGTAGAATTGAATGTGATAGGATAAAGTCCATCTTTAGATGCCCCATGGAAGAGCATCTGGCCCGAAAACACATCCTTGACAAAATAACCAAAGGGATCAAATGTTAATGAGCAACAATTATCAGAGGTAAATTTATGAACAGATAATAAATTGATGTTCGTTATGTAAGAAAGATGAATGCCCAATATTTTTTTATTATTATACCTTATCCATTTGCAGCTGAGATTTTTTCATTACCATTGTAGGTAAAAGAGGAAGCAATGTTAGAAAGATCAGGGGTCACATAATTTAAGGCTCTAGTGTATGCAAACCAAGGGTTGTGACGGAGGATGTTGACAGAGGCTAACATAGCAGCAATATTAGTCGGCGGAGCACGCCCCTGATAAGCGAATTTAATTCTATGGTAACATTCAGAGGCACCATGACCAAACTTGTGACAGATTTGACATTGAAGTCGTTCAGAGTTAAAAGAGAAAGATAGACGATTCTGAATATTTCCAGAGGCTCCATTGTTAGGTAGGATGTGATTTCCATTTGTTTGATAATGGTGAGAGGTACGACCACGACCTCCATATTGAGAACCCTTACCTCTATTCTGATTTCGATAGTAACGGTTACTTTGATTAGGAATAGGATTACTGAAATTGTGTCTGGGTTTAGAAGTAGCTAGGAAAGCCTGAGAGTTTAGTGCAGTAATAGGCGAAGCCTTATTTTTCTTTTAGATGGTAATTTCTTCACTCATGAGAAGATTATGGAGTTCAGAAATAGTTACTGGTGGATTATGGACACGAATCGCAGTAGAAAATGAGTCGTAATCAGATGGTAACCCTTGAAGAATACTTACAATTACTTCATTGGTTGATGTTGGACTCCCGGCTTCAGCTAGAATATCTGTATATTTTTTTATTTCTGATAAAAAATCAGCCATTGAAGAGTTTTCTTTCTTACACTCTCTTAATTTCCCTTGAATTTGAATAATATGTGCAGAAGCTGCTGCAAAATTTTCTTCTAGACGTAACCAAAGTTCTCTTGAGGATGTTGTTCCAACAACATAAGGTATTACTGAACTTGATAAAGTTGAATTCAACCATATGAGGAGAGTTTGATCTTCCTCAACCCAATCAATATATTCTGGATTAATGATATTGGCTTGTCTCTTTTCCTCATCAACAAATTGAGGAGACAAGGCCTTGTTCTATCAATAATGTCAGTGAGCTTGGTACTTCTTTAGCACAGATAAGAATAAACTCTTCCAGGCTAAATAGTTATCACTTTGTAATTTTATTAGGATAACATTCCCCATTGTATTAACTGCTAGTGAAGTAATCTTAGGTGCTTCCATTAAGATAAATGTTGAATGAAAGTTCTAGTAAGAATACTATGTTTAAAAATGAAAGACTTTTCGGACAATATTTTCAAAATAAATAAATTGTGGACTAGTGGAGAACTGAAATTAGACAGACTACAAGGTAAAATATAAAGGAAGAAGAAAGACGCAGCTAGAGCAGCTTAGATACCATGATTGAATGAAGAATAGTACATTTATGAATGAGATTACAATGACTATTTATAATAGTCTTAATACCCTTATTAGAGTATACACAATATTCTAAGTATGGTTACATGGAATGATATGTATCGATACAAGAATATCTTAGAGATATTTTCTAATATGATAATATATTCTTTATTTGCTATTAGCAAAGACATTGAACAAAGAAAGGCGACAAGAGAGTTTTATTTTTTCTGTGTGCTTCTTATCTCAGGCAAAATTGGTCAAGAAAAGAGTCCAAACTGAATTGCAACAATTGATAGAATCCTACAACGATGTTTTTCAGGAGCCAAAACAATTGCCTCCAAAGAGGGAAATTGACCACCACATATCATCAAAGGACAGAAGTGAGCCAATTAATTTAAGGCCATACAGGTACGCTTATTTTCAAAAGCAGAAACTGAAAAACAAGTTCATTTCATGCATAATTCAGGGATAATTAGATCAAGCACTAGCCCCTTTTCTTTACCTGTCCTATTGGTTAAAAATAAAGATGGTACCTGACATTTCTGCACTGATTATAGAACCCTTAACTCGATCACCGTCAAAGACCGTTTTTTTATCCCCACGGTAGACGACATGCTTGATGAATTACATGGTGCCACTTTCTTGACTAAATTAGACCTTATTGCTGGTTACTATCAGGTTCGGGTCAATCCCGCTGACATCCATAAAATGGCATTCTGAACCCACAATGGCCATTATGAGTACTTAGTTATGCCTTTTGGTTTTTGCATTGTACCCTCCACTTTTCAAGCAGTTATGAATTCTATTTTTCGACCGTATCTGCGTAAATTTGTGTTAGTATTCTATGACGATATCTTGATCTATAATCCTGATTGGGATACCCATCTTGAAGACGTTAAGCTAATCTTTGAGATCTTGAGGCAACACAAATTGTCAAGCTCAAGAAATGTGAGTTTGGACAACGGGAGCTAGAATACTTAGGTCCTATAATTACTTCTCAAGGTTTTAAAGTAGACTAAAGCAAAATTCAGGCAATGTGCAACTGGCCAAAGGCCACTACTCTCCCTCAGTTATGTGGGTTCTTAGGCTTGAAAGGTTATTGCAGGAAATTTGTTTGCAACTATGGCGTAATTGGTCGACCACTTACCAATTACTGAAAAGGGGCAGTTCTGTTGGAACGAAGAAGCAGACAAAGCCTTTGAGAGTCTTAAAAGAAGTCATGACTAAACACATACATTGTCACTTCCCAGTTTTTATGAGCCATTTGTCATTGAAACTGATGCTTCTAGTGATGGAATTGGTGTTGTACTCACTCAACAAGGGAAACCAGTGGCATACATGAATAGAGCTGTAGGAGTGACAAAAAAATCATGGTCAACATATGCTAAAGAAATGCTAGCTATTATAGTAGCAATACACACTTGGAGACCATATTTAATGGGTCACAAAATCTTTATACAGACAGATCAACGCAACTTAAAGTATTTGTTGGACCAACGCATTACTACTGCGTAACAACAAAAATCGGTGTCCAAGCTCTTTGGGTATGAGTACGAAATTTGTTACAAACCAGACAAGGAAAATGGAGCTGCTGATGCACTATCTCGAAAACTAGGTAGTTCTTCTTTTGATGCTTTATTTGTATAACACACTGCCTGTGGGATAACATAAAAGAAGAAGCCAAAAAAATTCCTACATGCAAAAATTAGGAGGCTTTCCACTGAAAGACCAGGGAGTCCGTATTTAAGTAGAAATGATATGATTTACTATAGAGACCGTGTGGTAAAGCCCCCTAAATCTAAAATGGTTCAGCAGTTGCTCTAAGAATTTCATGTGACTCACAGCTGGGTGCCCATTCAGGGGTGTTCCTAACCTACGAAAGGCTTGCTCGACAGATTTACTGGCCTTCGATGCATCGTAGTATGCGGGACTATGTGTCGGCATGTGATGTTTGCCAACGAGTTAAATCAGATACCTTGGCCCCGACAGGTCTTCTACAACCATTACATGTGCTTTGCCAAGTTTGGGACGACATCACCATAGATTTCATAGAAGGAATTCCGCTATCTAAAGGTAAGAACACCATCCTGGTTGTTGTAGATCGGCTTAGCAAATCAATACATTTTATGGCCTTCGCACACCCTTTTTCAACAACAATAGTGGTTGAGCAATTTGTTGAAAACGTGGTGAAGCTACATGGCATGCCAAAATCCGACACTCAGCTACAGATGAGTTCTTCCTATCATCCACAAATCGATGGCCAATCTGAAGTAGTGAATAGATATCTTGTGCGGTACCTCCGATGTCTGCCTCCCCAACAACCCCGAAAATGCTGTTATTTCCTTCCATGGGCTGAATTCTGGTACAACACTACTTATCACTTCTCTATTGGCATGACACTGTTTCAAGCTTTGTATGGACGCTTACGGCCAATGATTCCTTATTATCAAGAAGGAATGAATCTCGTCAATGAGGTTGATAGACATCTTATAACTAGAAATGAAATACTTCAACAACTCAAGACCAATTTACACTCAGCTTGAAATCGCATGCAACAATTTGCTAATTCCAAGAGGGGAGATGTTGAGTTTAAAGAAGGGGATTGGGCTTTTCTCAAGCTTCAACCATATCGGCAATAAACAACCTTTAAGAGCGCATTTCAAAAGTTAGGATGTCGTTATTATTGTCCATATCAGATTGAAAAGCGAATTGGCTCAGTGGCGTATCAACTTAGGTTGCCGACAGGATCTCGCATTCATCCAGTCTTCTATGTATCACTACTTAAGAAGAAAGTGGGGGACATAACTTCTACAATTGACGAATTGCCACTTGCCAATGATAATGGAGAGATTCTTCTACAACCAGAAAACATCTTAGAAACACGATGGATTAAAAGGGGCTACCAAAATTGTTGAAGAAAGTTTAGTCAATTGTAGAATCTGCTAGCTGAAGATGCCACTTGGGAAAACACAAATGCATCGTGAGTTGTGGTCCTAAAGAATGGATTAAGTTGCTGCTACATAATAGGTCAAGTAGTTAGGATCTGAGAAGTATTAGTTATTTTTATTCGGTTATCGCCATGTGTCCCATTTACATTCAGTTGTTTCCATGTCTTAGAGATATGCCTTAGAAATAATAGTCTTTTTTTTTTGTTTTTTATAAATAGTAGTCTTTGTTAATTTATGTTGTATTTAAACTCTCTTAGAGTTAGCAATAAAGCAGCTTTTCAGTCCAACCAATTTCTACTGGTAAATACTCACCATAAGAAGAATATTTACTAACTAGATCCATTTTCAACTAGTTCTTACTAGACCTTATCATACTTCCATTGATATTAAATTTTTTTTAGACGAAGCTAAAAGCTTAAAACTAGAAACATAAGAAACTAAACCCTGGAAGTTGTCATTTTAGCACAAGTAATACTTTATTCCTAAACAATTTTATTTTATGCTAGAACAATTTAGAACATTACTTGAATGCTACTGCACAGATAGACCCATGTGAGGGCAAAAATGGGCAGTTGCCCCTGGTGTTTTATATAATTTTTTAAACAAAATAGGGGTAATTTTGTCATTTTATTTAAATCTTTTTAGATCGTTTAGTTCTAGAAAAAATTGGGAGTAAAGAGTTTTCGCAAAACCATCTAAGAGAGAGAGAGAAACAAAGAGTTTGGAGGGAGAGATGATTGGGAGGGTGGGAGGAAGAGATTTAATTCTCTGATTCATATCATCTCTCTAAATTCTTCAGTATTTCAGTTTTCCAGCTTTGATTCAATCATTCAAATAATCAAAAATTAAAGTTGTTTTAGTTTATTCTTTGTAAATTGTTTTAGGGTTTTATTGTTTTTCTCTTTTAGTTAGTTTAGTCTTTGAAGAATTGAGCTTATGCAAATTAAATTCTAGATCTGTAATGTTATAGCTTATGGATTCTATCTCTAAATTGTTTTAGGATTTTTTGTTTCTCTCTCGAAATTTTTAGTAATGAAATTTGATTAAGAAAAACTTATACAAAAATTTATGCAAAACCTAGATAGTTCATAGTATAATAGTAGAATTTGACTCAAAACGGACTTTCACTTAAATTGGTCTCTCAAACCTTAAATCTAGATAAGTAAACAATTTGAAACAAAATACTCAAAGGGTTACCATTTGATTAATAGATTAATTTGTCTAGGGCTAATTCTACAAGTGTCTATAAAGACTATTGAACGGGCATTTTAAGCAATGAAATTTGTTAAAACAAAACATCACACCAAGATAAAGGATGACTTTCTTAGAGATTGCATGGTTATTATTAGGAAACACTGACCCGGCTTCCACTCGGCCAACCGAATGGACTAGGTCCATGTAATAATTAGGAAGTTATTTCTTGTATATTTTAATTTAGATACTGTATCTCTTGATAAAGAAACCCTAAATCCCTATAAATAAAAGTTATGTACATTAGAATTATTCTCAATACAGAGAGAATCATTTTAACAGCTATCTCTACCTTCTCTTTGTACTTGATCTCTCTCTCTCTCTTTCTATCTCTTGATCTCCCTCTCTATCTCTCGGTGTCACTTATTCTCTCTATTTTATCATCAAGACATTCATCCCTTTTCACAATATTTCTTCGGTATAGAGGTTTCTCGATCCTCTAAAGGAATTTTTCTTGTACCTTCTCTTTGTACTTGCTCTCTCTCTCTCTCTCTCTCTCTCTCTCTCTTTATCTCTTGATCTCCCTCTCTATCTCTCGGTCTCACTTATTCTCTATATTTTATTATCAAGAAATTCATCCCTTTTCACAATATTTCCTCGGTATAGAGGTTTCTCGATCCTCTAAAGGAATTTTTCTTTGTCAACGAAAATATGCCCTCGATATAGTCAAAGATTCAGGATTCACTACTTCCCGTCCCTCTAACTTTCCTATGGAACAAAAACAGCGTCTCAGTACTTCTAATGGGATTCCTTTACAAGACCTATCCATTTACTGCCAACTCATTGGCCGGCTCATTTACCTCGCTGTCACACGTCCCGACATCACTTATGAAGTAAATAAGTTGAGTCAATTTATGCAGACTCCAAGTCAAATCCACTTAGATGTTGCTCATCGTGTGGTTCGTTACCTAAAAGGCTCCCTTGACAAAGGAATTTTTCTCTCCGCTGACAGCTCTCTTCACATTACTGGTTATTGTGATCCTGACTGGGTTGGTTGTCCATCTACTCGTCGCTCAACCACCGGCTACTTCACAATGCTCGACTCTGATAGGCCTAAAATAGGTCTATTCCCCAAGTGTAGGGATCAAGTTATAGTAAAGTTTGTAAATCGGGAAATCGTTCCAAGGGACAAGTAATTTTATCTAAATCTTAAATCAACACCACCTTTTGACTATTTGATTTGATTTTGAAAATAATAAAACAATGACAAACTAAATAGGAAGGAGGTAAGATGAGAAAGAAAAATCTAGGATTTAGAATCCACCATATTAGTTCACTTTTTAACACATATAATTAATCAACTAAGCCTCTTTCTTTATAACTCAAAATTTAATATAATGAACTATATAAATTTCGGGAGGTATTCTTGATAAAAGCATTTCATATTCATGTATTTAAAGACATTAAAGCACAATCAAAAGGTTTAATTAATCAAATCACATATCTTAAAAAGATCAATAATAGGTTTCATCATAAACCCTAAATATAAGATTAGCTATTCATTGGATCTAGAGGAATATTCATTAAACTACAATTAAATGGAATTACAAATGGAAAATGAAAAGAAATCACCAAAGGAGATCTAGATCCATAGCTCCATGTGCCTCCATGTTGATGTTCAATATTAGCTCCAAATGTGTTCAATAATATTACACCAAAGATTCCAAATAGTAGCTTTTTTAGAAGATGATAAAAGAGAAATTTAGAAGAGAAATAGATTTAGAGAAGAAGTTATGGAGAAATTAGAAGTTTAGATGAAGAAATTAGAAATAGAAAGAAATTGTAGTGAAGAGATGAAGAAATTAGAAAAGAAAAGAGATTGGAAAGAAATTATGGTGGAATGGGTAGTAAAAGAATGGAGGCAAGAAGAGATAAGAAGATGATTTTAGGGTTAGAGAAAGAGGTAGGTTAGAAAAGAATGGAGGCTAAAAGAGGAGAGGGATTGAGAGGGTTTTCAAGTCTAGAGAGAAATGAAGGAGGTAGAGATTTATTTATAGATGGGTTGATGGCTAGGGTTTTAGGAGTTAATTGGGAGAAAATGGGAGAAAGAGAGTTAAAATAGGAAGTTAGGGTTGCTTTCTACTCAAGAAATGGATAAGCATTGGCTAAGGAATCAACTAGTACAATTGGGGACAAATCTGGAATTTTTGGTGAGAGTTGTGGTGAAAAGATGGCCACTTGTCAATTAGTTATAGGTTGAAATATGAGTGGGACAAAAAAGAGGGGCATTTCTGTAAATTCAGGGACTACAAGCGGGAAAAGAGGGGACCACGATATTCTGTCTGTTTTGTGCATTCAGGACGTGCCACGTCACCCTGTTGTGTCCCACCAGCCAGAATGGTGCCCAACAGTGTCCCACTGGTCCACTTCCTTTGACTCCAACTTTGACTATGCATATCTCACTCTTCCGGACTCCGAATTGACTTCCGTTTTCTCCTACGAGCTCGTCTCGGACGCTACTTTTCACCCATACACTAACCTTGGCCAAATTTACCAGAATACCCTTGTTTCCAAAAGACAAAAATGCCCTTCAAGTAACTTCCTCCTGTTTTTAATCACTTTTCACACATAACTCTACCAAAGACACCTAATCAAGAAAATCAACCATTTTATTATAATAAAGACTCTAAACGGACTAACTCGGCTAAATTAAACGACTCAAATGGGACATTTTCATGACCCATCAGACTCTAGTCCTTTTATCCTGGAAATAGAAAAGCAACACACCGTTGCCAAATCTTCTGCAGGATCAGAATATCATATTCTTGCTATTCTCACTTGTGAGCTCCAATGGCTCAAGTATCTCTTACTCGATTTTGGTATATACCGTTCTAGCCTGATGAAAGTTTACTGTTACAATCGAGTAACTCTTCATATTTCTGACAACCCTATCTTCCATGAATGCACTAAACATATTGAACTAGATTGACATATCGTTCGTGAGAAGGTTAAAGATAACGTCATTGCCACGCGCTACACATCATCCGACAACCAGCTCGCAGACATATTTACGAAGCGTCTAAGTGCTGATCCGTTCAAGAATATTATTGGCAAGTTGGGCATTACTTCGATTACTGCTCCAACTTGAGGGGGAGTATTAGGAGACACCGACCCGGTTTCCACTCGGCCAACCGAGTGGACTCGGTCCATGTAATAATTAGGAAATTGTTTCTTGTATATTTTAGTTTAGATACTATATCTCTTGATAAGGACACCTTAAATCCTTTGTATCCCTATAAATACAAGTTATGTACATTAGAATTATTATCAATACAGAGAGAATTATTTTAACAACTGTCCCTACTTTCTTTGTACTTGATCTCTCTATCTCTCGGTCTCACTTATTCTCTCTCTATTTTATTATCAAGAGGTTGTTCATCCCTCTTGATAGTTATATACATTGAGAAAGAAGTTGGTGAAAAAATTGATTCAGATTTAACAATAGATGAGTTTTACTCTTTGGAATTTGAACTTTAATTTTCTCCTTTAGCATTTTCCTTTGTTTTTCTTTCTTTTCTTTTTTTTTAATTATTTTTAAGTTTTAAACTTTGTACAAATTCAAAACCTTTTTCTATTGGAGAAATTTATAGTTTAATGTTTAACTTTAAAGTTTTCATAAATAAATGAATTGTTAAGTTTAACTAACTACTGGTCAGTTAGATGGTTAATATTAACTTTCGGTTAACATTTTTTTTTGTTGCAAAGAAAGTAAATTAATAAAGAGAGTACTATTACTGTATTTATGACGAATAAAATTGGGAACAGACTCTGAGTTATTACAATTGTTAGTTATTCTAGCCAATTTAGCTAGAGTGTCTGCAAGATCATTGCCTTCGCGAGGGATGTGATTGTAGGTCACTCACTGCCTGAAATTGCTGGATAAGCTGCTTGATAGACGACATATGGGATTTGGTTTGCCAGTGTATAGGAGAACTCGGGTTCTTCACATGATTTATAATAGCTTGATTGTCACATTCAACGTTTAGAGATGTGTGATTTTGTGATTGATTGCCCATTGGGATTTCGCCTTCTTCAGCTGATGTAGTATTTACCAGAGCGGTGTGCGCGTATAAGAAGATCGCTTCGTGGTTGTGAACGATAGAACTGATACCTGCTGTTGTAGTGATGTCGATGAACGAGACATCACTATTTAGTTTTATGAATGGATTTGTAGGGGGAGTCAGGTGACGTTGTGGTTGTTATAAGCCTTTCTCCAAAATAACTAAAGAATTAGCCAAGACAATCATTTTGTTTGCCATAGAAAATAACTTAAAATAATCTAGTGAAAAATTAAAATGAAGTGTTTGGTCTTATGTTGGAAATATGATATTATGATTAAGGTTTCGTGGATAAAACTGAACTCAAAATTATAGGCCGCGGCTTTGGGGAATAAAGAAAATTCTCCGGGGAATCCAGATTTTTTTTGAAAATTCTTCGGAGAATAAATTTTTATGGGGAATACAGAATACATTTGTTTGAAAGTTATCTTCCATCTCATCTGTTGTCTCTGCCACTTCATCTTCTCGCCACCTCATCATCTTCTCCGGCGACCTTCAAACATTAAAAAAAAAATTCTCTCTTCCTCTCTCTCTCTCTCTAACACTCCGGCGAAGGAAGACCTTCGCCGGAGTGTTAGAGAGAGAGAGGAAGAGAGAAAAAAATTTATGTTTGAAGGTCGCCTGCCGGAAAATTGGCCGGCCGGCGACCTTCGCCGGAGAAGATGATGAGGTGGTAGAGAGAGGTGATGAGATGGAGGAGCCTTCTAAATTTTGTTTTATTTTGAACTCCCAAAATTAGAAGCCCCTTAGCAATAAAAAGAAACATAAAAGTCAATCTTATTTGACTAATTTTAAGAAAAGTCTTTATTCCCCGGAGAATTTTCTTTATTCCCCGGAGAATTTTCTTTATTCCCCAAAGCCGCGGCCAAATTATAGGCTTGTAAAAAAATTCCGAAGTTTTAAATTTTTTTTTATAAGTTACTATATAAACCGAACTTATCTTTTGTAAAACTTTTCAGTTCTTATGGTTTAGATATACGATTTAACTAGTTTTAACAAAAACAAATTCGTCTGATCTTAAGGTATATTCACACAAACTCAATTTAGACCTGTCTTATTTGGTTGTTCTCAAAACTAATCATAACAAACTCCATTCAGATTAGCAAAGACCCAGAAAATGAAACAACAATAAGAAACATAAGTATTTCGTGATTGATTTCGTCTTTTTTGTTACTTATTCGATTTTCTGATCCAACCTTCCTCGATTTTAAGATTTGTCCTTTAAAGTTGGAAGAGGAGAAAGATTCTTTTTGCCTCAATCTCCATTTGGTAAGTTTTTAGTCTAAACTGCCATTTAGTCATATAATTTTCACTGAAATGGCTATATTTGATATCGTAGTGTTTTTTTTACATTCAACCGAATTATTGTGGCCCAAATTGCTATTTTTTAAAACTAATTAAAAATAGGTAATGTAACATAAAACCAAAATAATTGTCAAAATTTCTAAACAAATTACAAACATTTTGTAAATTCCTATACAACATTTTGAAAACAGAACAACAGGAAATTAGGTCGAATGGATTCAACTCCGGGGGTTGGTGCTTTCGGCTCGGCATCACCAGTGCTTAGAGACCGGATTCCCCATGGTTACCCGATTTTAAAAAGAAGGGTTATTTCCCTAATGGCCCCCTACTTTGTGACCAGCTTCCTGCCTAGCCCCCTACTTTACAAGAAATGCCCATATGGCCCCCTCCCGTTATAACACCGTTACTTTCTCTCTTCCATTTCTTTTCTCTCTCCTCCAACATGTTTTCTCTCTCTGCCACCTCGTTAAAACCTGCCAACTCATCATCTTCTCCGGGAAGGTCGCCAGCCGACCAATTTCCGGCCGGCGACCTTTAAACCAAAAGAAAAAAAAAA
>BEHA01000628.1:549269-563012 GCA_002897215.1 Eschscholzia californica subsp. californica | reverse complement strand
GATTGAGAATCGGGTTGGTCTATTCGAGACAGAACTTCTTCAGATTACGGATGATACAAGTCTGAACACCTTGGTTGAAGTTGGGATTCCTAAGGATTACGAAAATATTTGTCATATGTATGTTTATGTCGACTGGCCTGAAACCCCTCCACCACCAAGACAACCTAAGACTAAATCAAGGTGTTTGATGAGGCAAAGTCGTCACTGGGATGGTAAACCAGTCATGTATCCTAAACAAGTTGTTGTTAAGAGATTGCCCTATAATAGATACGTCCAATGATCGATCTTCCTTGCATGTCTGAACCATCAGTGGTCGTGTTGGATCCAAGTGATTTGGAGATGGAATCTTAAAGAGATACAGATGTGGTTAGAGATGATCAGATGGATGTCCAGATGGAAGTCCAAAATGAGTTTGAAAATGTTGAAGGGAGCCAATGTACTAAACGGGAAGCAGATGTAGTTAGAGATAATCAGATGGATGTCCGAATGGAAGTCCAAAATGAGTCTGAAAATGTTGAAGGGGGCCAGTGTACTGAATGGGAAGCAGATGTAGTTAGAGATGATCAGATGGGTGTCCAGATGGAGCAGGTCACTCAAACTGGGTGCCAAACTGGGAATAATTTTGACTGGGCATCACTTGATTGGGATGAGTTTATGATGTCTGATTCTGATCAGTGGTGAGCTACTCTGAGAGATATGGTGGGAGTAAGTGATCAGGAAGACCACAACAAAAACATGATTCATCTATTCTTTAAGAACCAACACCTTTCAATATTTGTTGTGGAGGGGATTTCTGTTCATTTATGTCTACCTTTTTCTGTTCGATTCTCTCTTCATCCTTGGCTTCATCAAGCCACTGGAAAGCAAGACAGGTATGAAATTGGCAAGTAAGGTATTTCCTAACCCTACCTTCTCTAGTCTTAGAAACCTCAAGTCGTTTGATGCCAATGCATTTGGGGCTTTTGCACTGACTGTAAACCCAAAGACATTCAATTGCTGAATGAAAGGGTTCATAACGCATTTGACAGGAAACTGTCAAATTTATTGGTGGGGCCGAAGAACTGTCGCCCATCTCTCTCGGCCCCAAGGTTGGTCAAGAAGATAAAGAAAGATGAAGAAAGATCAAGAAGCTAAAGAGAGATGAACAGAGGTAATGATAGAGAAGAAGAGAAGAAGACTGATGAAAGAGAAGATGAGAAGAAGAGTAATGAAAGAAGGGAGTTGAGGAATGAAAGAGAGAAGAGTATTAAAAGAGAAGAAGAAGGTGGGTTTCTCTGTAAGTGCCTAGGGAAGGTGAAGTTTGGTTGGAAAGGTAAGGGATGAGCATTAAATAGCCGATTGGATGGGAAAGGGATGTGACCGCTGAAGATTTGGGGTGGGGAAGGAAGATTTGGTCAGAGGGGTATTTTGGGTATTGAAAAGTATTAGGTTTGACCTGATGATGTCAGCGCTGCCCAAAAAATTGATTTTGGGGTCAAAACGAACTGCCGGACACTTATTGGGACCAAAACGGCGAGTTGGTCACAAATCGGGGGCCAAAACGGAATTAACCCAAAGATAAATAACAACGAAACCAAAAGTTGGAGGAACAGTGTCATTCACCTTGAATTTGAAAAAGATCTAATGGTAGATCTGTTTGCTGATCCTGACGCCACTCATTATGGATAACTTGACCCCATTGATTCCCTACCACCACTTGGAGTTACAGTTCCGAACCCATAATTTTTTCCTGTTCCTAATCCAAAAACATTACCTGCAACGAAGAAAAAAAGTAATGAAATGAAATAAGGGAATCTTCAATGGAGGTGCACTCAAGTCGGTTGATAACAACTAACTTCAAATAATGTTGTAGGAGTTCTTATGGGTGTTCATCGTTTTGGGGAAAATGGGAACAAATATTTAAAGAGAGAGGGTATTGGAGATGATTGAGATAAAAACTTGAAAAGTGACATGAATTAAAGTGGAGATGATTTTTATTGTTATTATTATTATTATTATTATTATTATTATTATTACTATTATTATTATTATTATTATTATTATTATTATTATTATGTGTTAGAGTAATGGATATGGATCGGCCACTCGATCCATATGCCACACACGACCGACCCGGTCGGATCAAGGAAACCTGCCCCACCGGTTCCACCATGTAGAAGGTTCCAGAAGATCAACTGTATTTTAGATTAATATCTTAGATAGACATCACTTATATGTAATCTTTATCCAAAGATTTACCCTGATTGTATTATAGTAGGCTATAAATACTTGTAATCATTATTGATAATAAACACAAGAGAACAATTAATCTCTATTCCTTCTTTACTAATTCAGAATCTCTCTCTCTCTTTGTTCCTCACGTTCGATCTCTATTGAACTATCAAAGTGATAGTTATCACATGGTATAAGAGCCAGATTTTTTTTTTTAACAATAACTTACCTTTTTCTCTTATTTCACCATGACTACTGATGCTGGTTCTAACTACACTCCTGGTACTCCACCAAACTCTTCTGCTATGTTTGGTATTCACCATTCTGATTCACCTACCACCATTCTGATTACCCCTCTGTTAAGTGGAGATAACTATGCCTCCTGGTCTCGAGGGATGAAAATGGCTTTACGAGCAAAAGATAAGCTCGGCTTTGTTGACGGTTCTATTAAAAAACCAACAACTCCCATTGACTTACATGCATGGGAGAGATGTAATGACCTTGTATCAAGCTGGCTCGTCAACTCAGTCAATCCCGACATCCGTCAGTCTATTCTTTACGATGAATCTGTTGTAGAAATATGGCAAAATCTTTATGAAAGATGTCATCAAACAAACGCGCCAAAGATTTTTCAACTTAAGCGCGCTATTTCCACCTTGAAACAGGAAGGTTCGGATGTCTCAACTTACTTTACTCTTCTCAAATCACATCAGGATGAGCTTCAATCTCTCCTTGCCATTGAACCGTGTTTATGTTGTCACGGAAAAGCTCTTATTGATCGATCCAATCAAGATCGAGCTATGGAGTTCCTTCAAGGACTCCATGATCCATTTGCCGCTATTCGGAGTCAAATACTCCTGATGGATCCTTTTCCATCGGTCCTCAAAATTCATAGCATGGTCAAGCAGGAGGAGATTCAACAAAACTTAACGAACTCGGATCTCGCAAGCTCGGAAGCCGCCACTCTTGCTGTCAGACAACAGTCCTCCGGCGAACGGTTTGATCGATTCGGTCGTCCAGACCGAATCCGACCAAAGCGAACCCGACCCTACTGTGACAACTGACATCAGCATGGTCACCTCCAGGCCACGTATTATAAACTACATGGCTACCCGACATGTCAGCGTCCAACGCAGCTAGCCGGTTCGGTAGTTAGCGGTTCGATTTCTGAACCATCACAACAGGGGGCGCCTTCAGCGACTTCCATGACCCAAGAGCAATACCATCACCTTGTTCGTTAATATGAACAAGGCAATGCTGCTGGAGGCACCTCGGTTATGGGCATCACTGACCCGTTAGTCAACCTCCCAGATATTTCTTCTTATTCATTACCATGGGTCATCGACTCGGGCGCTGCTAAGAATATTTGTGCGACCCTATCATCTTTTTCTTCATATACTAAAGCACCTACACATTACTATGTTCGATTACCGGACGGATCCCGTTCTCATGTCCTTCACATTGGATCCGTCCCGTTTAGCTTCCTTCTACTTAATGTATTACATATACCATCGTTTAAGTTCAATCTTATTTCCGTTTCTGAAGTTACCAAATCTCTTGATTGTAGTGTTACATTTGACTTTAAATCTTGTATCTTTCAGGACCCGTTAACAACAAGGACGATTGGACTTAGTGATCCTCATGACGGACTCTACTTCTATCGCACGGAACCTAGGATACTTTTTACTTTGTCTAATACTTTTAGTAATTTCAATTTATGGCACTGGCGTCTTGGACATCCATCTTTAGATCGTTTTAAATTTATTGTTTCTAAAAATCCATGTATTAAGAGTGGATTCATGAATAAAATTCCGTGTGATGTTTATCCGATCTCTAAACAACCGCGTCTTTCTTTTTCTTCTAGTACTTCGGGTTCATCTCGACCCTTTGAATTATTTCATGTAGATTTATGGGGACCATTTAATATTACTTCAAATTCGGTTGTCGATATTTCATCACCATAGTTGATGATTACTCGAGATGTACTTGGGTTTATTTATTACATTCTAAATCGGAAACCTTTACTATTCTTTCCAATTTTATCAACTACACAATCACTCAATTTCGTTTTAATATTTCAAACGTTTATTCTGGTAATGGTGAGTCTCTTTTCCCCAATTACAAACAATACGCTCCGGCAATGGTTCGGAATTTCTTTCTCGTGAACTCCAACTATTATTTCACAACAAAGGAATCGTTCGCCAACGAAGTTGCGTCTACACACCTCAACAAAATGGTGTGGTAGAACGCAAACACCGCCATATACTTGATGTGGCTAGGGCGTTACGTTTCCAAGCCCACTTACCTCTCAAATTTTGGGGGGAATGCGTTCTTACGCCCGTATACTTAATTAACAAAATTCCGGCACCCATTCTTAAAGGGAAATCCCCTCATGAAGTCCTTCTCGGTTCTCCGCCGTCCCTTGACCATCTTAGGGTGTTCGGTTGTTTATGCTATGCGCATAACACGAATATTCGACACAAATTCGATCCTCGCGCTTCACGTGGAATTTTTATCGGTTATCCTAATGGACAAAAGGGATATCGTATCTATGACTTGACTAGCCATAAGATTTTTACCTCACGTAACGTCACTTTCCAAGAAGATCGGTTCCCGATGCAACAATTTGATCGACCGATCTCATCACCGTCAGCCCCTTTCCTGTCCATTCAGGACGATGGTTCATTCGACTACTCTACTGTCCACGAGATCAGTCCTCTGCCGGCACCGCGGTCTCCTAGCCTACTGGGCTCTGATTAGCCCACTGCACCGATGTCACTTCCTGAAGGCAACCCCTCGGTTACTTCACAAAGGGAGCCCCTAACAACTCCACGTCCATCTCTGGACCGTTCTGCCTCTCTGGAAAATATGACAGGCACCTCCATTTCTACTACTTCTAGAGGCACTCCTCCCTCTACAAACACTTCGGCTTCTGCGGACACACCTGCTGGCCTTGATCTTAAAGGCACCCTTGGGCTTCCAAGTACTCCTGTTACTATAGACCATCTTAACATTCCGAGCACTCCTGCGGACCCTCCTCCTACAGACACTCCTGGTAACATCACCTCCGATAAATTGGATGATTCTATGACAAGTCCACCAGTTCGCCATCGCCGACCTCCGGCTCATCTCGCAGATTACGACTGTAACAACATTTCCCTGCCTTTTTCGAATTCAAAATCAGATACCCCTTATCCTCTCACTGATTTTTTGTCCGTCGACTCTTTTTTCCCTTCTCACAAAATTTTCTTAACATCGGTTCTCTCTCATTCCGAACCAACCTCTTTCACTCAGGCCATGACCTCACCTCATTAGAGAGAAGCAATGGCTACTGAGATTAAAGCTCTCGAATCCAATAAAACTTGGACTCTTACTCATCTTCCAACTGGTAAGAAACCCATTGGCTGTAAATGGGTCTATAAAATCAAATTCCGAGCTGATGGGTCCATTGAACGCTACAAAGCTCGTCTGGTCACAAAGGGGTACACTCAAGTCGAAGGTCTTGACTATAATGACCTTTTGCTCCCCTCGCAAAATTAGTCACCGTCCGAGTACTTCTTTCCATCGCAGCTGTCAAAGGTTGGTCCCTTAATCAACTCGATGTCAATAATGCTTTCCTCCAGGGAGACCTGGATGAAGAAGTGTTCATGAAACTGCCACCTAAATTTTCTCCTAAGGGAGAGACAAGGGTATGTCGACTTAACAAGTCCCTTTACGGACTCAAACAAGCATCCCGTCAATGGTTTTCCAAATTTTCATCCGTTCTCCTCAAACGTGGTTTTGTTCAGTCACTCTCTGACTACTCACTTTTCCCTTATCACAAATCCTCCACCTCCTTAGATGTTCTGGTTTACGTTGACGATATCATCATTACTGGCAATAACGATGCTGCCATATCTTCTCTCAAGAAATTTCTACGCTCAGCATTCTCCCTCAAAGATCTTGGCCGCCTTCAATACTTTTTGGGTATTGAGGTCTCCCGATCCTCCAAGGGAATATTTCTCTGTCAACGGTAATATATTGTCGACATCCTCAAAGATTCTGGCCTCACGACCTCCAAGATTTTTCCATTTCCCATGGATCAGAAATCGAAGCTTGGTCCTACCGACGGTCATCCACTCCAAGATCCTTCGGTGTATCGTCGCCTTAGTGGTCGTCTTATTTACCTAACAGTTACTCGTCCTGATATCACATATACTGTAAATAGTCTTAGTCAGTTCATGCAGGACCCACGCTCCGCTCACTTAGATGTCGCTTACCGCCTCCTTCGCTACCTTAAAGGCTCTATAGGGAAAGGAAATCTTTTGTCTTCCTCTAGCAAGTTACTTATTTCAGGGTTTTGTGACTCTGATTGGGTTGGATGCTCGACAACCCGTCGTTCTACTACGGGCTATGTGACTATGCTTGGTTCAAGTCCGCTTCCTTGGAAATCTAAAAAGCAGCACACGATTGCCTGATCTTCTGCAGAGGCCGAATATCGGGCTCTCGCCACTCTCGCTTGTGAGCTTCAATGGCTCAAATCACTTAATCTTGATATTGGCATTAATCATTCATCTCCTATGCCAGTACATTGTGACAATCAAGCTGCAATTCACATTGCAGAAAATCCAGTTTTCCATGAACGAACCAAATATATAGAAATTGATTGCCACTTGGTTCGTGAGAAAATTAAAGGCAAATTGATTTCTCCGCAATTCACTCCCTCATCGGAACAACTCGCAGACATCTTTACGAAGCCACTTGGTGCGGACGCCTTCCGATATACTATTGGCAAGTTGGGCCTCATTAGCATTCCGGCTCCAACTTGAGGGGGAGTGTTAGAGTAATGGATATGGATCGGCCACCCGATCCATACGCCACACACGACCGACCCGGTCGGATCAAGGAAACCGGCCCCACCGGTTCCACCATGTAGAAGGTTCCAGAAGATCAACTGTATTTTAGATTAATATCTTAGATAAACATCACTTGTATGTAATCTTTATCCAAAGATTTACCCTGATTGTATTATAGTAGACTATAAATACTTGTAATCATTATTGATAATAAACACAAGAGAATAATTAATCTCTATTCCTTCTTTATTAATTCAGCATCTCTCTTTCTTTGTTCCCCACGTTCGATCTCTATCGAACTATCAAAGTGATAGTTCTCACATTATGAAATAGAAGAATTTATTATTTTCGTTGTTTTGTTAAAATATTGGCGTTAAAATTAAAACTGTTAAAAAGTTAGTAGTGTTAAGTGTTAACACGATTAGAACTTGATTGGTCAACGCAAGTCCATACTAAACCTAATGGATTTCTAAACTGGCTAAAGAGGCCAGGGGCGGCCCAAGTAGTTGGGAGGCCTAGAGCGAATAAATTTTTGGGGCCCTTTTTCCACTAGTTATCAAAATGTTAATTTTTTTGTTGTAACAAAAAATTAGTATGAAAATCATAACTAAAAATCATAAACCTGAACTATATACTATATAAGGAGATCCAATTTACATATTCAGATAAACTAAATATCTACCGAAAATTTTCTTCCAACCTTTTAAAAATTTAAAACCAACACTTATTTATAAAAATAATTCTTATTCTTCAACATTAAGAGATCCCAAAATGAGATAATGTAATTGTTTTTTTGTTAAAACCTAATTTTAAATGTTTTCAAATTGGCACTTTTTTTTTATAAGATTTCAAATTGGCACTTTTTCTTCAAAGTTACGATAGAAATTAGATAAGGGCTAAAAGAAAAGAACTATTACTTGTTTATATTGTTTAGAGAGAGAATTGTTAAGAGTTTCGATTAGCACAATCCACAAGCGAGAACATTTGAACAACAAAAATTTGTAGAGGGAAAACCAAATACTTTTTGAGAGGTTCATAAAAAAAAGAACTTTTTGAGATAGAAAAGCAAATATTTATGGAGAGAAAGAAAAGTGTAAATTATAGGGTTTGAGAAGCCTGTAAAATTAGAATGTAAGTTATTGTTTAAATTATATTGTGGGTCCCAAGATTTAGTTATTAAAAGTGTCAGCGCCCTTCCTTCTAAACAGGTACGCTTGCATCTAGGAATAGATTTTGGGCCCAACTTTAAACTGTTTAACTAAGTTTCTATTTTTTTTCTCATAGGTGCCTTTAGTTAACTCGAGATTCGGGGCCCTTCCACATGTGAGGCCCAAAGCAGCCGCTTTGGCTGCTTTGGGCCTGGGCCGCCCCTGAAAGAGGCAAATGAGTTTAACGTGAGTAAGAATAACTTAGATCGATTAAGATCTGTCAATATTTTTATTGATTCAGTTTTGGTTGAGACAAAAATAATTGGCAAATAATCCAGTACCTAACTTTGGAGGACGAGTTCTCCCGAGCTCATATCAAACCCTAGTCTTATTCTTACCTTACTTCGTCGTACCGTACACTATACATTTAGTTTGACTTTATAAAATATCCAATATTTTGTCAAATGATACATTTCTAATTGGTACAAAAACAAACCTTGTCTTTCAATATGGCATATTTAGATTGTTGTAGGGTAGTTCTCTAATTCTCACACGGTTATCTACCGACTGTTGTAAAACTTAAAATGTGTTTGACTAACAGCTTTGATTTTTGAACATAAGTAAAAATCGCTTCTGCGTGGTGGCAAAGTAAGTGAAAAAAGTAAACTCCAACTTAGAATTTATTTTTTGCATTTTGTAACGGTTAAAAAGACGTCTTTATCCCTCACGTTATATTACAATGACCAATATAAACAATAACTAAAAACAAAACCTTAATTGATTGATAAATACAAAAAAAAAATTACAGCCGTGACAGACTTCCCGGGCCCTCTCTCGGGTGAATCCCGGCCGGGTGAGGTGGCCGGGTCAGATTTAGAGAGAGAAAGCTTTTTACTTTCTCTCTCTAAATCTGACCCGGCCACCTCACCCGGTCGGGATTCACCCGGGAGAGTGGCTGGGAAGTCTACTGTTTTCCAAAAAATTATGACTTTAACGAAGACTCTTTGTCAGTCATCCTTCACCTAAACCTTTTCCCTACATTCTTCGCATTTCTCCTACTCCACTAATCATGGAAACACCCAAACTTCATGATGAAACGTGACCCATTTCTCAATAATTCTTAATTGTGTATAGTTTATGTTTCGATACAAAGTGATCATATATCTTAGAATTAATATAAAATGCTAACATTAATTTAAATACTTTAAGGTCAAAATATACAATTATTAATATTTATTGTACTTGGAATTAGTATCAAAACAAAAATCATTCACTTAGATTTAAAAGAAAACAAACGATATAACACTTACAGTTGATATCATGTACTAAGTGATTATCACTAAGTAGTAGCACTTCTAATGCTAAAAAATTCAAACACCCTTTAAGTACTTTGGACAATGAAAAAGGAGTTCTTGAAGAATTGACAATGAAAAAGGAGTTCTTGAAGAATTGCTAATTTTATTGCAGAAAGAAGAAAATCATGATTTTCCTGATTTTTCTAAAAAAATATTTTATAAATTGAGCACATGAAAAACCACCCTTTTTAGAGTGAAGGAAATCTTATCCCCTAAAATTTTGATTTGTTTTCGACAAAAACGTAAACATTATAAATAAATGAATTTGTGATATCTTTTACCCAATATTCAGACTTTCAAATTAAACGGTTGGCGTATCTAGGGGTATGAAATTAAACGGTTGGCGTATCTACAATTAATAAGTAATATTTAAATAGATTTTGTTCTTAACAGAAAGAAAATCCTTGACGTTTAGTAAAATATTATCATAGTAACGAATTATGACACGATCTAAAGTCGAATCTGTTCCACATTAAATTATTAATATTCGAATCTCTCCCGCATTAAAATATTAAAAAATCTCTAAATAGATAGATTGCTTAATCTCTATTAGATAATTAGTTGACCCAAATTATTATTTCTCTTAGCTCTACTTTTTTTGGGTGATTGATTTTTATTTGATGACTGTCATATCTAGGGGTTTAGATAGTAGTTCCTCCAAATTATTTTCATTTTTGTTTCTACTTGTAACATCTAAATAGGTCACACAAAAAATGTTATTGAACATATTAGCAGTAGGGATATGAAAATATGAATGAAGGCTATGTATTATGCTACCCTTTTTTACAATATATACAAAATTATTCCACAACTTGAATCTTTCCACTTGAACAATTGGGTTTCTGTTTTAAACTGAACTTGTTTGGGTAACTTTTATATTATTTTTCTATAGGAAAATTCAAACATAGATTGTTACTATAGCAAATAAATCAAACCCCTTAATTGTAAATAATCTTGTGAATTATTTTCAGGTTAAAATTAAGAACAAAATTAAATGATTAGATGAATCAGATGAATTTATCTTAATTCTAAAAACAATGTCTTATTCTAACCAGAAAAATTAATTAAGGACTTATCATGTTAGGTCAATCTTTCCTTTTATTTCATAACCTATCTCCCTTTATAACCCAACCATCTCAATACCATTTCTCCTCACAAGCCTGGTGGGCCTCTCTCTCTCTCCCTCTCTCACTAGGAAGTGTTAACTCTTTCTCTCTCTCTCTCTCACTAGGAAGTGTTAACTCTTTCTCTCTCTCTTTCTCTCTCTCTCTCTCTATCTCTCTCTCTCTCTCACTAGGAAGTGTTAACTCTTTCTCTCTCTCTCTCTCTCTCTCTCACTAGGAAGGGTTAACTCTCTCTCTCTCTCTCTCTCTCTCTCTCACTAGGAAGGGTTAACTCTTTCTCTCTCTAACCTCTGTTCATCTCTGCAACTCCACTAATTCAAAGAAGGAGACAAAAGCCGACACTATTAAAACCTGCAAATTTTCCCTTTTTCCAGTTCTCGTTTTCATCCAAAACCCAGATCGGATTTTCATTTTTAAGCAACCCCATCTTCCAATTCCATTCAATTTCTCCTCTGTCTGTCTCTAAAACTTTTTTCCTTCTCTCGTAATCATGTGGTTATCGTGGAGAAGAAGATCACCTGGAAAAGTTCATACTTTATCCAGAAAAAATTTCTCTTGTTCATCATTCAAAGACATTGAAAATCTCTGTGAAAAAGAACATGATCATCAATCTCATTCAAAAAAACCCTCAATTTTCCATCGTGTTCGATTTGCTACATCGAAACTCCGTTCATGGTCATTTCCATCCTCAAATCAAGCTACAATCAACTTATCAGAACCATTAATTTCCTCCCCAGAATCAGAAAAACGTATAGTAATCTACTATACAAGTCTTCGAATCGTTCGAAAAACTTACGAAGATTGTAAAACTGTTAGAGCAATTTTTAGGGGGCTTAGAGTATCAACAGATGAAAGAGATCTAGCAATGGATTCAGGAATTTTGAAAGAACTAAAAGGGATCTTAGGGAAGAAGAAAGAGCTACCATTACCAAGGGTATTCATAGGAGGAAGGTACTATGGTGGGGTAGAAGAAATCAAACAACTTAATGAAACAGGGGAATTGAAGAAAATCATTGAAGGGTTTCCATTAGTTGAATCTGGGGTTTGTGATGGATGTGGTGGATTTCGATTTGTTCTTTGTGATCAATGTGATGGAAGCCATAAATGTTATACAGATAAGAGTAGAGATTTTCAAAGTTGTTTGTATTGTAATGAGAATGGTCTCATCAGGTGCCCTTCTTGTTATTCTGTGCCCCATTGATACAACAATCAAAACCCATGAGTCAAAAGAATGTTTTTTTTTTCCTGTTTTTTTTTTCATTCTCTTACTTTTGGGTTTGGTTAGCACATTAATGTAACAGTGGACTTTTTTCTTTTAAATTATATTTTTAATTATAAGTATCTAATAAGAGTAGTGGTGTTTATCGGTCTGGTCTGGCGTCCCGTACAGAATATGGGTACTTATAATTAAAAATAAAATTTATGTTTTGAGAGTATATTTTTCCTTGAATTTGAATGGATCATAGAAACCTAACTATATGATGATTATTGAAAACTAAATGATGTTATTTAAATCTCAATGTTAATGTGTTGTTTCACATGAAAATGTTTGTATATATTTGGGAATATCCTTGCAAAGTTAACATATCATGTGATTCTTTGTGATTTTTTTATCAAGTGATTATGTTTGGGTAGAGTTGATCCAACTCATAAATATTGAGAGAGATTTCACTTTGTAGATGGGATGAGGTTGTAGTTTATCATAGAATGGTTAGGTAAGAGGGAGAGGAGAGGAGGAAAAGGGAGCATCTATAGGCACTCCCAAAATTACTCTTGACCCGCTCCCCTCTTCACACCCCCACAGACTGGGACTACTCGAGGGCACTCGGACTGGACTTAGTCTGTGCCAGGCTTGAGCAATACAAGCATAATCCAGTCCGAATGCCCTCAGACTTCCGAGTCCGAGACCCAACAAAAGTGCCAAGAGTGAAGGTGAGATTGAGTAATTTGGGGGCGTCTATAGATTCCGCCCGAAGAAAATTGTTATTCTTCTTAGATTTTGTAAAATATAGGCTTGGAGCTTTTAGAGTGTAAACTAGGTTGGACTTTTGGAAGCAATCAACCCGGAGTCAGTTGGACGAGATTACAGGTTGAGCTGCTTCGCCCCGCCTATTAGCTTGGAACAAATTCGTCCTGGTTTCTTTACAATGTAGAGATCATTCTAGATTTGCATCGTTCTTTGAACTTGAAATAGAATTATCGAAAATAGTCTCTGTAAAATGAAGTACACTAATATTGCAAGAAACTTGATTTGTAAACAAAATATTTTTTGGGGTTATTTATGTTTTGGTCCTCAATTGTGACCAACTCACCATTTTCACCTCACAAGTGTTCGTTGATTCGATTTGGGCACTAAGTGCCAAAAACATTTCAACTTTTACGAAAATACCCCTAGAGGCTAAAATTGAATTAGTTATAGAAAAATCTTCAAACATTTAAATCCACCTCATCTCTACTACTCTTCTCCATTGCATCTTTTTTCTCTTTTACCTCATATTTCCTTCTATCCACCTCACCATCTTTTCTGACAGAAAGTCGTTGACCAATCACATTTTTTGATGACCATCAAACTAAAAAAATATATTTTATTTCTTCTTCTTCTTCTAGTGTCTCCGACGAAGGCTATCTCTACTCTTTATGGGGAAGCGGAGGAGCCCCCTTCACCTCTGGAACCCCAGATCTAAATGAATATCTGGTAAATCAGGGCGTTGCGAAAGGAGCTCTTCCCCTTCACCGGATAGTGCAGAGAGAGAAGAGATAAGAAAGAAAAGCAGAAAAAGGAAAAGAAAAAAGAAGAAGAAGAGAGTGAAAAAATTGGAAGAAGAAATAATTTATTTATTTTTAGTTTGAAGGTCGCCGCCAGTTGGCGACCTTCTGTCAGGGAAGGTGGAGAGAGGGAGTAGAGGAGAGCTGCCGACGACCTTCTGTCGGCGAAGGTGGAGGGAGGTAGTAGTGTAGGGAAGTGATGAAATGAAGGAGAGAAAGAGAGATGAGGTGGATTTAAATATTTGAAGATTCCTTTAGAATTAATTCCATTTTGGTGTGTAAGGGTATTTCCGGAAAAAATTTG
>BEHA01000628.1:527920-546391 GCA_002897215.1 Eschscholzia californica subsp. californica | reverse complement strand
TTCCTGGAAAAACCATGAATTTCTGCAACCAATTCATCATCTTGTCAAAAGCAACATTAGAAATCTTCTTACTCAAGATAGGAGCTTGAACTGCAACAACTTCGTCAAGATAAATATTCTTACAAAATTCATTCTCCTTAAAGACGTCATGCAACACTTGTTGAATTTTAGGGATTCTAGTAAGACCACCTACTCGAATAACATGACGAACTTTGTTGTCACCCGTCTTAGAAATTCACATACACTTCTCAACTTTCTTCATACACTTCTTAATGAGATCCGTGTTCAATTCCCCGAACATAGCACCGGTAATGGTGGTACAAGAGTCATCAAAATTTGAAGTCTTAGGATAATCTCAATCCAAATAATTCAAGTAATCAATAGAGGCATCAAAGTACGTAAGATACTCATCAGGCATCAAAGTAGGTAAGATACTAATAAAGTGCTTTTGATCTTCCTGAATTGAGCATAGAGGGTCCTCTACAATCTTCCCACCATTCCAAGTATTATTGTCCACTGGGAGCATGAAATCCAGATGCGGAATTGCCAAGGCAATGTTATCGTCGGCGTAATTCTGCTGATGACTGAATCCTTCATGACCGACATCAAAATACCCATTGTCATTACCGCCGAATTCTTCCACAGGAACAGAAATGTCATCATCCCATTTTTCCTCAACAAAAGGAGCTCCATACTGTTCTTCATTCTTAGGTTCAGTTCCACTTTTCTGAAAAATTCTACACAGTACAAATTCATCTTGAGCAAAGCCAGCTTGCCCTAGTCGATCATTAATCAGTGTGTATTCATGTATAACCCAATTTGTTCTTCCTACACGAGGAGCTCGTCCAATATGATAAACAAGGGCTTTTCCCATACCTACAGTACAATTACCCCGTTGAATAGATCGATCCTTACCCGTAGTCTTCCAATAATCTTGATTAGTAACTTTATTAGTCCTCCATCTGTTTTCATATTTCTTATCTAGTGCACTAAAGAAATACCACTCAAGATTACACTTCAATCTCGAATACCCGAAAAGATCCCATGGTTCAGACTTATAAATATCAATTTCAGAAATAACATCAAAACGAAATAGTCTTCCACGAACTTTATGATTTAGATAATAACTAACAAGGTCTTCATCAGTTGGATGAAATCCACAACCAGGGGCAAGAACTGATGAAGGTGATTCACCTCTAACAACTCCTTTAGCTAATCCTTCAACAATTGTTGTTTTACTCACGCCAGGTTCACCAATTAAAATTGGATTGTTCTTTGTTCTTCTTGAGAAAATTCTGACTACCCTTCTAATTTCTCCATCTCTTCCAATTACAGGATCAAGTTTTCCAGCTTGTTCAACAAGATCACGACCTTTAGTCTCTACAACTTCGAAATTTGTATCGCCCAAAGCACTTCCAACTTTATTCGCTTTACTTCCTCTTAATTTTTCGACTTCTGATCTTACCCTTGATGTACTAACACCAAATTCATTCAAAATATCACCAATTTGAGAATCGTCAAAAAAACCCAAGATATATTGATCAACAGCTAAATGGGTATCTCCTCCCATAATTGTCTGAAGAGGATTTTGGGGATGAATAGAAGATTTTTTTTTCATTGTCTGAAGAGGATTTTGCGGATGAATATTTGATACAGAAAGAAGGGGTGAAGTACCAAATAATGGATGCCGAAGAATTTTATGATTCGAAACGAGGATATCTTCTCCCATAATTGCATAGGAATCAAATAATTAGTTCGGAATTGGGTGTTTCGTATCACAACTAGGGTTTAGGTCTGACGAAGGAACATTACTTCCTTCTCCTTCCTCCACCATTGAAAGACTATTGTTCTTTTTATCGAGCACTTTTCCTTCAACATTATCGGTCATTGTAGTAGAAGGAATTTTGGATAACAATTTTCTTGACTTAATTCTTGATTCAATTCTTGATTCTGTAGTAGACAAAAGTTCATCCAAAGGAAGAAAAGCATACCTGAAAATATTTTTCAATTGAGGCCAATCATCAATGAATAATTTTCCTTGATCAATGAGTTTTCATTGCATCTCGTTGAATTTTTCATAGACTCTTGTAGACAAGTGTTGTTCAAGAATAAAAACCTTATCTTCATCAAGAACCTCTTGGTTTATAAACCAATCCTCCATTTGTTTTTTTTTTGGAAAGGATTAACTTCATTAATAGAACCAATTGAGAAGATTACAACTGAAGTTAAAACAGGGACTATAACCCAAAAACTGGTTTATAGTATGGGCCGGACTGCAAAATTAGGTAGCTAAGTGAGGGCAGCGTGGGCCACCTCGTGAGCTGCCACGTTAGCCAACCGGGAAACTCGTTGGAAGACAACTGTTTCCAACCCTCCCACCAGCTGTTGCGCATCCAAGATTGACGTATGAATACGCCACGGGATTAAACCATAGCCGTCCGATATTGCCGAGATGACCGCCTGGTTATCTCCTTCAATAAATACTCTTTGAAACCCTAACTCAGACACTTTTAGGCAACCAATCCTCCATTTGTTGAATCCAAAAATCTATATGATATTGACAATCAAACATAGAGATTTTGGAAATGACATTAATTTTGTTTTGATCTTTTCGATCAACATAGAGTTGTTGTGCATCTCTAAAAGGATCCCAACCTAAACGTGGAAGATTTTTCCAACATTCAAGATGAGAAGTATTTAAAAAAAGATTATCTGTTCCCCGATTCTTGAGGCTCTGAATACCAGCTGATGTAGATTGTTGCGGAAACGTAAAAGTAATGGAATCCACCATTGTTATTAAACTAAACTAATGAAATAAAGGTGATGTAATAACGATAAAAGCGATAAAACGATAAACTTGATTAATAATAAACGATAAACTTGATTAACAATAAACTTGATTCATAATATTCTCTGATCTCCTTAACAAAGACAGACTGGACTTCTCTTATATAGAGATTGTACTTTCCTAGATAGACTCGAATAAAGAAAGAAGATAACTACTAAGGAAACTTTCCTAGATTGCTTGGACTCTAAACATCGAAACCCTAAATACTAAAATCTGGAAACTACGTTAATGTAGCAACCTGGCCGTTAGGCCCACTAATCTCTTGGCCGAAGGGCCCATGAAGGAGATGGCCTCCATCACATACCTTATGTTCAAAGTTTCTTCAATTTAAACTTCAGAAACGGGTATTGAAATTTACTTATAAGTGTATCTGAATGTACCATTATTATGATAAATAAAGGTGGTTCGATTAACATTAGATGTGAGGAGTGAGAAGAAGAAGATAGATTTTATGTGAGGAGAGTTGGCAAACTTGCAAAGAAGACTATGTTGTACTGCCCTAACGCATAGGTGAAAGATTTCACCCAAAAGCAGGTCTACGTACCTCATACTTAGGTTACCCTAAATTTGATCTTTTATGCTATTAAGTTCAGTTTTATTCCTTGACATTGAGCCTTATAATTAATTAAAATACTGGGTTGTGGAAGTCAATAAAGAAAAATGGAAAATTTGATTTGCTTATTCATTGATTATAGTAGGTCTCGTGGAGGTATGAAGAGGTACTGTAAAAGTTTTGGTGTTTTTAATGGAGGTTTCGGAGTTTTAATAATGATTTTGGGATTTTAGAAAGTGGTTGAATTGAAGGGAGAAATTTTTTTTGTAGAAATTTAAAAAAGTTGATGTGAAGGGAGAAAGGAAAAAGCAAAAAAATATTTAAAAAAAAAAATGATTTGAGTTGACAACTAATAATGAGCCTTGGAAAGTAAAAAAGTCTTGACTGACAAAGAAGATACGGTTTAGGGGCAATTTGGATAAGAAAATGACAAATCAGTAATGTGTGATGGAAAAGAAAATGAAATATGAAAAGGGAGCCGAATTTGAAGCTAAACTTATTTAAGGAATCATTTTGGTAAGTTGGTTATCTTTTAGGGAGCTAAAATGAAATTAACCCTTTAAAGAAACAGATAAATTGGAACTGAAAAATAAGAAGTAACGAACAGAAAAAAGATAAGTAATTGTAAATTAGTTTAAAGGAACATTTTAGAAGTTTGTTAAAATATGAGGACTATTTTGGCTAGTTGTTCATAGCATAGGGACTGATATGGGAAGTCTTCCACGGAATTTATTCCATGAAAATAAGAGTTCTTTTGTTTGGTAGTCATTTATTATTCTGCGGAATTACGAATTCTGTTATTTGGTTGACAACTAATTTCTACGAATATAATATTCAATTAAGACATTTTATTCACTCTTTATGTAGTCAAAATGACAATTTTGCTTTTATGTTGCCAAAATTACATTTTCATCGTTATGCTGTCGAAATTACACTTGTACCCTTATATTTTCGAAATGACAACGTATGGATAAAAACGAGATTTTACTAATATAAAAGGGTAAAATTGTCATTTTGATGTAAAAGTGTGGACATGCCATTTTTACAAGATAAATGTAAGAATGTCATCCATACCACATAAGGTTAAAAAAGTCATTTTGAAATTATAAAGAGTAAAAATATCATTTTGACAACATAATGGTAAAAATGTCAATTTGATATTATAAAAGGGTAAAAATGTAATTTTGGCTATATAAAGTCAAACTGTCATTTTGACAACTTTGTAAACATGTCATTTTGTAAGAAGGACAAAATGTCATTTTGCTCAATGTATAAGTAAAAGTTTATTTTGCTAAATTTTGTGGGTAAAAATGTCATTTTGGATATATATGGAGATAAATATTAGGTTTCAAGTATCCAAATATATTAAAATATTTTTATTTTGATTTTTGACTTTCCATGGAAACTAATTCCGAGGAGGGAGCAAGAAATTAAAAGTGGACTATTTCATGGAAATAGATTCCTTAGGAAATTAAAGTCATGGAATTATACTTCGTATCAAACGGTGGAAATACCCATTTCCATGAAAATTCTTTTATTTCCATAGAAATAAGAGACACACCCTAAGTGTAACATAAGGAAATCAATTAATATTAAAATTAAAATATAAGCTTTAGAGTTTCTCTTGCAGGGGTGGCCCTGGGCCAAAGCGAACAAAGCGTCGCTTCGGGCCACCGATTTTTAGGGGTCACCGGTTTTTAGGGGCCACCAAGACATTAATTTCATTAAGAAATATATAAGAAGCCCAACTCTCTAAGAAAATTATAAGGGCCCCATTTAACAAATGTTAAGTAAAAAGAGCCACCAAATTTGATGATCTTTAAATGAAGGGCGAGCCCCAACAGTTTGTTTGACTTATGAAACAAAAATGTTTTTTAAATATCCAAATCATGAAGTCCCAATATCCCTTTCTTTCTTCAAGCCAAAATGCCGAACCAGACTGCTTATTCAATTTCTAGAAACAAAGTTTATTGTTTTTCTTTGTAAGTTGTTTCGTTTCAGAAGTACAAAGAAATATTTTGTTTTCTATTTGAGTTAAAAAAGTTACCCAAGATGATGGTGATAGAGATTCATGTGGTCGCTTTGAAACCTTTTTCAAGCATAATGAGTCATATGACATAGACGAACTAGATTTATTTTCTGAACTGAAACTGTTGAAGCATTTTTTACCGAATGAGATCAAAAGACCAATTAAAGTACTAGATTTTTTGAAAGATATGAAAGGTTGTTACCCGAACACATGGGTTTCTTATAGAATTATGTTAACCATACCAATTGTTGTTGCCTATGCAGAAAGAAGTTTTTCTAAGTTGAAGTTGATTAAGTCTTATATTCGATCCACTATGTCGCAAGAACAGTTAAACGGGTTAGCTATATTATCTATTGAGAAGTATGTGGCTGTCAGTCTTGATCATTCGACGATTATTAGTGACTTTGCATCGAAAAATTTAAGAAGAACAAAATTTCAGTGATTGTAATTATCAAAAAAACTATATTTGTTATATAAATTTGATGAAAATATTTTGTGGTACTTACGATTTTCATGTAATATATTTATACATTTTACAATTTGATAGAAGGGGCCACATTTTCAGACCTCGCTTCGGGCCACCGAAAAGTCAGGGCCGGCCCTGTTCTCTTGAGTGTTGCATTGGAGAAGACTTTTTAACATATTATCTTTAAATTGTCAAATAGGAAAGATGCTATTTAGAGATCTTATTTTCACACTTGACACATAAGATTTTTAGATATATTTTATGTGTTGCATTAGAGATGCTCTTATCATAAGGAGAGTTCTAAAGAGAAGCAATTTTGTCTTGTCGAGCATGTTTCATTGACTATATACAACTTAACATAACATAAACGCCAATTATAGATTACAGTACCAAGGGTCTAAGTCAATTTCGTAGGTGTTATTCAGGAGACCATTTGTCTCCCTTCCTCTTCAATATAGCTATGGAAGGCCTCAACAGACTCCTCGAATCCATAGAGCACCCGAATCAGTTCATTGGCTTCCCAATCCCCAATTCTAACCTGAACATCAAACACCTCCTATTCGCGAATGATTGCATCATCTTTGGTCACAACACTTTTGACAACATCAACAACCTTAAACAAATTCTCAATAATTTCAGTGCGACTTCTGGCCAGATGATCAATTATACCAAATCTCCTGCTCTAAAAACACCCATCCTAAGTTTAAAAGGACGATTATCCGAAACCTGAAGGTCCACCAATCCCCCTCCCTTGACAAATACCTTGGCACGCATCTGTTCATTGGAGCAAATAAAAAACAAGCCTTCTCCTCTCTTCTCGTGCAAATCCAGAATAAGCTTTCCAAGTGGCATACTAATCTCCTCTCCCAAGCTGGTCGCTCAATTGTAATCTCTACAATTGCTGCGATCGTTCCTCGATACTAAATGCAATGCTTTGCTATTCCAAAAGGCATAAGTAATCGCATTGAGGCCATCCCACGATCCTTCTGGTGGGAAAACTCCAAATCCATCCACACAATTAACTGGTCTTCCATTTGCCTGCCCCGAAAACTGGGAGGTTTAGGGTTCAGGCTTCCCGCTCATGATAACCAAGCTTTCCTCACTAAACTTTTCTGCGCATTCTCAAAAATCCGGACACTCTTTGGGCTAAAATTCTAAAAGTGAAATACTTCCCCAAGGAGTCTAAGCCCAGACCCGCTAAACCTAACCACTCCTGGCTTTGGAAGTCTATTGTTAAACACTACGATAAAGTGTCGAGCCTCATTTTTTGGGACGTGAACAGAGGAACAAATATTAATATTTGGCACGATTACTGGATCCCGGGCCACCCACCGCCCATAAGCAACACTAGTAATAGCCAGTTAACTACGGTAGCACAACTCATTAGCAATAACGAGTGGAATATGAATATTATATCTAACTACTTTAATAAAGATATATGCAATGCAATTCTTAGCATTACTCTACAGGTTACTAAGGAAGACACACTAAGATGGGCTCTTACCAAATCAGGTAACTTTACTATCAGCTCTATTTACTTTCATCTGAGAAACTACAACTATATGTATGAGATGAAAGAATGAAAATTCATATGGAGCTTAACTACTACACCGAGAATTAAACTATTTATATAGAAATGTTGTACGAACAGTTTACCGGTACGGGACAAAATAGGTAAATATATTGGCAATTCTTACAATTTGTAGGGTTACGGATGTGTTTAACACACCTTTTCTAGTGTTTATTGCGGAATCTCAAACATCTAATGTTAACACTAGACTCCCAGGATCTAATTATAGATGAACTAAACAATGAACGAGATATGGAAAGATGATTACCTTTAATCGGTTTCCCACGAACAAAATTCCGACAAGATTTGGAAGATCAAGAACTCCAATTGTAGTTCCTCTACTCGAGACATCGAGCGTATGACTTGAACTCCCTCCTTCGAGTTAGCTAGAACTCTCTTGAAGGTTGAGATGAAGAATACCTTCTTCTTGACTAGATAATCGAGAAAACTTCTTTTCTCTCTTTTGGCTTTTCTCTCTAAAATCTCTCTTGAATTGTCTCTTGATTTCCGTCCATAATTATGTCTTAAGGAGGTCTATTTATAGGGACCATAGAGAAGGTATTTGACCCAAACTAGAATTCCAAAATTATCTCCTTCAAGACATATCTTTTTGTATCCCATATGAAACCCGAAAAAGGGTTTATGTGTGGCCGGCCAATATAAGCCTCTATGGGCTTTATGGCCGGCCCACACAAGGGGTCTAACCAGCCATGTGTTGGCCGGCCCCTTCCTAAGGTCGGCCATCACATGGCCGGCCCCTTTATGGGCACCTCCGGGCTCCCTTTTTAGCCCGACACTTGTCCGAACTCCTTTTGGCCTCAAATAATGGATCCAATCCACTTATTTGCCACTTTATATCTAGTCAATATCTCTCCGTTCAAACCATCACTCTTATGTGTAACCCTTGTAGGATCCGGTCTATGTTAGCCGCGGATTACCGAAGTTATCCGACGATCGTAGTTGGGTTCTAGCTAAGCATTACGACCCCTAATTCGACCGGACTAATGATCTTCCAAATAAGGTCATTATGATCCTATTCGCCAAATCGTACGCATTGTCATCTTGGTGGAAGGACATCCCTTGGAAGGATACCATTTCTTCGGACCGAGGGAATATATCCTTCAGTCTCCCACTTGTACTTAGAACAAGTGCAATGTTCGATTCCCATGTCTTTTCATATCTCATATGATATATCATACTTATCAGACTCTCTTGATCTTGAGAACAAACTGTCAAACCAAATGATTAACTCTTAATCCATTTGAGCATGGCCATGCATTTTCCAGTTGTTTCTCATCAAGTGGTCAAGAGATATTTTATCCTGATTTTACTCAGGAAGACATATTCCATTCTTGTACTCGCACTCAATTTCATGTCTATCCTGTCTCGCCCAACAATCCGCCTTTATAACCTCCTTTTACGGCGCGGCGTTTAACGGTGCCAAAGTTCGACATTCCTTACACAAACTGAGTGAGTACTCATGTTTTGAGGAATCTCTCCGATTTGCTAAATGAGAGTTATGACATCTCATGACTTGTTCTCTCGAAGTACTCTCACTTGGCGGGTTTCCAGTGTATCAACTTATACACCCATGAAGTTGACTTTAAATACTCCTATTCTCATAGCCCAAGAAACAACGCTATCTCGTCAATCACTCATGCTAGTCTTCTTAAGTCATTGTTGTCCAACCAATGACCTGGACTAGGGATTCTTATAATGGTGTGCTTCCATGTTCACTTAGTAGGGTTTCTTTCATTAGATCACGTATCTAATAAACCTACCTGGAACACTCCATTATTTTGGACTGTCTTCTAAATTCTAAACCATGATTTAGACGACGAAATAAACCGAGTTTATTTCGGATAACAAGAGTTGGTAAATATTAAGCACCGCGTAAACTCTTTTACGTTTCTCAATTTTGCAAGTCTTTTTAGGATTTTCTTCCTTAATCCTAATTCCTTAGATCAATTCATCTTCCATGTCCATTCTAAGGTGACAGTTTAGTTTATGTTTTTCACTTCGCTTATTATTATCATGCTTCAGAACTCCTTCGTAAGCTATTATGATAATGTCAGTTTCTTGAACTGAATCAGCACTTCCCAAGTTTTAATTCTGGTTTCTTATCTAGTAGAGTTAGCAACGACTCCCAGCATGAAAACTCCTTTTCATTTGTTCGCCCTTCCTAAAAGATTCTTATCTTTATTTTCGGAAGATTGCTTTTATGACTTTCTTCAACTTCTGTTTTCAGAGTTATAATTTTGAATGCTCTCAACACTCTCGGTCCTTTCTCTGACTTTCATGGGTGATTACATCTTTTGTACTCTAAGTACATTTTAGATGTGCGGGTAAACATCAATCATCTCCATGATCGATCTTATGTTTTCCTGACATAAGTATTTCTCTCATGTTCTGCTTTCGCTTGTCAGAATTTCCAAATTCTGAGTTTCGCTAGGCAGGTCTCAGGATTTCCAAATTCTGAGTTTCGCTAGGCAGGTCTTCATCACTTTAATCTATTGACATAGATTGTGATGCCCTAATAAATTTACTCTCGTCTCTTGTCCTATCGAGTCAGTTCTCTAACTGTTTTTCTCAATCCCAGTATGTCTCCACATACAGGACTTTGAAACGATCTTGTTTCACTCCCACTTACCTTCTTGTCGAACAAGACTATTCATTCTAAGAAATTGAATCCGATCAAATTTCTTTGCGAATGTTAGAGCCCCACTCCTTTTAGATCTCATCTCTTTAGACTCTCAGTCTAAACTCGGAGTAGTTTTGCTATAGTTTTTGTGAATCTTCTCTAAGACTCACTTGGGGTTTTGAGCAATACCTTCTTAGTTTCTTTAAGAGGTTTCATCGTGAGTAATATCTTACTCTCGTTATGGCAAGTAACTCCTTACTTCCATTATAGCGAGTAATTCTTTACTCCTATTTGTTGCTCTTTTTATTCGAACTTCTTTCGAATGTTTTATTTCCTCCCACTTGTCCGATTATCAAAGAACGCTTTCTTTTTAGTAGGACACCATCGAGAGCAACAATCTAATTGAGTTTCGATGATTTGTGGAAAAATCCCGTTATTCTTCGCTTGAAGAATCTATGTCTTAGAGGTCTTTAAACTTGGAATAAAAGATCATTTTAAAACTCTTCTAAAATCCATATTCGTATGGAATCTTCTTATTCACTATAGCTTTCTAGGTCTTAGTGGTATGGCTTTTGTGCATTTAGACTTTTGCTTTCGGAAGACTTTATGACTTTTAGACTTATGATCTTATCATAATCTTTTAGTCAGATTTGATCTTACTTGATTCAGGTTTAGTCTCCAAGACTTCCTTAATCTAGTATTTAGTATATTCCAGTCACATTAATCACTTTCTTATGTCTAACAAACTTTTCGTGAGTAACTGACTCTTAAGATCTTGTCAAATACATTTGTTTGAACCATTATTAACTATCGTTGAGGGATACGAGATCACTCAACTTTTAGCTTCATCCATGTTCTTTCAAATTTGTTTGACTAGATTAGAATAACTAAATTGGATTCTTTGGTATAATTCTTTGAAAGTTGAGTAGGCATCTTTTAAGAACATCATAAAATACTGAATATTTTATTTATCTCCATAATCTCATTACAGAGTCAATGTTCGAAAAAGAAAAAGGAAAACTAAAACTAATTTAGAGTTATCCCTATGGAGTCCATGATCCTTCTCTAGCTTTATGCAGCAACTATTGCTCCTTTTAGCTTTTGACAGGTTCATCTCCTTACTCATTAAATACTCAGCTTCCACTTGTTCTTGTCATTCATAATGAAAAGAACAATTTTAGGTATCCAATACCTTTTGTGGAATTGTATTTAATTGAATCAACTTTTAATATATTTTACCTTCACCAGAAACCACCTTTCTGTTCTTTTTATCTTCCAGGAATTTGGGACCGTTTCTCTTCCAATGCCCTATGCCATTGCAGTAGAAATAGTTGGAATCAGATTGGGCAATTCTGTTTTTGGCAACTTGTTAGCCTTTCCATTTGCCCATCTTCTTCTTCTTGAATCTCTGCTTTCCTTCCTTTTTAAATCCATTTTCCATTTGAACCATCAAAATTTCTTTCTTAGGTTCCACCACTGCGATATTCTCTTCGGCTGTCTGGAGCATAGCGCGTAGTTCTTCCAGAGATTTATCCCATTCATTCATGTTGTAGTGCATTCTAAACTGACTGAACCCATCATGAAGTGAATGCAGGATAATATCTGTGGCAAAATCTCGGCCGTGGTCGACTCCAAGTCGAGCTAGTTTCTCAAAATGACTAATCATTTTGAAAACATGTGGCCCTACAGGCTTTCCCTTCTCAAGGCGCATATCCAATATTGCCTTTGAAGTCTCATACCTTTCCATCCTCGACTTCTTTTGGAACAAATTCCTAAGTTGTCGAATCATGGTGTAAGCATCCATGTGAATGAACTTATCCTGAAGATTAGGTTTCATGGTTGCTAACATAAGGCATGTTACGGGTTTGGCCTTCTTTCGGAGACTTCTTTCTGTATCTATCTCCTCATCAGTCGAATCTTCAGTGATTATCGGAAGTGGTGTGTCTAGAATGCTTGCCTTGTTTTCGGATCTGAGAACGAGTTCCAGATTCCTTTCCCATACAATGAAGTTATCTCCGTTCAGTTTTTCTTTCTTTAGTAGCCAACGGATGTTGAAGGATTCTTCGGTTGTCATAATTAAACTACATAAGAAACGCGAAGTGATTTAAACTTGTTATCCTGGCATAATTCCTGTATGCCTATATTATTCTATATTTGTTGTCCCCTATGAATAATATAATTCCAAGATCCCATTCCTCCGGAATTAAGCGTACTAAGGCACTACCTTTAATCCATCGTCCTGGGTGAGTAACTCCTTACTGATCATACTCCTATGCTTCTTGGTTGACAAATTTCACACTTGTGTGTCAAATTGTCCTTTTGCCTCGAAATCCAAAACCCTTTTGCTGACTCGTTGAGAATAACCATTTAGACATGTAGATCTCTGCTATAGATCTACCCGTATTATCCCGAGGTAAAAGATCGCACTCTGCGAAGGCCGACCAACCATCGATGAACAAGGGACAACAGGTGTCTTAATCTGGGTAGGCATTTACTCAAAAAAAATTTTGGGACTTTTTACGTAATTTATCAAGTTGCGTTACTGTGAACTCTGGCATAACCAATTATGATTTATTACGTAAAGTTTATGTGGGTTTGCGTAAAGATTTCTTACAGATTTTAGTATTACCCCTAAAAATCTCATCTTTTAGGTTATTTCTTGTTCGCCTACGGTTCGTATGGATTCTTATCCTTGAACCACCATTGAGTACTCCCACTCGAATCATGATCTCATCATTCGATTCGTCAATGGCTACTTAAGACCCTACACTTTAAGTATTATTCGGGCACTTTCACTTGTGCTTAGGAACAAGAAACATTTACCAAACTAAAGGTATACTAAGCTACGCAATCACATAAAATATACATACATCCAGATATATGACAATCATATAAGATAAAGTATGTATCCTAGATTGTTTCTAGGTTCGCTATGTCTCGTATAGCTAATTGTGGGAAATTGTGACATTCCTATGTCTAACGTGAGTTCTAAGTCTATTTTCGTAAAATATAGACTTATACCATGTTATGTTTCTTCCTTAATGATTTCCAAAATCGATTCTAGGAAAAACTTCGTTTGGGTCATCCGATGGCCCGGGTCAATTTCAGAAAAATAAGTTTGAAATTCGGAGAAAAAGTTTGAAAAACTCCCACTCGGGTCAAGATCCAAAATCTTTGAGTCAAACTCAAAAATGGACCCAAGTCAACTTTGGTAAAACCCTGGACAGACCTTTGGTCAAAGTCCTGGTCAAACCCTCGTCAAACCCTTAGTCAAACCCTAGTCAAACTCGGTCAAGGGACCTTTGACCAGTCAAGGATGAACCAAGGTCGGTCAAAGTCAAGGTCCGAACCCGGCTCGGCACGTTCCGAGCCGTGCCGTGTCCCTCGGGTGGACGCGTCCTGGCCCTAGGCCAGACGCATCCCATGGACCACAGACGCGTCTGGACGCGTCCTTTGGTCACAGACGCGTCTGTCCGAGTTCGTAGCATCTCGGATCGCATCCGAGATGCTAGGGATGCGTCAGACGCGTCCTGGCCCGTCTCGGACTCCTAGTCTGAGACGGCCTAGGACTTATCCAGACGCTAGACGCGTCTGGAGTCGACCAAGAAAATCACGTCTCGGTCTAATCTGAGACGCTTCCGAAGATATCGCAGACGCGACCTTTCTGAGATATACTCGGATTTCCCAGTCCGTGTCGGACTGGGATGCGTTCGAGACAATCTCGGAGTCCCAGTCCGAGACGGACTGGGACGCGTCCTGGTGCACGCGACTGGCCAGTCCAGGTTATTCGAGCCCGGGACAGACTTCATCTTCCTCCTATTTTCTTGCTGTCCCTCGATTTTTCTGCTGTTCCTTCATGGTTCAGCTGCTGTTTTTCACTGTTTTACTTTAACATTATGACAGATAACATAACCAGTCTACAGGAATGGATTCTCTTTTGGAAGGATCTAGACGATAATACTACTAGCCTATATGCAAAGATCTTATGGTTCATATGGAAAGCAAGATGTGAAAAATGTTTCTCTTTACAGGATCAAACACATATGCAGATTATTATTCGTATTATGAGAACCACAACTAGCTTGAAGACCAAGAGTACAGACAAATCCATAATGAGTTAAATTTCGTGGAAACCACCAGTAGTCTCTTTTATCAAAATAAATGTTGATGCCTCCTTCACCTTTCTCTCAGAACCAGCAGGAATCGGATGTATTATGTATGATGATCACGCAGATTCATTGCAGCATTAGCCGACACAACCAGAGGACAAATGCAGAAGAATGCGAATGCTGCGCCATTAACGCAATGAAATGGGCGATAGATCTCAAAATTCAGTACCTCCACATTGAGAGTGACAACGAAAACTTGACCGACACCTCCTCAACAAAAACAGTTCGATCCAATGGCTGTCCGAGAAACACATAGACAACATCGCCAGCCTTAAGAACAATTTCGAGAGCATCATGTTTTCCTACACTCCTAGACTGAAAAACAATCAGGCGGATAAGTTGGCAAAATGGGGAAGGCACAATCAACTCCAACGTTCCTGGCACTCCATAGAAGATCTCGCCAACTGTTTGGACTTGTAGTTTCTTGTTTGTTTTGTCTGTTTAGTTTCTTTCAACAACAAAAAGGGTCTAAATCAATTGTTTGGAAAAATGGGAGTGTAGTCCCAATATTGCTATTAAAGTGAGATCATTGTCAAAATGCCCTTTTGGAATTCCCCACCAGATCATTTTGAGAAAGACGAAAATAATTGAAAGAGTTAAGAATGAGTTCACACTATCTATTTAGTCTCATAAACTTTGGTATTTCTCCAAATGTTTCCTTGGGTTTCACACATTTGAGTAAATTTCTCTAGACCGTACTTGGAGAGGGAGTCTTGCCTTAAGGACCCTCAACGATCACCAATTATTGCTGGCGACAAAATAATTTGGGCGCCTCTGTAGGCGCCCATTTTATTTGCTTTAGGCGAGTTTTGCTCTAGATGCCCCGTACTTGGATCTCTTTTTCCTGGATGCCCAGGGGGCCAGGATGATAGCTGAGCGCCCCTTGAATGATGGTCCGTTAGTCGGGCTTCATTATTCGACCTCTAACCAAAGCCCTAAGTGCGGAACTTCTTCTCTACCCCGCCTTCTTGGAGTCTTCTTCTTTCCTCAATTTTTGATTAAAAAACATTTAATTTTTCTTTAAATGCTAATATTTTTACTAAATACCGGAGAAAGGGCTGAAAATACCTTAATTTATCCTTTAAGGTCAAATCTACAAATGCTAACTTTCTTGATGATTTATCCTTTTAATTATATTTAGGATATTTCTTTAAATGTATCGAAAGGTTTGCAACAACTTGTCTGTTGATTTATGAGTGGTTATAGAGTAGTTTTCGAGTCATTTTTTACTATCAACCGAATGGTTGAGCCCGACCAAAACAAGGTACTCTAACCTGTGAACTGGGTCCGTACTTTTTTTTTTGTATTTTCACACTTTTTTGTATTATCATCGGCATTTGGAGAAGATTTTTAATTTTGCACAAATAAAAGGTGTGTCCTGATTCTCGATTATTTCAAAGGCGCGCCTTCATGAAAAAGGAAACCAAGACAATTCATATTTACGACTTCGAGAATTCAGCTTCAACTTCACCCTCACATTGTTTCCCTCGTCATTCCAATGCATAACTCGAGGAGGGCTTGATTCAATAGACGTGACAATTTCTTTTTGTGCTTGATCGGGACGAGGTTCGCCCGGGCTAAAGAATATGATGCAAATGGGTCGAGAAGGTCGTCTGTGGCTCATTCGAAATCGAATTTCAGGCCATGTTTGTGCAAGAATGGAATGTGCAATGTGATTCATCGGAATCTCATTCCCATGATTGATTCTTCGGAATCAGATTATTTCAGTTTGATGTTTGGCTTGGCTAGGAATATGAATTTCATTCCTGATAGATTCCTAACTTGGTGTTTGGTTCGTATAGGAATAAAAACGAAAACTTTTATAAATGTCTTGTAATCTTTTTACTTAAACTACACAAATCATAGATCGACTTTGTTACATATATTTTAATCAGTATTATTTATTTAAATTTGTAGTTAAGCAATTTAAGTTGTATGTAAAGATTTATTTAAAATAAATAAAGGTATCGACAATTTTTCTTTCTTTTCAAACGATTATGAAATCGTTTTGAATGCACAAAGAACAAGAGAGAATGAAAAACTAGACAAAGAGAGAGTTATGTTCGAACAAGGGAGTTGTTATAGTGGTGGCTGAAATCCTAAGTTTTTAATTTTTATTTTGTTACAATATTATGTGAAAAATAATTTTAATATTAGTCATTCTAATATTTTTTTAAGGATAATTTTGTCCATAAATATTAAATCAAATCATTCCCAGAAATGAAAATCACAAAACCACTCACATCCCTGGATTTGTTATTACCCCATTTAGGGAGGATTCCATTCCTGGAGGAATAAGATTTCCCTGCATTCCCGCGAACCAAACAGTAGTCAGGATTGTGATTCACATGAATCACATTCTATCCCCACGTGATTCCCGCACGCGAGACATAATATCACGGTTCCTGGAACTCTGAATTAGTAAATTTTTGGTTTTTATGGTTTAATCACTTCATAAAACAAAAGAAGTCTATATATGTATTAAATGAACATTACATCATTATCTTTTGCGAAAATGAGCAGAATCTTATTTGACCATGAAAGGTCTGGTTGCTCTTAGTTTATTGTTTTTCTTAATCTGGACTACGATTTACGTTCGTCATTACATGTCATTGATATTTCATCAAGATGTGATAAACACGATAACCACCGAAATCAAATTACGAATGAAATAAGGATAAAGCCCAACAACATATTAAAGAGACCTAAAATCCGAGTAACTTATTATTTATCTTTAGTAACCCAAATTCAATAACTATGTACAGGGCCGAGCCCACGTGGGAGTCGTGGGGCACGTGCCCCCACAACCCTAATGTAGCTCAATTATGCTATACTGCACTATGCCAGCTTATTAGTATGTACTTTTCCATCCCTAAAATAAAACCCTTAGTTAGCTCTTGGGGTGGAAGCTACTGGAAGGCTTGAGTCGTAAAGATTAAACACAAAGAAAAATAACATGGGACTACTACGTCTAATAGTTTTTTTCACTTTAATGTATCAAAATGGAACCCGTCGCTCATCAAATCTCTAAAATCATTTATGATAGATTTTGTGCTAAACTTCTTAGCAATTTCTTTTTCGATGTACAAAAATCAAAGTTTGGATTACTTAAATTGATTTTTGTTTATGTCTGGAATCGATATAAATTATTAACTAAAAAATAAATTGAAGTAAGTTGACAATTGAAACACTAAATCATAGAAATATACAACTAAATAGATGGGTAGCGAAACTTAAGATCATTCAAATTTAAGTCATTACTGGGTCTAGGTGGTGGAAGTTGGTAACTTAAGATCATTCAAGTGTTTATAAAACAAGAATTTAAGTAGGACAGATAGTTCCAATTAAGTTTGATGCGCAAGTTTTAAGGGGTAGAAGTTGGTAACTTTTGTTTGAATTGGTTACTTAGATTTGGCTTGTGGGGTAAAGATTTAAATGGCCTTTAAGTAAATCTTTTGGTTGGGTTTGCCTTTAAATTGGATCAAGAGATGGGGTAATAAAGTTAACAACATAAACTTATAATTTTTCATATATACTAAGGGCCCACATATAGAAGTAGTGGGTAGACTAAGGGCCAGGGGGGCCATGGCCACTCCTGGCCCTAAGGTAGATACGTCCCTAATCTCCTTCACTCGCTAAAGGGGAAACTCCTGAGTTGAAGATGACGAAGGAAAACTAAAATCTATAAAGACCATCTTTGATTATAACACAACTTGATTACTTAACCATTATATAAAGTTCTTAACCAATTTCCTATTACTATAATCACATTTAATATTCTCATCTTAACCGAAATTCAAAGAAATACTTGTTTTAGAGAAAGAACCTAAAATCTATAAAGATTAACATAAACTAGATTACACATAAATCAAAATTATAAGTTAGTATAAAAAGTTGAAAATTTAACTATCACTGCAAAAAGGGAAGGAAAAAATATAATACCAGTATTAGGATTTGGGATTCTGATGATGATGGAGTTGGTACGAAAGACCTTGGGGTATTTGAGATTGAAGTGAGGGAAGAGGATAAAAGTATAAACGAAGTAAAGCTAAAGGAAGAAGAGCTTAGATTACCCACGGTAGCAGCTTTCTTCTGATAGATTAATGAGATTGTCGATCTTTGAACGGGTTTGTTGAACCATCTCTTACCCTTCTTCTTGTACTCTCTCTAGAAATTCCTTCTATTTTGGGTTGAA
>BEHA01000628.1:500997-524133 GCA_002897215.1 Eschscholzia californica subsp. californica | reverse complement strand
GAGAGAGTGAGGTGGAGAGAGAGAGAGGTGGAGAGAGAGAGAGTGAGGTGAGGTGGAGAGAGAGAGAGAGAGCTGAGGTGGAGAAGTATTTTGCTTTCCCCCTAAATAAAATTGTCAAACAAAATTGACCAATTTTTGACCAAGTCTTCACACCCCGGAAACTATTTAGCTTTCCCCAAAGCGCTGGCCCAATTATATGTTTAGTTTGTTCTATGGATACTATATTTTATCATTATATGATTAGTTTTTTTTATGGATATTATATTTTTTTCAAGGTTTAAGACTTATTTGCTGTGTATGTTTTTTTTTTACTGTCCTATTGCAATATAAGGGTCTCGATTAAAATTTTGCACCACATCTCTAAATTGTCAGCCACACCACTGTATACTTCCATGACTTCATTTTCATAGAAAATCTATTTCCCTGAAATACTTCACTTTTAATTCATTGCTCACCCATAGGAATTTACTTTCATGGAAAGTCTAAACCTATGAAATAATGTTTTAAAAATTTGCATATTTGAAACCTAGTATTTACCTTCGTATATGTTCAAAACTATTATAAATATTAGATTTATGGTGGATGACCACCGCATTTTGTAACTCTCACCACCATAAGTTCTCCACCATTACTTTGTATTCAAACACCATTATTGTGTGACTATTGGTTGTGTAACTCATCTAGCTAAATGCCTATATAAAGAGGTTTCTTGCTAATGAAGAAGATTTATCAAAATACTAGTGTACCAATGTACCAATGTAACAAAGTACAAAGTAGAGAGTTCTCTACAAACATAAGAATACAATCTAGTTCTTCTTGTCTAGCTATCTCTTGTTAATATTTCTGTTATCTTTCTTTTTCCCTCTTTTATTTTTCACAACACGTTACCAAAACGGATTGCTCTATGATCAAAGGGAAGAAAAAATTATTCACTCCTTAATCAAGATATAAACAAACAAAAGATTGGTAAGTTTGGTCAATTGGGATTTGTAAGTTAAAAGGTATTTGGACCTTTCTTTGTTGAATTTACTAACTTATTATTTTTATTTATTGCTAACCATTGATTTTATTGTTGTTGAGACATAATGAATTGTATAGAAGGATATGAGAATTTCATAGATGATAATGACAAAAGGGTTACTACTGCATACTAATATGAACATTAACATGATCTATTCAATGATAAGATCAAGGTAAGTTATGTCTCCAAAATAAATTGGTATTGCTCTCATGACTAATGTTTGGTGTTCTACGAATATATTCTAAGTGCATATTTTGATAAATCTTTTACAGTTACAGGACAATCAATAATGTTTAAGATATAAATCTTAAGGATGATGAAATGATGAAAATATCTCATATAAGTACTTCAATTCTCCCTTCTTATTGGATTTGTTAATAAAGATTCTTTGAGGGAGAAAATTTAACCATCTGATTTTGGTTAAAGTAGCATGTACACTTGGACAATTTTACAAGTATATTACGACATTAAATATAAGACTTTCTCCCCCTAATGTCGATAAATTTGTCTCATTTGATAATTATTGAAGGACCACGTTTATAGAAGAATCCTCCTGAAGAGGCTATCAAATTAGAAATGAATGTGATTCATGTTCCTATATAAAATTTTCGAAGAGGATACAATGGTCCTTAACGAGGCCCACATACTCAAATGAGAAAACTCATTGAAAGATATACACTTTGCGGAAGTATGTGAGATCAAATAAAATCGTTGAGATCGATGTATTTTCTGAAAATAATAGCTAATATGATCGTATTGATCCGACATTACTCAAAGTAATCGACTAAATTTTGACGAAATAATTCATTTCCTATTGATTTTTCTTACAAAGTAATTAAGTCTTCAGACTTGAAGTCGAAGCACGAATCGAGAATTACCCTGAAGGTAATAAAGTGATATATGTAAGAAATGAAAAGTCATTTAGTCTATAAAGGAATTAACGCCCATTTATAAATTTTCTATGTCCCCGAATTATATTATGAAGTAATGATAAATCTTATTATGACTCCTGAAAAATTGATCCAAGCCCCAAAGTAGAGTCTTGAAAAGATTATTCGAGAAAGAGAAGTCTTAAAAATAATATATAGTTAAGAGATTAAGGCTTCACGCTTTAAGAGATTCTCATATTGTCTCGATTTATCATCTGACATGGAAATTCAGGTCCAAAGTACCTAACGTCGTACAAACAATACATTACGTATGTTGTAATGTGGTTTCAGAAAACAACCATCATTCATATATTTCTATAAAAGGAAGAATTCCTGATTAATATTTGATTAGAGAGAATATGATATAAAATGTCAATCGCGTTGTACTCTTTTTCCTTCGTCAAGGTTTTGTCCCATTAGGTTTTCTTGTCAAGGTTTTAATGAGGCAACTATGCGAACTTGAAAATGTTGTAGTCTTTTTTACTTCGTTCAGGTTTTGTTCGACTGGATTTTCGTGACAAGGTTTTGGCTAGACAACTATCTTAAAACAATAGTCATCGAATGATGAATTTAACACCTCTTATGCGTATCAAAGTGGATTGTACAAAGGAATGTGACAAGTACATATATGTTACAAGTTGTTTTAGTTATCTTACTTATGTACATAGTACACAAATGCAGATCACTAAATAGTGACTTCAATTGATCTCCCTGGAGGATTTAACAAGCTTCAATTTAAAGTATGCATGCATGAAGTTTAAAGTATTATATGAATGTAACTTGAAATGTCAAATGCTTATATTTTTTTGTATATATACCAAAAGGAAGCTGACGAAAAAAAATTGAACAATGCCCTCAACCTTCATGAGGGGGAGCAAGTTTATGAAGATACTGTATATTATATTTTCACACTGTACTTTTTTTTCCTTCGTTAAGATGTTTTCCTATAGGGTTTTTCCTAACAAAGTTTTAATGAGGCAGATTATGTGCGCATCAAAGATGAACAAATAAAAATAATTTGCACTCTTTTTCCTTCACTATGGTTTTGTCCCATTAGGGTTTTCTAGTAAGGTTTTAATGAGACAATTTCTAATGTAGTGGACATCCAGGGGGAGTGTTATAAATATTAGATTTATGGTGGATGACCACAACATTTTGTAACTCTCGCCGCCATAAGTTCTCCACCATTACTTTGTATTCAAACACCATTATTGTGTCACTATTGGTTATGTAACTCATCTAGCTAAATGCCTATATAAAGAGGTTACTTGCTAATGAAGAAGATGTATCAAAATACTAGTGTACCAATGTACCATAGTACCAAAGTAGAGAATTCTCTACAAACATAAGAATACAATCTAGTTCTTCTTAAAATAAGAATTGTAACAAAAAAACCCCTCTCTCTCTAGAAAACTTGTAGCCGTTTTTAGAGTAAATCTTCCGATCTTCGTTGCCTCTCCGGCGAAGGGTCCTCTCTTCACCGGATTTCTTTCTTTTTTTAATCTAATATATAGTTATTATCTTTGTTGGTCTTTAGGGTCTGTTTTTGTTGATCTATATGATCTATTTTCGTTGCTTTTGTGTTTCTTCTGGTTCGAGTGTTTGGCATGGACAACAATTTGAAGCTTCTTCAACAACTCACAACTCTCTTCATTTACAGAGGTGTGCTGAATCTCCCATATCCATATACATTTACAGATGTCGCATATAATCAATTCCTTGCAAATCTAGAAACCTCAGGAGAAGTGGATTTAGTCACTGGTAAAGTCCCATGGATCATAAGGGAGGATACAATCTTGGTCGAAAGATGTGAAGCAGACAAATCTCCAATTGAACATGATTTTGACTCGGTATGGTTCTTTGTTCATGTTCAAACTCATCATGTTCAAACTCAAGATTCTGGCTACATGGAGGAAGATGCTGGACTGAAAATGGGAGAAGGATCCCGACCGACGGTCGATGGAAGTTCTCCGATCACTCTAGTCCGTGGTGGGAAAACGGTTACAAACTTTGACCAACTCAAAGTTAGTTACTCAACCAAGGGAACCGTATGGTGGTAATGGGTCATGTACTCATGATCGTGGGGGAACCACTAAAGTCACATAGAAACTAAAATGCCTCCTTCTTCATAGGTAGTGGCCATAGGGTTACTTCTTTGTATTTTGTTCTTCTTTTAACTTCTTATTGTAATTCATCTTGGCTTTGCCTAATCAATGAAGTTATCAGATTCCCAAAAACAAAAAAAAATCTAGTTCTTCTTGTCTAGCTATCTCTTGTTAATATTTATGTTATCTTTCTTCTTCCTCTTTTATTTTTCACAACAAAAATGACATTTTTACCATTACGAAGACACTTTTACCTATATGTTGACGGATTTCATTTTTACCCTTTTATAATACCAAATGAAATTTTACCCTTATTTAATATAAAAATGACATTTTTACTCTTATGTGGTCGAAATGACATTTTTACCTATGTCTTGTAAAAAAATGTTGGGTTACCCCCTGAAATGACAATTTTGCCCTTTTATTTTAGTAAAAATGTCATTTTTATTATTCAATTCTAAAAAATGACATTTTGCTCTTGTATATTGTCAAAATTACATTTGGGTTAATACTGTTTTGGCCCCCGATTTGTGACTAACTCGCAGTTTTGGCCCCAATAAGTGTCCGACAGTTCGTTTTGGCCCCAAAAGCAATTTTTCGGGCAACGCTGACATCATCAGGTCAAACCTACTACTTTGCAATACCCAAAATACCCCTCTGACCAAATCTTTATTCCCCACGCCAAATCTCGAGCCGAAACACCCCCTATCAAATCCCTTCGGCTATTTAATGCTCATCCCTTACCTTTCCAACCAAACTTCACCTTCCCTAGGCAGTTACAGAGAAACCCACTTTTTTCTTCTCTTTTAATACTCTTCTTCTATTTCATTACTCAACTCCCCTCTTTCATTACTCTTCTTCTCATCTTCTTTTTCATCAGTTTTCTTCTCTTCTTCTTGATGGGTCATGAAAATGTCCCATCTAAGTCGTTTAATTTATCCAAGTTAGTCGGTTTCGAGTCTTTATTATAATAAACTGGTTGGTTTTCTTGATTAGGTGTCCTTTGCAGAGTTAGGTGTGAAAAACGGTTAAAAACGAGGAAAAGATGCATGAAGGGTATTTTCGTCATTTGGAGTCAAGGACATTCTGGTAATTTTGCCAAGTTCAGTGCGTGGTTGAAAAGTAGAGGTTGAGACGAGTCCGTAGGAGAAAACGGAAGTCTAATCGGAGTCCGGACGAGGGAATTAGCCAAAGTCAAAGTCAGGTCAACATTTGGTCAGCATTCGGTACAATGTCGGACAAGATTCTGGCCCGTGGTATACTTACAGACACGTGTCGAAGGACGGAGGCCGGTATATACAATTCCCGTGTTAGCGCTAAGCAGCGAAATGGCCCAAAGAGCTTGATCCATACTTGTTATAAATTTTAGGGTTTTCTCATTTAAGACCCTAGAATTCCAAAACTAGCCCTCATTTTCCCAATTTTTACCATTTTAACCCAACTAAACCCAAACTCTATATAAAGACTTTTTGAGAACCAACCAAACTCTCCCCTCTTAGCCTCTCTCTCTCTTTTAGCCTCCATTCTTTTCTAACCTATCCCTTTCTCTCTTCATCTTCTAAAACCCTAGCCTCCATTCTTTTCTTTTCTACCCATTCCACCATAATTTCTTTCCAATCTCTCTCTTCTTTTCTAATTTCTTCATCTCTTCTCTACATTTTCTTTCTACTTCTAATTTTTTCATAACTTCTTTTCAAAAATCTTGTATCCTCTTATTTCTTTTCTAAATCTCATCTTCTAAAAAAAGCTACTATTGGAGTTTTGAGAGAATATTATTGCAAATATTTGGACCATTTATTGGATATCAAAATGAAGGAAAGTGGAGCAATGGATCTATATCTCATTTGGTGATTTCTTTTCATTTATCTTTTGTAATTCCATTTATTTTATAAATTCAATGGATATTACTTTAGATTCCATGTGTAGCTAAATTTGTATCTATGGTGTAGAGGAAGCCCATATTTGGGCTTATTTTGAGATGTGTTATTGATTAGTAAATCCTTTTATTGAGCTGCAATGTTTATTACTTGTCATTTCATATTGATTCTATGATCTTTTCATCATTCATGCATTATAATTAGATATTTCATGCTTTTATTAGGTTATTAAATGAGATATGTTTTTTAGATAATGAATGATAGTTTAGGATTCTAAATTTATATGATAGTCAATCAAATATATATGGTTTTGAATTGAGTTATTAAAGAATATATTCCGAAATCTAAATAGTTTATTATGTTAGATTTTGAGTTATACATGAGAAAAGGGATTTGTTGGTTAATGCATGTTTTAAGTAGTCCATTTATGTGGTGAAATCGAAAACCCTAGATTCTTCTTCTGACCTTGATTTCATTCTTATTAGTCTATTAGTATTGCTTTCTTTTTTTAAAGTAGTTTTCAAATCAAATCAAAAATTTGAAAGGGGTTTTAATTCGAGATTTAGGTAAAATAGCTTGTGCTTTGGAACGATACTCGATCTTATTAGAATTACTATAACTTGAACCCTACACTTGGGGAATAGACCTATTTTTAGGCCTATCACTTCTCTATCATAACCTCTGTAAATCTTAGTTAAAAATGTCGAAGATTATCAACATCATCGTTCATTATGCTGGATAGTGGAAGGACAACGTAGACATGCTTGACGTGAGTCCGTTTGATTACATTGGGCTGGATACATTCCTGATGCCAGACATTCAAGTTCCCCTTTCAAAAAGACTGGCGTTGTTTCGTCTGATGGATATCATCGGTAAAAAGTTAGGGCTAGAAGGAGGTGTTACTATCGAACTCTGGTCTCTTATAGAGATTGAGAACCGGGTTGGTCTATTCGAGACAAAACTTCTTCAGATTACGGATGATACAAGTCTGAACACCTTGGTTGAAGTTGGGATTCCTAAGGATTGCGAAAATATTTGTCATATGTATGTTTACGTCGACTGGCCTAAAACCCCTCCACCACCAAGACAACCCAGGACTAAATCAAGGTGTTTGATGAGGCAAATTAATCGTCACTGGGATGGTAAACTAGTCATGTATCCTAAACAAGTTGTTGTAAAGAGATCGTCCAGTGATCGATCTTCCTTGCATGTCTGAACCACCAGTGATTGTGTTGGATCCAAGTGATGTGGAGATGGAATCTGAAAGAGATACAGATGTGATTAGAGATGATCAGATGGATGTCCAAATGGAAGTCTAAAAATGTTGAAGGGGGCCAGTGTACTGAACAGGAAGCAGATGTAGTTAGAGATGATCAGATGGGTGCCCAGATGGAACAGGGCACTCAAACTGGGTGCCAAACTGGGAATAATTTTAACTGGGAATCACTTGATTGGGATGAGTTTATGATGTCTGATTCTCATAAGTGGAGGGCTACTCTGAGAGATATGGTGGGAGTAAGTGATGCCTTACTTAGTTCTTCACAGTCAGAGGTATTTGAAAACAGTACACAGGGTCAATCAGAAACGACCCGTTCCACAACTGTAAAAGAAAACGAATGTCAAGACTTTGGTGATGATGTAAACCCTGAAGAAAGATACCATTCGAATGGGGAAGAGTCGGATGAGGAAGGGGGTTTATACTCTAGTGATGGTGAAGATGGGTAACAAAATGATCATTATGATCCAAGATTTGAAGAGTCTGGATCATTTTATGCAGAAGATGACTTGTAAAATACAGACGAGGAAGGGGGCCAAAATGGAAATGGGGGCCAAATTGGAAATTACTTGTATGTTTGCCAGACTTAGCCAGCGATTGAGCAGGCTCGAGTAGCAATTTGCATATACTCAGGTAAGAAATGAGACAAAAAGTTGAGATTTAAATGTAAAGAAAAGGGATGTGACTGGTTTGTGTACGTACCGCAGCTAAGTGATAAGCACACGTACAAGCTCGCCCAAGCCAACTTTGAGCATACATATACTGCAAATCAAGATGATAAAAACCCAATGGTCAGTTCAAACTGGATTGCTCATAAATTGATGGAAACCTTTACTCAAAATCCTGATCTAACTCCGGAGAATATACAACCCTGGGTAAAAACTCATCATGGTGTGAATGTCAATTACAAGAAAGCTTGGGTTGCCAGAACTAAAATGATAGAGCGAATTAATGGGAACTTTGAAGAAGGGTACAAACTTGCACCTGAGTTGGCAAGACAGATATTTATGTCAAAGAGAGGAAGCATAGCTACAGTATCAAGACATGATATGACAGACTCCTTTACAGGTATGTGTGTTTGTTTTCGAGCATCTATTGAAGGTTTTGTGAAAGGATGTAGACCAGTTTTGGGCCTTGATGGCTGTTTCTTGAAGGGCAAATATGTCGGTGTTTGTCTATCTGTTTTGGGAGTAGATGCTACAAATGGAATTTTTCAAATATTTATCTACATATGTAGCAACGAATGCAAGGAGACATGGTTGTCTTTTTTACAGGCAGTGGGTCCACAATTGCAACGACACGAGCAACCACTAACTGTCTTATCTGAACGGCAGAAAGGTCTTATTCATGCTGTTGATACTGTTTTTGGTAATAGAAGACACAGATATTGTTTCAGTCACATGTATAAGAATTTCGAGCAAGTCCACTCTGGGCTTCATCTTGAGGAAAATGTCTAGAATGCGGCAAGGTCTTATTCAGTTACAGATTTTAGGAGATGGATGACAGTATTACAATCTGTTAGTCCGGTTACAAAACAATGGTTAGAGAGGGAAACTCCTTCTTCATGGGCAAGGTCACACTTCGATACTGATTCAAAGTGCATTTTCATCACCAACAACTTTTCTGAGAGTTTCAATAGTAAGATTATGAAGCTTAGAGACAAACCCCTCCGCAACATGATTGAGAAGTACTGGTTAATGGTCATGGACACATACTACAAGAGACGTACGCAGGCGAAAGATTGGCCAGAGAATGGGTTGGTGCCAAAGGTTAAAGCCTCACTCGAAAAGCTCAAAAAGTCGATCAGGCATTACTATGTCCAACCCTCTAATGAGAACTACTGGAATGTGAACGCGAGGACTGGAGTTCGATGGCAAGTGGACTTGGGTAAGCAAACATGCACCTGTTGTTCATGGTAAATATCTGGATTACCTTGTGTGCATGCTCTCGCTGTATTGGGGCCTAGAAGAGAAGATCTTACAAAGTAAGTCCAATGACCCATTTTTTCGTTTTGGCCCCATTTCCCTTTTGGCCTTATTTATATGTTTTGGTTCATATGTTCCTTTTATGTAGGTATTGTAGCTACTATTATACTGTCAAAGCTTATAAAACGACGTATGGTCATCGAGTTGTGCCAATCCCAGATGAGGCAACCTTGGGGGCAGGTAAATTACTTTCATTTATTTCGCACATGTTTGTTTGGAAATAGACAATAATTGATAATAATGTGTATCCTTTTAACCTCGATATGTTGTCAAACCCCCAAGAATGACTAGGCCAGCAGGGAGACCTAGAACTCAGAGGAGGAGAAATGCTTCAGAGAAGCAGGGTGGTAACGTTCGTGGTTATTATTGCAGCACTTGTGGGAGTCATGGACATAACAAAAAAATCCTGCAGAGGGCCCACAGGTCCCACATCAGGGGAGCATCTTCAAATACAAGGGTTGGTAGTCAAGAACAAACTCAACAGCATCAACCTCACCAACAAAAACAAACTCAGCAGCAATCTCAGGCAAGCCGAGGTGGTACTCGAAGGGGAAGAGGGGGTCGTAGTAGCACAATGGTACGAGCTGAAACTGAGCAGCAGGTACCACAACAGGAGACCAGTAGAGGTGCAAGGAGGGGAAGAAGGCTAGGGACCCGTAGTAACCCAAGGGGGTCTGACTAGTATATTTGTTTCAAGACAGTGGTTTTTATTGGGCATTTTGTGGTTGTGTTTTGAATTTGTGGTTGTGTTTTGACTTTGTGATTGTGTTTTGATCATATGGTTTTTTGAAGGAGGTGTCTTATTCCAGACAATGTCTTGTGTTTACTTATTTTGTAGATGTATCTTATGGATGTATTCAGTTGGTGGTTGAAGACAGTTTTATGACTTATTTTGTGTTTGCTTAGTTTGTGGATGTATCTTATGGATGTATTCAGTTGGTGGTTGAAGATAATTTTATGACTTATTTTCCAGACAGTTTTAGTGTTGTACTCAATTTTGGCCCCCATTTCCATAATAACTTGTTTAGTTGAAGACAGTTGAAGACACATAATAACTTGATAACAATGAAACAAATACATAATAACTTGGATAACAATTACATTTTGGCCCCCATTTCCATAATAACTTGTTCAGTTGAAGACACTTACTAACTTGGATAACAATGAGAGAGATACATAATAACTTGATAACAATGAAACAGATACATAATAACTTGGATAGCAATTACATTTTGGCCCCCATTTCCGATTTGCCCCAATCTCAAAGCAAACCCTTAAGCTTCTTACACATTTGATCATATGGATTTTGGATAGTAACCATCTTTCTTTTGCTTTCTTTAGTCTCATGAACCCAATCTTCAACCCAATCGAACTTGTTGCAAACAACACAAGAAAAAAATTTCTTTTCAAAATTCAGATCTGTTAGCGATGTTCGAATTTTCCTCATACCTCGGCATTTTGATCTTGGGCAGGGGGTGTCTACCCGTGGACAATCTTTCGCCCAGTGATCATGAAGACCACAACAAAGCATGATTCATCTTTGCTGTAAGAACCAAGACCTTTTAATATTTGTTGTGGACGGGATTTCTGTTCATTTATCTCTACCTTATTCTATTCGACTCTCTCTTCATCTTTGGCTTCATCAAGCCACTGGAAAGCAAGTGATGGGTCATGAAAATGTCCCATCGGAGTCGTTTAAATTAGCCGAGTTAGTCTGTTTTGAGTCTTTATTGTAATAAAATGGTTGATTTTCTTGATTAAGTGTCTTTTGCAGAGTTAGGTATAAAAAACGGTTAGAAACGGATACAAAGGGTAGTTTGGTCATTTGGAGTCAAGGGCATTCTGGTATTTTGGCCAATGCGAGTCAAAGTCAGGTTAACATTTAGTCAGCTTTCGGTACAATGTCGGGAACGATTCTGGCATGCGGTATACCTCAAGACACATGTCGCATCCTAGAGGCCGTTGCATCCAGGTTCCGTAATCCCGCTTAGCACCGAAATGGACCCATGAGAACGCTTCAGTGTAGCGCGTTTTATCCTATTTCAGTAGTCCCGGATGCGTGGCCTTCTCCCGTCCCTCCAGATTTGCGTCTTCAAGATCCGACGACTGCTGACTTTGTCATGGCTTGTTAAGTTGCTCCCGGCTACACCCTAACGGACAGATTCCTCACCCCCTTCTCAAGCGACACATGTCCTCTTTTTCTCTCTTTTGAAAATGAGACAAACCCTAGGTGCCAGGGTACTCCCTTATTTTAGGGTTTTTCTATTTTAAACCCTATAAACCCACAAATAACCCCATATTCTCCCACTTTTTACCAATTAACCCCTACTAAACCCTAACTCTATATAAAGACATTTAGAGACCAACCAAACTCTCTCTTTTAGCCTCCATTCTTTTCTAACCTATCCCTTTCTCTCTACATCTTCTAAAACCCAAGCCTCCATTCTTTTCTAACCTATCCCTTTCTCTCTACATCTTCTAAAACCCAAGCCTCCATTCTTTTCTTTTACTACCTATTCTACCATAATTTCTTTCCAATCTCTCTCTTCTTTTCGAATTTCTTGTATCCTCTTATTGCTTTTCTAAATCTCATCTTATCTCTTCTTCTTCTATAAAAGAAGCTACCATTGGAGTTTTGAGACAATATTATTGAAAACATTTGGAGCATTTATTGGATATCAAAATGGAGGCAAGTGGAGCAATGGATCTAGATCTCATTTGGTGATTTCTTTTCATTTATCTTTTGTAATTCCATTTACTTTATAAATTCAATAAATATTACTTTAGATTCCAGGAGTAGCTAAATTTGTATCTAGGGTGTAGAGGAAGTCCATATTTGGGCTTATTTTGAGAGATGTTATTGATTATTAAATCCTTTTATTGAGCTTCAATGTTTATTAGTTGTCATTTCATATTGATTCTATGATCTTTTCATCATTCATGCATTATAATTAGATATTTCATGCTTTTATTAGATTCTTAGATGAGATATGCTTTTTAGATAATGAATGATAGACTAGGAATCAAGATTTATATGATAGTCAATCAAATATATATGGTTTTGAATTGAGTTATTAAAGAATATATTCCGAAATCTAAATAGTTTATTATGTTAGATTTTGAGTTATACATGAGAAAAGGGATTTGTTGATTATGGCATGTTTTAAATAGTCCATTTATGTGGTAGAATCAAGAACCCTAGATTTCTTTCCCACTTTAATTTCATTCATATTAGTTTATTAGTATTGTTTTCCTTTTAAAATAGTTTTCAACCAAATCAAAATTATTAAAGGTGGTGTTCATTTAAGATTTAAGTAAAGTTGTTTGTCCCTTGGAACGATTTCCCGATTTACAAATTATACTATTACTTGATCCCTACACTTGGGGAATAGACCTTTTCTAGGCCTATCAGCAAGACAGGTATGAAATTGGCAAGTAAGATATTTCCTAACCCTACCTTCTCTAGTCTTAGCAACCTCAAGTCTTCTGATGCCAATGCATTTGGTGCTTTTGCACTGACTGTAAACCCAAGGACATTCAATTGCTAAATGAAAGGGTTCATCACACATTTGACAAGAAACTGTGAAATTTATTGGTGGGGATGAAGAACTGCCGCCCATCTCTTTCGGCCCCAATGTTGGTGAAGAAGAAGATGAAGAAGCTAAAGAGAGATGAAACTTTAGAGACTGATATTTTTGGTGTCTGGAGTGTGTTGGTGAAGAATATAAAGAAAGATGAAGAAGCTAAAGAGAGATGAAACTTTAGAGACCGATATTTGCTGGTGTCTGGAGTGTGTTGGTGAAGAAGATAAAGAAAGATGAAGAAAGTGGGGTTCTCTGTAATTGCCTAGGGAAGGTGAAGTTTAGTTGGAAAGGTAAGGGATGAGCATTAAATAGCCGAAGGGATTTGGTAGGGGATGTGACGACTCAAGATTTGGCGTGGGGAAGGAAAATTTGGTCAGAGGGGTATTTTGGGTATTGCAAAGTATTAGATTTGACCTGATGATGTCAACGCTGCCCGAAAATTGCTTTTGGGGGTAAAACGAACTGTCGGACACTTATTGGGGCCAAAACGGCGAATTGGTCACAAATCGGAGGCCAAAACGGAATTAACCCATTTTATCTTTTTGTATCACTACGAAAGTAAAGATTTGTTCTGACTCCGTATTTCCGACGGATTGTAAGGTTTCTGTCGCACACAAAACAATATTTACGACGGGTTACGAGTCAATCCACCAAAAAAGAACTAATTAAGGACTTGGATTTTCTTTTCCTTTCGGAAAAAGTTTTCTCAAGCGGCTAGAAATTATTATTCTTCGTAAATTTCCTCTCAACCGAGTATAAACACGGAAAAACTTTTTTCGATGGCTCTCTTATGCCATCAAAATAAATTCCATATAACTTTAAGCAGAGACACACGATTTGCCTCTCTCAACTTCTCTCTCCCAATTTGCTCTCTGTCTCTCTGAATCTCTGGAAATCAAACAGAGAATACTCGAGTTCAATTTGCCCCTTGCCCAAACCCTTCTTCTTCTTAATCTCTCTTTGCTTCTCCCTCAATAAGTGAAGCCATGAAACTCCTGTCCAATCTACGAGTCACCAAAGCCCACGTTGACTTGGTATGGGCTGACCCGCTGGACTTTTGATCTTTTTTTTATTTATTGACTTCTGTCCATTGATGACCAATTTTTGGATCATAACCCCTAAGTGTTATAGGCGCATGCCTCAAGATAAATTTGAGGGGGAAATGGTGAGAGAAGGAGGCGCTTTTAGAACTTCTCGTCTGTAAATAAAGGACCTCAATATTTGCACATTAGAGAGAGAAAAGGAATTTGTTCAAAGAAAAATTGTAATTTTGTTACATAATAGGTGACAGACCAAATTAAACCAAAATTGGCAGGGAGGTGCTTGTTAGAGAGATTGAAATTGAAGATGTTCTTAATTCATTACATAATAATATAAAAATTGGAGATGTTCTTAATTCCTTACATAAATCACACCCAAAAACAAAATTAATTCAAGTCAATCCACACCATTAAACAATAAACTAGTAAGAGTCAACAAAATTTTTATTTCTCAACTACCAATACTTGAGATGATGGCCTTCACGTATGCACAAATTAGACGTGAAAGCATCAACTTTTTTTCAATTTCAATCTCTCTTTGCATCTAATTGCTCTCACGTTTGAGAGTCAACTAATTAACCCTTCTCTCCAAATATATAAATGTATCTTCCCCTTCACTATTCTTCATCCTCCCATCACATCCTTTCTCACTCTAACAACCATCTCTCTCTCTCTCTCTCTCAATAATCAATGGCAACCCATAAACTCAGTTTCTTCATTACAACATTTCTTCTAGTCACATTGGCTATAGCTTTGCCATATGAAGAACCACCAAAGAAATATGAAGAACCACAAGAGAAACTAGTAGAAGTTGTAATTGAAGGACTAGTTTACTGCCAAAGTTGTGACTATAAAGGAACATGGTCTCTAACTAAGGCGAAACCGATTCCTGCTGCTAAAGTTAGTGTGATTTGTAAAAATCACAAGACCAGAATTAACTACTACAATGTTTTCGTAACAGACGTAAAAGGTTACTTTTATGCTAAACTTGAAGGATTCAAAATGGATAACTATGTCTTGGATCATCCACTTCATAGTTGTACTGTTCATTTGGTTTCTTCTCCTCTTTCAAACTGTAATCAGTTAACAAACATTAACTATGGAATTAATGGTTCCCCACTTCGTTACGACGAGAAGAGATTATTCGGGAGCAGGTATGAAGCAGTTGTTTACTCTGTTGCCCCATTAGCTTTCCGCCCTGCTGTTTGCCCTAAGAAAGTTGATGAACCTCATCACTATTGATCATTTTTTGTTCATGATTTTCTCTTGTTTGTTATTTGAAGCATATGCCTGAAGAGATTCTTGTCTAAATAAAAGAGTCAATACTAATGTATGTGTGAGGAAGATTCTTGTAATACTTTGAAGTTGAGTGGTTGCAAAAATTTCTTTGACCTTATAATATTACTATAAAAATACAGCAATGTTTACGTCGTTTTTATGTCTATATGGTAATTTGATCAGCTAGTATTACAATCCAACCACAGACCCTGAAGTGTATATTGTCGGAACAATCCCACATTGGCCGCAAGAAGCCCAGGTTGTGCAGATATGGTAGTGATACAATATTTGTAGTCATCCAACTCAAAACCAATTGGCAATGAGTGGAGATGACCCTATACATTATATTCTTGGTTGCAAGTTACCCCTTCTCCCATACGGACTATTCTCACAATGTCACTTTAGATATGTCAGGAAAAACTTCACATCTTGGAGACTTGGACTAACTTTTAGAGTAAGAGAGGCCCAAAATCACTTGGGAGCAAGTAGATCACTATATGATACCCACAAAAGGCCCAATTCCAAGTGATTTGATAGGTATCACAAGACCTATTGATTTAGTTTTATATCTAATTTTATTATAATTTTATTAATCACAAACATCATAATGCATACACATACTTTTTAGTTACATATATTTCTAATTTACCACAAACCCTTTTATATTTGATGTACAAAAGAATAGATCATATATATTGATCAGATTCAAGGTTATCTTCTTGAATTACAACGAAGTTTCACAACCGGAGAAGAAACTCCGCGAACCACAGGACTTTTTAATCCACAAGGTTTAAGCTTCTTACGCCACATGAAAAAGTATTCGATCCCACAAGCTTTAGGTTCCGAATGACGTCCATCAACCGACCGAGAAACACATTCTACTTTCTCTGTAGGTATAGGAGGATTTGAATTCTTGTCTAACTTTCGACCATTAATAGAATTAGAATAAGAGTAAGCCAATGCATTTGCTGCAGGAAGAAACCTTCGAATGATGAAGTTTGGTGATTGTTTGCTACTTCTCTCAATGATTTCTAGGTCGAAACTGTCTAGTTTTTGACATGTACTTTCGTTAGCTTCGACATCCAAAGAATACATATCCATTTCATCTGATAAAATATCTTCATATTCAGTATCACCACTACAACCACCACCACCACCATCACCACTACCACCTCTACTAGTATTACAACCATCAGTTTTCCAACTAGGTGGGACGAGCTTTGGACAAGGCTTCTCATAAACAACATGGAAGTCATCTCTAATGGTGCCTTTCGGTGTACCGGGTACTTCCTCCCATGAAAATGGAACCATTTCACTTGTATTATGTGAAGTTTCAGCTCCATCTTTATCTGCCGGGTTTGTTCGGATAGAACGCCTTCTTGTTGATAAAATAGGTGCATTGAAGTTCAATTTTCTAGGGAGTTTAAGACTCATAAGATCATCTTCTTCCATGAATAAGATAGAGAAGGAAGATGATCTAATACTGTATATAGTATACTCAAGTTTGTAAGTTGGGGGGTTTCTTTAATTTACATAGTAAAATTCAAGGGTGGCTAACTGTAACCCAAGTAGTTGAGAAGAATTATGACATACAAGTAGTAGTTGTAATGTGGGTATCTCGTGGTGGTGTTTAAAAATCGACCTTTTTAGGAAAATATCACATATCAAATTGGTTCCCTATTTAGTGATAAATATCTTAACAAAAAGAGGATTAGCCAAAATCTTTTGTATGGTCTAAATGTTCTTATTGGGAATTACTACTACTTTGACATGTAAACAAGAAGAAAAAGGAGAATAGACGGTCTGATTTTTGGCCACATAGCATTCAACCAACCATTCAATCTCATGTTATTTAAGGAGAAATGCTAAACGATCCGATCCGAATTTTGAGACCGACAATAGGCCGAATAATGATGTGAGTGATGTGACCGGCCTCAGTTGGTCAGATCGTGAGAAGAGAAAAACGACCTCACTAATTGAGATCCAGGGCCGGCCCTGGCCCTAAGCAAGCAAAGCCTCGTTTTGGGCTATTATTTTTAGGGGCCTCCTGGGGAAATTTTTTAGTAAACATAGTTGGGCGCCCCCATAAAAAATATGGGCCGCGAAATTCAACTAACTTCTTCTTTCTTCGGTATCCAGTGGCCCACATATATTTATACTACTACTGGGCCCATATAAAAATGTCTCTCAAAGTCCACCTCTTTCCCTTCATTTTCCTCCCACCCCTGCTCTCTCTCCTTGCATACTATACTCGCCAGCTCTCTTCCTATCTCTTCTACATATATATCATCTCTCTTTCTTTCCATATGTGATAATTCCCATAGCTACAAATGTTAATTGTTTTACTTGCCACAAAAATTTAATAATTTCCAATCTTTTTTTCCGAATTTTAATAAGAATAACTGAAACTTTAATCTACTTTTTCTGACAACACGGTTAACAAAAAAAATTAACTTGGATGTTTTAGGGAATGAATCTCGATATTTCAAATTTTTGAGTGGAATTTTTTTTGGTTTCCCCAAAACTTATTTCTTTCCTTCACGCGCCGCAGGGGTTGCGGGCAGACTTCCATCGCCAACGATCCTTTAAAAAATTCAGATCTTCTTCTTTTACCTCCTCTCCTTCCACCGCCAACCATCACCACCACCATCATTTTCCTCTCTCCTTCTTCGTCTTGCTCTCTATGTTTCCTCTTCGTTTTGGCCTCCATAAGTTCTGGCAATTTGATTTGGTCTCCAAGGTTCAAAAAAATTTCAACTTTTACCGGAACTCCTTTGGGGCCAATATGGAATTAATACCAAAATATTGTAAAACATAAACTCTACCTCATCCCTCTCTTCCATCACCTATTTCGTTCAATTCATCTATCTCGGCATGTCATCATCTTCTCTGGTGAAAGGTCGTCAGGCGGCCATTTTTATGGCCACCTTCAAACTTAAGAAAAAAAAAATAAAACTTCTTCTCCTTATTCTCTCTCTATTTTCTGGACGACGAAGGGGGAACCCTTTGCCGGCCAGAGGTATAGGAAAACTAGACCGACGAAGGTCTGGGAAACAGAGATCTCGTCAGTCTGGATTTTCCAGACCTTCGTCGGTCTGGTTTTCCCAAACTCAGGCCCTTCGTCGACCAGAAAATAAACAGAGTAAGAAGAGAGAGAAAAGAAGGAGAAGAGAAGAGAGAAGAAGAAGAAGTGAAACAAAAGAAGAAGAAGAAGAAGTGAAACAAAAGAAGAAGAAGAAGAAGAAGAAGAAGAAGAAGAAGAAGAAGAAGAAGAAGTGAAACAAAAGAAGAAGAAGAAGAAGAAGTGAAACAGAGAGAAGAAGTGAAATAGAGAAGAAGTGAAATAGAGAAGAAGAAGTGAAACAGAGAGAAAAAAGAAATTCTTAAGTTTGAAGCTCGCCGGAAAAATGGCCAGCCTGCGACCTTCGTCTGAGAAGATAATGAGGTGGCGAGATAGGTGAAGTGGAGGAGAGAGGTGATGAAATGGGAGAGAGAGGTAGAGATGAGGTGGAGTTTATGTTTTTTAAATTTTTTGGAATTAATTCAATTTTGGCCCCCAACGGCAGTTCCGAAAAAAGTTGAAATTCTTTTGTACTTGTGGGCTAAGTCGAACTGTCGAACACTTATGAGAGCTACAACAGTAAGTTGGTCACAAATTGGGGCCAAGACGGGATTAACCCAAAACCATTTTACCACCTTTTCGATGGAAAATTCTTAAGACATGTTCACACTTTTTTCTCACACAAAAAATCGATGTTCTTATTTTATTGGTCAACCAAACAGTAAAAAATTAATTTTCTTGCAAAAACAATTTTTTCAGCTCTATTTTCCTACATAACAAACATACCCCAATACAGTCGTGTAGAATGAAGTTGTGAGTTTCATTATTTATACAAAAAAAAATTGGTCAAAATTGGAAGAATTCAGTGAGGTAATTCATGACATAGCTAGATATTAATATTCTCTTTAAAGTTCATACCATGCATTATTATTCACCATAACCTAAAAGCCAACATAATAATATAAACTAAAGCATACTTAAACAAATATTATTTCTCACCAGCTTCATCCCAACTTTCTAATATGTCCGACTTTTTAAGAGTCCATACTGTTAGAATAATAATATATGTAATAGTTAGGGGTTGTTTAGTAATTTGCCCTTTAAGGGTCTTTTAGTCTTTTATCATTAGTATATATTTGTTAAGTTGTAACCCTAGTTTAATAAGAATGAGATTCATAGCCTCCACAATGTTTCTCCTCTTCCTTCTTCTCTATGATTATTGTTATTGATTTTCAACATGGCATCAGAGCATGGTTCTTGAAATTTTTATGTGGTTTGAGCTAGAAGAGTGGAGAAGATGAAGGTAGTTTTGTTTTATTTTTTATATTGGTAGTTTTGCTAGTAGGATTTGTTGGTAGTTCGATTTTTGTTGGTGGGTTTGAAGATTTGGATTTGTTGGTGGTTCAAAAATTCGATTTGGGTCTTGATTTGTTGGGATTTGGAGGCCATACGGAAGAAAATTAAGTAGGTGGTCTTGAATGGTGAGAAGAAATAAGGGTTGTTTTGGTAAATCTGATTTTGAGAAGAAGCAGTATGAATAAGGGTGGTTTTGGTGAATTTATTTTGGTGAAAAGTGTTAAGGTGTTTTGGAAAGGAGAATGGTGTTTGGAGTGAAGTGGGGTCTTGTGAGTATTAGGTGAGCGGTTTCAGTGAATGGTTTTTAGGATTTAAATGGAGGCGGTTTGTCTAAAGTTTAGAACGCAGTTTTAGAATTTGATAGTTTTGTTGATGGGTGGTTTGGAAGGATTACTGATAGGTTGGTTTAGAAATTAAGAATGGGGGACTTAGCTAGGTAGTTTGAGTGGAGGATATGCTGGGTAGGTTTGAAGAAAAATTTAAAAGGTGAGTTGCTGGATTGAGTGGTTTTAAATTTGAAAGGCGGTTTTGGGAGAATAAAAAGACGGTTTGGCTGTTTTGATGGGTTCTATTGGCTGTTTTGACCAGTCTGTTTTTGTTTTTGGAGGTTTAATAGTTTTGAAAGTGGTAGTTGAGAGAGTTTTGAGTTTGGTTGGGATTTGATTAGGTTTTGACTAGGATTTAAGGAGGTGGTTTGCTTGATTTGAAAAGGTGAGATCTTCTTTGGCGGTTTGGACCGAAGAAATTATTGAGTTTTTTGAGGTTCAGCTGGATTGTTTTTGAAAGATTGTGGGCAGTACTGCATTTGAATGTTGGCAGTATTGCATTTGGATTGTCGGCAATATTGCATTTGAATGTTTGGCAATATTGCATTTGCATCTTCTTCCTCTTCCTTTGGGCAATATTGCATTTGCATCTTCTTCCTCTTCCTTTGGGCAATATTGCATTTTGCATCTTCTTCCTCTTTGGGCAATATTGCATTTGAATCTTCTTCCTCCTTTGGGCAATATTGCATTTGCATTTTCTTCTCTCCAACGATTGCATCTTCTCCGTTTGCAGTTTAGCAGTAATTTGCAGTATTGAACTTTGGTTCGTAGTATCGGATTTTGGTTTAGCAGTTTTGCAGTATTAGATTTTGGTTTGCAGTATTGGATATTGGATTTTGGTTGGCAACATCGAGTTTTTGGATTTTGGTTGGCAGTATCGGATATTGGATTTTGGTGGGCAATATTGGATTGTCGATTTTGGTTGCCAGTATTGGATTTTGGTTTAGCAATTTTGCAGTAATTTGCAGTATTTGGTTTAGCAGTGACTTGTTCACCAAGTCACACTCAGTTCCACACTTTCGTTGCTTAGTTAGCAAACTCTCGATACTTTTCAAAATCGCATCGTGAGTTTGAGGGAGGGTGTTAGAATAATAATATATGTAATAGTTAGGGGTTGTTTAGTAATTTGCCCTTTAAGGGTCTTTTAGTCTTTTATCATTAGTATATATTTGTTAAGTTGTAACCCTAGTTTAATGAATGAGATTTATAGCCTCCACAATGTTTCTCCTCTTCCTTCTTCTCTATGATTATTGTTATTAATTTTCACACATACAAGGAATACATATTATATATGACATGCATCATGTGCACTGATTTCATGTCATATAGACTAATTAAATTATTTCAATATGAAACTAAGATTAGGACAAATATCCTCATTCCTATTCGTCTTTAAATAATAAGATAGTGTGTTTGATCCGCATTAATAGGGTTCACGTATTCACATGCACTATATAACACAATTAGGGTTTCTAACTTTGTTGAGTTGACTCGTTCACAAGAAACAGGGGACAAGCTGTGTCGTTTTTTAGTGGTGGATATCAATCAATTTCTTCTTTTTCTACCCTCTCACCAAACCCAAAAAAAGAAAATTTCTTCGTTGAAAAAGCTTCATTTGCAAAAGGAAATTGTAGACAACCATAAGCATATATAAAAAGCCAATCTCTCACCGGATGAAGTAATATACTACTAAGTAGAGAGAATGATAATGTGTTCATACGCAGATAATGTATTTAGCGAGAATTTCTAAGTTCGAACAACCTTGGTCTATATACAAACTATTTTATGTTTCTATTAGGCAACACTAGTTTGATACAACTAACACATGAATTTTGCAATATTACTAGCAATACATAAAATGACTTAAAAAGAGAACAAATTCTTTTTGTTAATTAACAATCTAACATGAATTTCGGAATATTACAAAATCAACTTTATCATATAGAAATTTGAGATTTAGGGGCAAAATAGGATTTTGGAGCTATGGAATCCCATGCAGGATTATGTTAGGGGTGAACCCGAGAAATTTGATTCTGGTCTCATCCGAGGAATTAAAGGAAAAGAAAGTGGGGGTCTTTTTGGAGTTTAATTGGTAAAGAGGATGGATGAGTAAATAAGGACAAATGTGTGTGACAGGGCCGTCAGCAAAACTCACTCCCCCAGCCATGTTATTCCCAACACACTTTGCCTACCCCCAAATCTTATCACATGTTATGATCTTGTGGTTTACAGTGTATTTTAGCTACTCTACACCGTGGCTCTTCACTGTTGGTTGGGCACTCCCCAAACTCTTTTTGGACCAAAGACCCCTTCTGTATAACTGTGCATTTTCGCTTGTAATCTTAAACTTTTTTTTCAGCAATATTGAATATTGATGATATCGGAAAGTGGTTTTTTCTAATATCTCTGAAAAATCGACGTTGTGATCCTCGATTAAATGATCTTCTTCTCATGTAGTGGTGATTGGAGATTAAGAGAGACTGGGGTACCTTGGCATATACTTAAATGCTCGAGTCAGTTCAAAGTGTAGGTTTTGAGAAGTAATTCAATGATAACAAATGCTCAAGTCAGTTCAAAGTGTAGGTTTTGAGAAGTAATTCAATGATACAAATCTCATGTTCTTTTTAAGATAACTTATGTTAAATTTACGATTATATAATAATGGGAGATATGAACATGAAGTAAAGATACGATAATTTAACGTGGTTCGGTCGAATACTCAAGACCTACATTCACGGAGAAATAACTCTTTATTAATAATCACCACATACAATTGTATGTGGGTTTGATCGGTTACATTGGTCAGACATAACTCAATAACTCGATGAGTTTGAATCCTAGAACCCTCTCCTATTTATAGATGACTTAGGGTTTAGGGTTTCCTAGTTTCTGATTACTAAACTAGGAAATAATACAAAATCTATCTAATATTATCATTAGATAGTTACAAGAGATATTTTGAATATATTATACTAATATTACATATCTTCACATATCTTTTAATATCTTCACGTATCTTCAAATATATTCCGAATTCTTCTTGATCGTCGGATCTCGTCTTCTCGATCCGTCACGTACATACACGTGTTACACACGTATATTATTTCTGCAACTTATCTTGACCGCCGGATGTCCTATTTTCGGTCTTCTTATGTAACGTATCCTATTACTCCCCCGCAAGTTGGAGCACGTAATTTTTGAAGTGTCCGACTTGGAGAGAGAGAAAAATACTTGTCGATTCTTCGTATTCGTCTTCTTGCAACCTTTAGATTGTGGATGCGTTGGAAGCTGATTGAAG
>BEHA01000628.1:479690-500372 GCA_002897215.1 Eschscholzia californica subsp. californica | reverse complement strand
TTCTTGATCGTCGGATCTCGTCTTCTCGATCCGTCACGTACATACACGTGTTACACACGTATATTATTTCTGCAACTTATCTTGACCGCCGGATCTCCTATTTTCGATCATCTTATGTAACGTATCCTATTGCTCCCCCGCAAGTTGGAGCACGTAATTTTTGAAGTGTCCGACTTGGAGAGAGAGAAAAATACTTGTCGATTCTTCGTATTCGTCTTCTTGCAACCTTTAGATTGTGGATGCGTTGGAAGCTGATTGAAGGATTAAGTCACAACTAAAAGTTGGTAATTGCGGTCAAAAAGTTGAGCGAAAATCAATGACAACGAAATTACATGTATTTTTCTCATGTATGTAAAGTTGGTCATTGTATGAAGAAAATGTCAACAACTAAAAGGTTGTGATGATCAATATCTTGTCGTATAAAAACGTCAAGTATGAACTTTAGGAGTGACAACAAAATAATGTTGTTTTGTTTAAAATCGACAAGAAATAATTGTCGGAATACCAAAAAATATTGGAAGGTAACAACCAAAATGATGGTCGACATGAAATTCATTGCCAAAAAAGGCAAGATCGCGAATATAATTGCGGAATTAAAGATAGAGATATTCTATCCGTGGAAGAGATATTCTATTTGGTGAAAGGAAGTGTCCAAAATGTAATTTGGTATGAAAGACAAAGTCATCATAGAGAAAGTATGAGTTGGAAAATGTCAGGGGAGAATCCGGAAATATAGGTCAAAATAGATATATTCTATTTGTGGTAAGAAAAAGTCCAAAATATAATTGGAAAAAAAAAATAATCATGAGAAATATATGATTATGAAAATTTTGCGGGTTGAATTCCGGAATTAAAATCCAAAATAGGAATTCTTTCTCTGTTGAAGAGAAAGTCCAAAATTTTGGTAGAGAAATAAAGTGTTCATAAAGAAAGTATGACTTTGGAAATATCACGAGTATATCCGGAAAGAAAATTAGATGAAATTAATCTATTTTTATTGTCACATATAGAAGAGAAAGTGACAGAAAAATTGTGTCACAACTAGAAAAAGTTGGTTATAGGTGACATTAGAAGTCTGTCACAAAATAAATTTCCGACAGATAAACTGTGGCAAAAAATGTTGTCACAAAACAGTGCGATGAGAAACTGTCACAAATACTTAATTTGGGGAAATTTAGGAACTTCTATATTAGGGTTAATCAAAATTGAGAGATTTTTCAAAATTTGGATTTCCCGAATCAGAAGTTCACAATAAAATCATCTGTGATTTGTAAGAAACTCCAAATCGATGATTGATATAGACCATAGCTATCAAATTCGGTCAAAAATGACCTTCAATAGATTGTTTAGTCTTTAGAGAGAGAAAGCTCCAAAAAGTTATGAATTTTCGGGTTATAAAGTTCTCGATTCTTCACCAAATCAAAAGGGAATCGTCGGTTGTTAGTATATGATGTCCAAATCGATGATAGAAGTCGATTGGTGACGAAAAAACGCCGGGAAATGTTGCCGGAAATCGAATCCTAAAGTGGCTGTCGGCGGCAGTCAAATACCCTAGCTAGGGTTCGCGTGGGAGAGAAGAAGTTGCTGCTCGGGTCAAAGTATATTGACCGAGTCAATGATGACGTAATGATGACATCATCACGTGTAAAAAAACACGGGTCAACTGTGGTTGACTAAGTCAGCGTGTTCTAATGACTTAGAGTTGTTTGGCCGCGGGTTAGAAAGAAACCGGGATGGGAAAACCGAGATAGGGTTGGGCTACTGGAACGGGAATAGTCCAGATTTGGTCGTTTTTGGTTTCAGAAGTGTTATTTTTAATTTTCAGACCTATTTTAGGTCTAAAAAATTGAAAAAAAATCCGGAAAAATTGGAAAGAAATATAGAATCATACCTTTGTTGGAGAGGAAGTGCTTCTTCGATGAACTTTAATAATCATTGATAATCTCCGGTCTGCTATTCTTAGTAAAAAAAATTCTTATTTCTCTTGATTTTCTCGTCATGATCACAAGACTAATCTTGGAAAATAAATCGTATACACGATTGGAAAATAATATAATCACAACTAAAAAAATAGTTGGAATTTTGCGGAAGCATAAAACACGAACAAATAACCTGCTCATGATACCATGTTAAATTTATGATTATATAATAATCGGAGATATGAACATGAAGTAAAGATACGATAATTTAACGTGGTTCGGTCGAATACTCAAGACCTACATCCACGGAGAAATAACTCTTTATTAATAATCACCACATACAATTGTATGTGGGTTTGATCGGTTACATTGGTCAGACATAACTCAATAACTCGATGAGTTTGAATCCTAGAACCCTCTCCTATTTATAGATGACTTAGGGTTTAGGGTTTCCTAGTTTCTGATTACTAAACTAGGAAATAATACAAAATCTATCTAATATTACCATTAGATAGTTACAAGAGATATTCTGAATATATTATACTAATATTACATATCTTCACATATCTTCACGTATCTTCAAATATATTCCGAATTCTTCTTGATCGTCGGATCTCGTCTTCTCGATCCGTCACGTACATACACGTGTTACACACGTATATTATTTCTGCAACTTATCTTAACCGCCGGATCTCCTATTTTCGATCCTCCTTATGTAACGTATCCTATTAACTTATTTTTCTTATATGGGTTTGGTGGCGGTGGTAAAGCACTTAATGATATGATGCGGTGGCAAGACACCGACTTGATGGTAGCACTATTACGGTTTGTGTATGAAAAATGGATATTAGACACTGTGTTGCCCCTCGCAACTGTCATTCTCTTTGAGAATAGAGTTTTAGGTGCCGAGTTGCCTTCTCCAGACCTCCCTACTTTGCCTCTCTGGTCAGAGCAAGACATAGGAGCGAAACTGCTTCTGGTACCAACCCTTCGCTTTCCTAGAGACAAATCAGAACTCAAGGTGTTGAGATTATTTCCTCAAACTTCCTTATAACCATGGTGAAAGTAAGGCTTAAGGGCAGAGCTAACTCGGATTGACCTCTTCGTTTGCCTTTTGGACAGTGTAGGGTTTAAGGGGTCGAGGATACTCATGTCGACATCCTAACCATCTCTCTGGTTAGAGTTGTGCGCAGGTGGTAGAGCTATGTCAGATCCACCTCCATGGTAGCTATATCAATTGCGCTTGCACGTGTGCACACGAGCTCATATACGTATCACTCAGGTCAATCTGTTGACTCCATGACTGGTCAATGCTGACCAATATTTAGCTCAGCAAAACAAAGAAAGACTTGAGTTGTCCTAAAGACGAGTCAATAGTAGGTGTGATGAGTAGCAAGCGACTCAATACCAAGTTTACATACATTCAATTGGTTAAAGCTCACCAATATTTGACTAAACAAATTAAAATTAATTTGTCGTGTCATGCAAACGACTCATTAGAAAGTGTGAGAAGTACGTCTGTAGGGATGTCAATGGGCGAGTTTAGGACGGGTTACCCCATTCTCAATTCCACCCCGTTAGTAATTGGGTTTTATCATACTCGTCCCAATAATTAATCAGAGTGAGTATTTAATTACCAAACCCACCGATTAAAAGTAGCTTGACCATGCTGCCCTGCCCCGTTTAATATGAAATGGTCGAGTCAGGTAAAAAAAAAATCTTTTATTTCAAAAATGCATTTACAAGTAATATATTCTCGATTGAAAGAAAACAAGAGAGAGAAAGAGTCGTGACTTCCAAGTTCCAAACTGAGATATGGCCAATTTAGTAAAAGCAGTAAGGGTTCTTCTTTTTCCTTTTTACTATTCTTGGGTGAAGGAAAAATTAGAGAGAGAAAGAGTCTTGACTTCGAAGTTCCAAACCGAGATGAATCCGAGAAAGAGAGAACCGTGAATTATCAGATCGAGAGGTCAGAGGAAGTTTATCAATTTCTCCTCCTCAACTTCTCTAACATCATCATATCTCTCTAATGATTCTATGAATTAAAGATTTAAAGTGAAACCTAGGGTTCTTCATCTTCTATTTTATTAACAAAACCAAAATCAACTAATTAAGGGATTCAAAGCTTTGTTATCTACTATCTAGGTAAGTGATGTTTCTTCCCTCATCTAGATTATTTTGATTATTTTGAGTATTTAGGTTACTAATTTTGATTCTTTAAGTGGATTATTTATTTTGATTAATTCATTGTCCATTATTTTATTGCTAAGGTTACTGATTTTGATAAATTGAGTTACTAATTCAGATTATTTTGGTAATTGGTTTTGATCGTGGATACCTAATTTTGAATTTTGATTGTAACAAACAAGATGACCTCCGACGTGCATATCTTAATGTGGGACCTTATCAGCCTATCCTTGAAGACTACCCAACAACAAAATTGGGAAAGCAATCTCGAAGATTTCAAGATTCTTGGTTTACCTTATTTCCTTGGCTCGAGTACTCTCCTACAAAAGATGTGGCATATTGTCTTCCATATTTTATCATTGAGACAAATCCGCCAAAAAGTACATTATTTACGGACCAAAGATTTAAAATATGGAAGAGTCTCAATGATGGGGAAAATGTGCATTCCTAACACATATGGGAGATCATAATTCTCAACACATGTTGATCGCAAAATTTTGTCAAGATTGAGGTTGTACATCTCAACATATTGATAAGATGATTAACATACAATATGAGGAACTAGTGAAGAAAAACCAACTAAGGACCAGCACGCCAATTGATTGTTTACGATATCTTGCCTATCAAACATGTGTGTTTATGGGTCATGATGAATCAATAAATTCGTCGAACTGTGCAATTTCCTTGAGTTGATAATTTTTTTCACTAAAACAATGATGAAAGTTCACAAGTTATCTTGGAAAATGCTCCACACAATGCTAAATATACATCTCCTCCAACTTAAAAAGAAATACTATCGATTCTTGCTAACAGAGTAAAAAATAAGATTCGAGAAGAAGTTGGATCACCAGAGTTTTGCATTCTTGTTGACGAAGCACAAGATGATTCACATAAGGAGCAAATGGCTTTGTGTTGCGATTTGTTGATGATGTTGGATCTATCAAAGAACGATTTGTTGATATTTAACATGTGAAAAACACCACATCTTCGACTTTCAAGCAAGCAATAACCAGTGTCTTTATTCGTAACAACCTCCATGCGAAAAATATTCGAGGTCAATGGTATTATGGTGTTAGCAATTTGCGTGAAGCTTTTAATGGGTTGCAAGTAATGATGCTTAAAAGGTCAGGTTGGGCTCGCCCGACCCATCTAACCCGGGTTGATATAGTCGGTGCTAGATCTCAACCCCGGCTGACAATACCCAGGCCCAACCCAGGACCGGGAATTGACCCGGGCTAGGCCAGCCCGTACTTTTTCTTATTTACTTTTTTAATTATATTAAATTATAAAATAAAAATGTATAAACCAGAAAATAAATAAATTCGTAGTTTAGGAATGATTTTGTGGGAATAATGAATAGCGCATGATGTAATTAAATAAATTTAGGAATGATATTTTGAAAATATTTATTGGAAAGATTTTAGGAAATGATTTTAGGAATGACATTCTGGGAATAATGAATAGGACATGATTTACTTAAATAACTTTAGTATTTTTTTTGGAAAGAAATCTTAGAAATAACCGCTTTATACACATATTTTGTATTTTAAACTTAAGGATTTCTTAAATAAATTGTTCCTATGTTTAAGGATTTTTTTTAGGAACGATTTCTTTTAGAACGAAATCTTAATTTAATTGTTCCTAAAACTAAGGATTTCTATTACCTAAAAAGAGGGATTGTCAAGCAGTTTTCTTAAAATCCATGAAACTTTTAATAGAAAGGGAAGAAAAAAAACGTGTCCAACCCGGGCTATTGTCGGGCTTGGCTCGTCAGACTCAAAACAGAGGCCCAGTACTATGTCCTATCCGGGCCGACCCGACCTTCTAAACACCACTAATTGCGGCATTATTTCGTAAAGATCGTCCTTGTACACACTATGTGCATTACTTTTTTTTTTGTTGAAGGCTATGTGCATTACTTTTTTTTTTTTGTTGAAGGCTATGTGCATTACTTTGCCTATAAACTACAACTAGCACTAGTTGTAGCATGTAAATAAGTAAGTGATTTTTGGCGATTTTATTCAACATCGAATCCAATAGTTAATTTTATTTGTGCTTCCCCTCGAAGGCAAGATGAATTAAAATCTTCTTGAGTTAATGAAATTGCAAGGTTGTTAGAGGTTGATGAGCTTGAGACGGATAAAGGGTTAAACCTAATAGAGCATTGACCTATTCGGTTGTTGACTCATTCAAATGTATTTTAAAAATTGAATATTTGTTATATAGGATAAGTATCAAATCTTTATAAATCTATCAGTTGTAAATATGTTTTGAAATATTATATAAAGAGATCTCTAGATGCCTTGTTAAAGCATCAGATAAATATTGACTTTCAGTATATGCATGGGCAGAATCAGGATTTTCTACCAGCCGGGGCAGGTTTACAGTACTGTAAATAAAAAAAGTTATAGGTATTATGTATATGTGTACGAATTTCACAAACTATTATATGTATATATGTAAAAATTTTGATTTTTCTCCTGAAGTAAACTTGATAGTTATTTCAAGAAGTGGTGAGAGAGACAAAAGTAGAACACAACTCGCCAAATAAAAGCCAATCCCTCTCTACAAGAGAATCTCGTCTTCTCCAAGCGGGAGATAAAAAGAAAAGATAACGACTTCAGAGAGAGGATAAAAAATACCACATTTTTTATTCTTCCTCCTAATAACTCTTTATCTTTCACGAAACTAAAAATAAAGGTAAAATTGGTATTAAAAATAATACTTAATCACTATCAAAAGGAAAAAAAAAAGTAACAAAAAACTAATTCAAAGGGTCCATTTCACAAGTTGGCAAAATACAGGGTGCATTTTGTGAATTGATTGAAACTAAACCTAAAAGAAAGAAAACGAGCTAAATAGGAAATAATTGGTATGAATGGGATTCGAACCCATAACCTTGTTTGTCTGAGGCACAGACTTAACCACAAAGCTACAAATCTGTTATTGTTACATATCTCTCTACAGTTTTACAGATACCAGCCTGGGCCATTGCCTAGGCTGGTCTTCACAAATGTCCGCCCCTGAGTATATGTCTTTAACTCGACCATATATTAGGTATTCAGTAAATCAAGTTTGCGAATACATGCACTCTCCCACTAAGGTCCACTTTGCAGTTGTTAAACGAATTCTTCGATATTGAAAAGCAACATTTGGTCGTGGTGTATTTTATGGTGTTGAATCAGATGGTCAGGTACATGGTTTCAAATCCCAGATAACTGCATATTCTAATGTCGATTGGGCAGGTGACCCAGATACACGATGATCTATTTGAGGAGGTTGTGTTTATCTTGGTCCTCATCTGATTCTTTGGTCCTCTAAGAAGCAACCAACAGTCTCTCGCTCCAGTAAAGAAGCAGAATATAGAGATATGGGTATTACAATTATTGACATTGCATGGTTAAAATTCTCACGTCGAGACTTGGGTATCTATATGAAGAATCCTCCTACATTGCTTTGTGACAATGTGAGTGCCAAAGAATCAGATGAAGAATCCTCCTACATTGCTTGGGTATCTATATATGGCTCACAATCCAGTTTTGCCCACTCGAATGAAACACATGGATTTGGACTATCACTTGTTTGAGAGAGGGTTAACCGAGGAGCACTACAAGTACGATAAATTCTCACCCAAACTCAAATAGCAGACATATTTACTAAAGTTTTAGCAAAGGTGATGGGCCTAGAAAGTTTCCTAAATAATAGTATAAGATAAGAGAGGAAGAGGGAGTCACGTTCAAATTTGGTCACGGGTGAATGCTGCCTTTCAGTTTGAGTGCATGCTTCGCGGGCTACTAGAAGATGCTGGGCCGCAACTTCAGATAGAGACATGTGCCAGAAAATCTGCTCAGCCGTTCGATCTTACTAAACATGCTCACGTGCGCGGTAATATCTTACATGTGGTTGTACTAACCTATGGACATCAGGACGTACCACCCTCTGTGACAGAAGAAAGCTCAAAACTAATCCGAGCCGTCTGAATCGTCCCTCTCGCCCGCCACGTGTTGGTAAAAGATTTGTGTTGACCTATACCCGACAGATTTTGACTCGAACTTTGACTTCGCATAAATTGCTCGTCCGAACTCCGATTTGACTTCCGTTTTCACTTACAGATCCGTCTTTGACACTGCTTTCATCCAAGTATCAGCATAGACCAAACAACTGGACTATCATAACTTCCAAATGACCAAAGTGCCCTCAAGTGTGTCTTTATCCAGATTTTATCTGTTTTCCGTGTTCAATTTTGGAAAAGACTCATGGACAAAAGAAACACACAATTCATCAGAGTAACTGCTCGAATTGGACTAACTGACCCGAGTTAAGAGATTCAGATGGGATATTCTTGTCTCATCAAACATCCCCAAACTTAGATTTTGCTAGTCCTCGAGCAAAACAGAAAAATAAAAATATGCCCCATTCACCACTTTCGTAGGGAATCACGATTGCACTTAGCCCGTGCAACAAGCCGTTAAACCTCTAGGTTACCCAAGAGGACGAGTTTTGTCTCGTGAGGGTTTGCAATGAATATACCCACGAAATTCAATGTTTCAAAATTCATAAGGATCCAAATATAGAGAGGACTGCAAATGTTTATCCGGTCAAAATTTTGAAAGCTAATAGAAACGAAATCCAAGTCAACCAGACCATACAAATGCTAAAAATCTCTTCATTAGTAATCTAGACTCGAAGTGCACATGACCAGCCAATATGAGTATCATCTTGGTTCTGAACAGACAAGACCTCGATTACCGTCTCGATACATTTCGCCTCGACTGTTGCCTCACGGTCATACACTCAAAAATTTAAGTCACTCACAAATGATTCACTCAATGGCGAGTATGAATATGAAGGGAAGCTCAACACATTTACAAAAGACGGACTAAAATTTTGTCGTGAACGACTGATCTCATCGGAAGGAAACAACAACTAATACAGGACGGGGAAGCTTACCAACTCTTCTCACCTGATCTACTTTCTAACAATGCTTTTCAATAGACACTAATGATGATCTAGAACTCCAGAACTCGACGTCTTCAAATCTTCAAGAATTTCTTCAAAGGATAAACACTCAAACTAAACTAACCAAACACTTTTTTTTCTTTCGAATTTTCTATTTTTTTCTTCAATTTTTTTTTTCACAAACAAACTCTGGTAATAATACTCATAATATCACGAGGACTTTCTTGACATTTTCTTTCCTTGGGTAAATTCTCTTCACTTGGCTTTATGCCTTATTCCAGGGTTCTAAATGGTGAATGGAGTTCCTATCTTCCTCTAGTTGACACTGTTTTCAAGTTTCTCAGACTACAAGAGAAGGGTTTGCATTCCTGAGGACATCCCTAGTGATTGTAAAATTTGAACTCAAGAGATCAAATGAGTTCTTTCAATATTGCGAGGTTGAGTAGCTCTTCATTCTACTCGGGGTTAGCGCAGAAAAGATCACTCAAAACAAAAAGAAAAGCTCAGAATCTCACATGGGTTAAGTCTCCACTAATGATCAATCAAGTTCTCTCTGAAAAGCCCACTCTTCACCTATCTAACACTCACATGGCTAGTGCACAGACAACTTCAAGACTCGAAATTCATGGAAAAACCTTTAGCAAATGGATAGCTCGATCGACTAGACTCTATAACTATTAACAAGCAAAAACAACTAAACTCACATTTTCAATCCGAAAAAATTTAAATTTTGAAAAATTTTGAACCCTTTTGAATTTTTGAAATAAGGACTTAGCAAAAATTTCAATCCCCTATCCCCAAACTTAAACCGAACATTGTCATCAATATTACGAAGACTATGCAAAAAATAATAGGATGAGGGAAAGATATCACCAGATCTCAATGTCCTAAGCGTGGGTTGCCTCCCAGAAAGCGCTAAGTTTAACATCTTTAGCCAGACAAAACAGATGACTCGGAAAATAAAAAGAATTATTCCTACTGGATTACGGATGTGTGACTAACTGTAAACCAATAATCAAAACATCTGTGGGTCCACCCAAAACACAAAATTTTCAGTGAACGATACTCTCACATTTTTGTAAATTGCTGATAGTGCATGTGAGACTATCAAATAAGAAGGGCAATCCCAAACTTAGTGGATCCACATTGCACTAAGTAAGTATAAATACTAGGACCAATGTCTAGAAAGTTATCAAAAGGATCGACATAACAGTGAAGGGCAATACATTTGTCGAAGGCAAAAAGTCGTCTACAAGCTTACTGGATAAAATATCCACCATCTCCATAGACGCTCTCGAGAAGACATCTGAAGTATCCCAAAAGGGATCAACAGCCGAGTCTGCGGTCATGTGAAAGGTCAAACTAGACTCTAAAGATAAGACAATAGGCTCGGGGACCAAGTCAAGGTCCATGGTTTCCTTAGGTAAACAGTCTAACAAACTATCTAACATGTCTCTAACGTCATCAATGTCTTCAAAGACATCTAAAGCCTCGCAGCCAGTTATAATATCATGCCTTCCTAGCATTTCATCTAAGACTGACTCCTTACAAGTGTCAAATGTCGGAAAGTTCAGAATCGTGTCATCCTCAAAATTACTCATAGAGTCATCATCCTGAATATCAGAGTCTGGTGTCGTCCTATCATGGTGAGACGACACGGGTGGAGGAAACAAGACGACAAAGTCATCAGACTGTTCAGGCTCTAGGGTACTATTAGTAAATTCATCGACATTTAACTTAGTACTAGGGTTAGACGTATTACCCTCGTCATTGTACCTAGTACCTTCTTGAGTTTGGGGTGGTGAAACCCCTTCCTCCTCGACGAATAACTGTGACTTAAGCATCTTTACCTGTTGAGTCAAGAACTCAATTGTCTGATGTACTTCTTGCCTCATTTGAGTATCTGCGTCTACAAATTGTGAGATCATCTCAATAAGACGACTCTTAGACTCTGTTTGGGATCTATCCTAGAGTCTTTTCTTAATTAGGCTCACTAGTGTAATTAAATGAAGACTCTTGATAATAACTTCCACCGTACATATTAGGATCATACCTGCCTCTAAAGTCATTGGTCTCAGAATAGTGTGGACTATAAAGTCTCTCATACATATTTGGTGTCAGACCATATTCATCACTAATCTGACTGTCTCTATATATTTGTCGGTATTCTCCTAATGTCATACGAGACCGATCAGGTTCTGGTCTACTCCACTCATTAATAGGCTCGTTTCTACACATCTGTTGGTATTCTCCTAGAGTCATACCAGGTCGGTTAGGCTCAACTAGCCTACTCCCCTCATTAATTCGTTGATATTCTCTTAGGGTCATATCAGGTCGGGTAATGATGGGTCCCTTTAAATCAAGGTCATCATCATCAATAGGGTATGTCCAACCGTTAGAATAATGTGCCATGATTTCTAAAGTATTCAAGGTGATAAGGCACGATCACAAGATAAGAACTGACACTTATAAAACGAAACTTGATTCTTTTCTTTCGGTCTTATTCAATTTCTTTTATGATCGAAAACCGATGAAACACTATGAAGATCCTAGAAGGAAAACAACCACAATCAAGTTGACTCAACTAAGCAGCCTAAACAAAATCTAGATGACAGACAGGTTGGTCAATTTCACTTAAAAGTCTAGACAACTCCTACTTCGTAACAGAGCTTGAACTATGATTGTTATGAGGGTTACTCCGTCAAAGTACTACTGTCAAACAATTCTTGGATACAGCCAACGATGAATGTTGTGATAACCGTCCTACCTTTAGTAATGTTTCCTCTTCTCGAGGCGACCTTTTAAAGAATTGAGTGACACTTCCCTTTTTGGAATGCCCATATAAAAACCGAGTTCCTGAATTGTTTCAAAGATCCTATGAGCTCAATACCTTAGAGGCTGATGTCTAAAGCAGATTTTAGTTTAAGTGAGGATTGGGATTCGCAGCGTTGTTTCCTAATTGGGCAAGAGATCGGTGATGAAATCCAACTCCTACCTTGTAATGGGGTTTGTGCCCTTACTAAAGACGATTAAACTAAGTAGTTCGTCAAATCAATTAGGCACACAAAACACATACAAGGACCCACTAACAGGGGATTCGTGGGTGATCAAGAAGTTACCTCCCGTTCAAGACGGGCGATGACCTTTGTAGACGACCCGGGCCATTCTTCCCTTAAGTGTCTGAACCCGAGGCTTCGTTTTGGTTTTTCGCTTACAATTTATAAAGGGAAATTTTATAGGCAATGCCCTTTATTGTTAAAGGCAATGTATTTTGTAAAATTGACTTAGTCAATTCATCATGACCAATTTTGGTTAAAGGCAATGCTATTCTGAGGGCTGATTTTTTTCTCTCTCTTCTTCCTTCTTCATCCTCCTTCATCTTTTTCTTCCTCTTTCATCTGCTTCTCCTCATCTTCCTTCTTTCTTTTTGTTCCCTCTCATCTCTATCTATTAGAAAACTAAATTTCAACGCAGGAACAACATGGAGAGAGAGAGTGTATTTGAGGTACACACCATATTCGTATTTGCTGTAATACGAACTAGATTAATGAAAGAAAAGTTTAACAAAAGCATATTAGAAAAATAATAAGTACAACAAATCATATTTGGATATAGAAAGAGAACTTTCTGAACTTTTAATTGTTGAACTTTTTATTAGCTTATCAACGTGAACAACGACATCATTGATATGTGGGTGAAGTGTGGCTTAAGGTTGGAGTATCCAATTCAACAATACCTTGTCGTCAGGCAATTAGAGAAAGATGTAAAAAAAACGAAGATGGAGAAAGAATTAAAAAACAGTCAAGATCGGCGGTCGGGCGATGAGGTCGCTAGGTCAAACATTTGTTGAGGCATTGCCTTTCAAACACACATTGTCTTTAACCAATCTGGATATTGCCTTTAGCGAGATTGCCTTTAACAGCTTTGGGCATTGCCTATAAAATCTCCCATTTATAAAAACCCTCCAATTTAAGGTCAAAACTGTAAAACCAAAATAAAAACTAGAAAGTCTAAGTCTCTCTCTCACCAAAATAAATACAAAAAATAAAAATTGTAAATTTCTTCTTTTGAGGGCATCCTCCTTGTTGCGCCTCTTCTTCAGCTCCTTAGTGTTCTACACACCAAAAACAGAGAAGCAAGTTAAAGTATTCAAAAAGTCAAAACTTACCAAAAATAAAAACTTTCCAAGATTATAACAAATTTAAACACAGTCCCCAGCAGCGGTGCCAAAAACTTGATGGGCCTAGAAAGTTTCCTAAATAATAGTATGAGATAAGAGAGGAAGAGGGAGTTACGTTCAAATTTGGTCACGGGTGAATGCTGCCTTTCAGTTTGATTGGATGCTTCGCGGGCTACTAGAAGACGCTGGGCCGCAACTTCAGATGGAGACATGTGCCAGAAAATCTGCTCAGTCGTTCGATCTTACTAAACATGCTCACGTGCGCGGTAATATCTTGCATGTGGTTGTACTAACCTATGGACACCAGGACGTACCACCCTCTGTGACAGAAGAAAGCCCAAAACTAATCTGAGCCGTCTGATTCGTCCCTCTCGCCCGCCATGTGTTGCTAAAAGATTTGTGTTGACCTTTGCCCGACAGATTTTGACTCGAACTTTGACTTCGCATAAATTGCTCGTCCTGACTCCAATTTGACTTCCGTTTTCACCTACAGATCCGTCTTTGACTCTGCTTTCATCCGTTTATCAACATAGACCAAAAAACTGGACTATCATAACCTCCAAATGACCAAAGTTTCCTCAAGTGTGTCTTTATCCAGATGTTATTCGTTTTCCGTGTTTAATTCTATAAAAGACTCCTGGACAAAAGAAACACACCATTCATCAGAGTAACTGCTCGAATTGGACTAACTGACCCGAGTTAAGAGATTCAAGTGGGACATTTTCATGTCTCATCAAAAGGCAAGGCAACACTTTCTTTTCTACAAGCTATTACTTCATGATCTGAAGGTTGTGCTTGAGATGGGATGATAGAGCATTGACCTATTCGGTTATTGACTCATTGAAATGTATTTTAAAATTTGAATATTTATTATATAGGATAAGTATCAAATTTTTGTATTGTAAATCTGTTTTGAAATATTATATAAAGATATCCTTGGATTGTTAAAACATCAGAGAAATATTAACTTTCAAGATAGGTAACTTACAGCGACTTGCGGCTACTCGTAGGAGCTCCCAGTTTAGTTCCGTGAAAAGGTTGATTGATATGTTTGGTGCAACATGCGAAGTTCTTAATCGAAATCGCAACAAACAAAGTTTTACGTGGAGAATCTGAGGGTTTGTTTATTTCATTGGCATCGTTTCAGTTTGTTTTTCTATTGCACTTGATGTGTAAGATTATGGAGATTACTGATATGCGTTGTCAAGCTCTTTAGAAAAATCTAAAAATATTGTCAATGCAAACGAGTCTTGTAATAACTACAAAATCACTTCTTAAGAAGTTGAGACAAGATGGTTGAGATACTTTCATAGAACAAGTTGAAGTATTTTCTAAGAAGAATGATGTGATAATACCGGATATGAGTGTTTCTTGTGTAGTAGACTTCATACTTGTCAACAACGAGACAATATCACAATGCCGCATCATTATCATATAGATTTATTCAATGCAACCATTGATTTTCAGTTAGAGGAGTTGAATACGAATTTTACTGATGAAACAATATCACTTCTTATATTTAGTTCGACTTTGGATTCTACAAATGCTTTTAGATCGTTTAAAATTAATGATATTTGTCTTTTTGCTGAAATTCATTACCCAGAAGATTGTAATAATCAAGACATAATTGGTTTGAGGTGTCAATTGTTACATTACGAGCATGATGTGCTTCACCACCAAAATTTTAAAATTTGTCCACAATATCGGAGTTGTGCAAGAAATTGGTTGAAACAAGAGTGTCAGAGTCTTATTGTCTAGTTATAGATTGATTTGTTTGGTGTTAACTTTACCAATTTCTATGACTACTACTGAAAGAGTATTTTCAGCAATGAAACTTGTCAAAACAAAACTTCGTACCAGAATGGAGGATAATTTCCTAAGAGACTGCATGATTATACACATTGAGAAAGAAGTAGCTGAAACTATCAAATCTGATTCAATAATTGATGAATTTTATGGGTTGATGACCGTATGGCTTAACTCAAGTAGTATAGTTCTACAATTTATATGTCATTTTGATGGGTTTTGATGTTGTGTAAATCTTTTTTTCTTTGCCTATACACCCTCTTTTATTATATGCTAAACGTGGTAATGGATACACAATGACAAATGAAAATATTATTTGATCTTATTTACTCTTTCGTGAACTTTTTAATACAATGGACTATCGTTTTCTATAGATAAACTCCTGCTATATGATACATTGTGAAAGGTTTATTTTGATAGGTACTCTTTTGGTCAGATAATATATATAGTTGTAATAGACGATTTTTTGCATTCTTAATAGGTACGCTCTTACTTTTCATTTTTCGGAATGATCCATCATTGAATTTTAATTTAGGTAATTCCATATATGATTTATGAAAATAATGATGCAAAACTTTACTTTGACACCAAAAATTGTCTTTACATTTTAGTTTCTGCGATTATATATTAATCGTAAAAGGAAATTTGGTTTATGACAATTTTCGACTACTCTTTTAAAGATTCAAATCCCGGCTCCACCCTTACAATGAAGTCAATGTTTGGTTCATATCTTCCTTTTAAAGTGATTTCCATGAAGTTATCCATTCTTTCAAAGATTATATTTTTGAAGGTTCAATATTGAATTGAACCAGATATTTCTAGCATAATCACAATGGAGCAGTGCATGTTTTATCGACTCAATATATTTATTGCAAATTTGGCAAGTTAGATATTGTGTTGTTGTTCATCATATTTAACTTGTTCATGTTAGATCATTCTTACATTTTCACCATCTAAATACAAAGTAATTGGTAGGGGTTCAATAGAAAGTTGAAAAATGGTAGGGGTGTAACACTAAATTCCTCAATATACAAACAACCATTTTGTCATGGTTGGTTGGCTTGAAAAGTGGAAGGGGGTACCTGTTTTGCTTCATTCATTGGTCCACCATTAACCCTGATTGCTCATGCAATATTCCATATACAACCATGTATAAATGTTGTATATATATCCATATAACAAATTAGCTAGGTTTTGGTGTCATGTCATAACTTTGGTTTATAAATCTCGATCGTCCAATTTTCCTTTGTAAATCACGACCGTTCTTTTAACGGGTTTTTAAAAGATAAAAGTGTAAAAGTTAGAATAACTATCCACTCCTTATAAACTCTCTAACTATTTTTCTCTCTATCCTCTTTTCTCCTTTCAAACAACTCAATGTAATCTCGGTTATTATTTTTATTATATTTTTATTACTTCAATATCTGTATGAGACCAGAGTATTTGATAATTTTGTATAACATAAATATAGAAATTTTCGTGCCCTACGGACACGGGCTATACCCTAGTGTATATATATAAGAGAGAAAGAGATTTTAATGTTTAATTTCATCTTCTTTTGAGACAAGGCAAGACTCCCATTATCCCATCCATATTCTATCTGGTGCCACTTTCAGAAGAATTCTTACCAATATTAAATGTAACCCCAAATTCAATAGGATACCTAAAGAAATTTAGAAAGAGTATTAATCAGTGAGATGACTGAAGTTCAGAGTTGTCTTGAAGATGAGCTGAGTATCAAACCATCTGAAAATGAAGATGATAAACAAGACAAACTTGGTGGAAGCTCACCTTCATCAAGAGAAAGTAGTGCTGAACTTGAAATTGGTAGTAGCCAGTATGAGATCAGAAATAAGAAGAAAATGAAAAATTCATCACCATCCACATTGTCGTCGTCGTCAAGTACTGGAGGTGTAGTAAGACAGTATGTTAGGTCAAAATTGCCAAGGATCCGTTGGACATCCGATCTTCATCTTCGTTTTGTTCATGCCATCCATACACTTGGTGGTTCTCAAAGTAAGTATTCTTAATTTTCCTATATTATTTGAGCCTCCACCATTGACTAGTACTAGTCTTTCAAGACTTCACATAAAAATTTACGGATCGATCCAAGTAAAGGAATTTTCATGACTATATCCGATTTAGAGATTATTGAATTCCACTTAAAACCTCGCCTTTTGTTGATCACTTATTATGTATCTTCGAACTGCAGAAGCAACCCCTAAGCTTGTTCTTCAACTTATGAACATCAAAGGCCTTACCATATCTCATGTCAAGAGCCATCTACAGGTATTATCGTTAGTCTCGGTATACTGACCACATAAGATCAGAGTTCTAACTATTATTCTGAAACTCAGAACAATGATAAACCAAAACTACTTTCGGATTAAAATCAGATTCCAACATTTCCTTATTTTCTTGGGTTTTTTCCACCCCTCAATACATAAAACCCCCAAAAAGTAATCTCCTAACACATCAATCTCTATGCCTTAATTTAATGAAAACCCATTTTTGGAATTCTTTTGCTTTTGGTTTCCTGTCACAGATGTATAGAAGCAACAAGAAACTAGATGGCCAAGATCAAGGTACATATCTAGCTACTAATTATGGTTGTTATGAAATTAGGGTTTGTATACTTGGTATTTGATGTGACAAGATGTTAGTCTATTTAACTTGTAATTGAAGTGTATGTTTTTCTTATACAGTGACCATTAGCAACAAAGGAAATTTGATGATCAATGGGGATCATCATTACCCAAACCAACTTCTCAAATTTCTACAAGGTTTTAACCATCCAAGTTTTACAAGCAGTTTCACCAGGTACTGAGTTTAGTGGAGTACTTGTAATTTGAAAATGACCTGGATATAGTATATAGTTTAGCCCAATTAACATCTATCTCTCTCTCTCTCTGTGTGTGCATTTTTCTAGTGACATGAACTTGACAGATAGACCTGGAATATATGCTTATTCAGTGACCGAGAAGTTTTTCGGTTGCACCGGACACAGGGAAATTAGGGCATGTAGCGAAGATTTTAATGTCGACGTATCTAGTTTACGTGATGACCAAGATAGAACTAATCATGAACCCATAAAGGAATTTCCACTTATTGATGACCTTCATGATCACTCATGTGAAACCCCAAAGAACAAACCATGTTTAAATGATAAAAAACCTAGTACTAGTACAACTACATTTCAAACAACCAAAGAAGCAAGACTAGGTAATTGGTTGCACATCACAGGAGAAAAACAAAGAAAATTTGAGGAAGAGAGGTGGATAGTAGAAACTGTCAAACCGATGGTATGCGAGCCAGATTTAGATCTTTCGCTTAATCTAAAATTGGGAAGACATGAGAAGTTAGAAATTTACTTGGATGAGGAAGAAGAAATGAGTAATAATCTATCTCTTTCATTGTTTCCTTCACCAAAGAAGGGCAAGCATTCTAAAGATCTAAAGCAAGGCTAAAGGAAGGAGAAATTAGTTGTTCATAAATATGACTCATGTAAGAGGAACTCATCATCAACAATGGCAAGTAGTCTAGATTTGTCTATATGAATATAAGCATTCAAGTGAGATCTTGAGGGTGATTTTCCACAAGACATAAATTAAGTACTATGATGGTTGTCCACCAACATACAAGGTATGTCCTTTTGTATTTTTTTTTTGTTGTTGCAACATGTCCTTTTGTACTTAAGCAAGTTAGATATATATTCTATAGAAACATAATATTCAAAGTGGACATTTGTAGTAACATTTGCTTCCTTGGTTGTGATGAAGGAGAACTAGAACAATCCATCTAGGACGTTACCGCCACATTTTAGAATGGGAAAATTGGCCAAAACACTCTAGGCCAATTTTTTACCGTAAAAAAATTCATCATATATAGTAGACTTTGGGTCCTTGCGTAAGATATGAACAAGTTTACAGTATTGAAATTTGCACAAGTTTGTAGTTAAATGTATAAAATAAGACCTAGTTTGCGCGGTTTACACAGACATCCAAAGCCTAAAAACGTATTGGCCTGCCTTTTCAACCAAGACCAACTGACCAAGTATGAGGTTTTTGTTTTTGTTGAAGAACCAAGTATGAGGTTGGGTCTTATAAGTGTGTTACTAGCTTGTTGGTATAAATAACTTAATTTATGGATAATAATGTATTTGAGTTGAAGGAGAAGTCTAAAGATCAAGACTTTTTTACTGTGTCAACAGTTGGTAGCCCAAGTGGTTCCAAGGTTTTGACATAAACTCCAGAAAGCTCTGCAGGTCTCAGGTTCAAATCCCAGAGAAGGTGGAATCGTTGGTTATTTAAATTGAGATTGAAATTATGAGAGTATAAATAATGTTGTTGGACTTCAGGCTATTATCTTTTTGGGCTATAGGGTCTTGTTAGTGTTTGAGTGGGTGGTTATCGAGTTTATCACATCTATAATATATCAAATGTCAAATATCACAACGTATGTAGATCGTAGTCGTCTTCCAAAAAAGAAAATAAAAGTTACTGCAATTTGAGTTGCAGCAAAAGGTTGCAATCTCAACCTGAAAAGTTAGTGTGGAATATCAATAAGAAAGATCATAAATAAGTAAAGTAATAATATAATGGCATATGATTAATATTTGATGTGCATGCATGAAATGGTTAACAAGTATAGGGTTTTTTTGTTGAAAGGTTAACAAGTATAGATGGACAATTCATCAAAAATAAAGTATAGATGGACAGACATGCTTGTTGTCAGTAAGATAGCTTCACGTATTTTCATGCAGTTGTATACATATGAAAATAAATTATTTGAATATGCACAAAGTTACTATTGGGAGTTGACTATCCAGCTAATATCTGGTTGGAATCTGTTTATTTTATTTTCAGATTTCCCATTTGTGTGTTTTAATATATTTTTATAATTTTTAATGCTAATGAGCCAAAATTTGCTTACTAGATATTATTCTAACAGTATGAATATTTATGCTACCAATATACAATTCTACTTCAAATCGACTCTTTTTTTTATTGAAATCAACTACAAATCCTTTACGCCTTAGTATTCTAGATAGCACGTGTCCTACGAAAGAAATTGACAAAAATGCGGGGAATTTGAGATTGATCTTATATTTGTCTTGTCTCCATAAAGAACATGGACATGTACTAACATTATCTCTACTGATAAGATTGTTGATTGGTTTTAGTTTCTTCCGTGCACACGTGACACCAATTTTATACGAGTCCTTAAAGGAGTATTTTTTTTTCAAACCCTTTTCCATTTTTTAGGTTTACAAGTCTCATCTCAAGAAGCTCGTGAGAGTTGGGGATACTGATGTGTAAAGGAATGGGTGTTAATGGTGTTGTGCAATTTCTATATCTGTTATGTGTATATAATGTGGCCACAAAACTACCCAAGAGATATTAATTAAGGGAGAAACAGAAAGTACTAAACTATATATTTGAAAAGTATAAGAACAATGAATGGACATATATATATATATATATATATATATATGTTGTCTCTATAGGCAATAAATATACTAGACGAGGAAGCGTGGGAGAACAGTCTGATCAAATATACTTGAAAGAGCTCGATAAGCTGCTTCTGTTGGATGAATTGCATCCCAAAACATATATCTAGAGGCATCAGGGC
>BEHA01000628.1:442581-455598 GCA_002897215.1 Eschscholzia californica subsp. californica | reverse complement strand
GGGGGGGTATGGATGTCAGGAATCCATTTATCAGACCAAATATTGATATTTTCTCCATTGTGAACCTCCCAAGTAATATAATCTTCAATCTGGAGTAACTGCTTCCTGATAGTCTTCCACATCCAAGAGTGATGTGGCTTCACTGGACCTGGGTTCTCATTGTTAGGGAAGTATTTGGCCTTAAGGAATCTGACCCAAATAGCATTGGGCTCCGCTTTCATCCTCCAAGCAAGCTTACTAAGCATAGCTTTATTGTCGAGTTCCGGAATATGTATTCCCAGACCTCCTAAAGCTTTAGGCTTACAAATGGAGGACCAAGATATCGTACATATTCCATTGGACTTACCCCACCAGAACGACTTCTGCAAAGTCGAAATGCTTTTGCATATGCCTTTCGGAATGGCAAAGCATTGCATTTGGTATCGGGGTACGGACGCCACAATTGTTGAGATAACAATCGTGCGTCCAGCTTGAGAAAGGAATGAGTGATTCCATTTCTCTAATTTGGATTTGATCTGATTAAGGATGTCATTGAACGCTTTCGTTTTATTTGCTCCAATGAACAACTGCGCCCCTAAGTATTTATCCGATGTTGAAGCATTCTTGACTTTAAGCGAACGCATAATGAGGCGCTTAAATTTCGGATGAGAATTTTATGAGTAGAAGATATTGGAAGTGGCCAAGTATTTGTTGGCTATTATGACATTTAGTAATTTGAAAAAATGGAGTGTTTGTTTTAGTTGGAGACTCACTGTTATGTGTGACACCAAAACCCGGAGCCCTCCAAGTGAAGAGTTATAGAATCTTCTCGAAACATCACATTTCAAGGCTTCAAGCAGTAGAAAAACCCTAATTCTTTGTTTCTTATCCACAGGATACTACTAAGAACGAACTCTCTCGACGAAGGTCTTCAGCTTAACCAGTATCAGAAGCCCTAATCTTCCCTTCTCTCACTCTCTACCTGTTGTTAAAAATGGCGTCCGCTAATGCCGTCCCAACTGCATCTCTTCTTAGCACTCCCAAACAGGTATTTCATTTTTTGAGATTTAGGATTCATTTCATGTTTTGAATTAGCTGTAATCATGAAGTGAGATTAGATCTGTATTTTATCTTCAGGAGGTTTTGCCTGGGCTCTCTCTGATTTTGTTGGTTTACAGTTCTCTGTTTTATTCTTGCGTTTTAGTTTTGCTATTAGGTAGTTTGCTTCACGAAATTTTCATTTGTTTTGAGATAACTTCGATTTTGAGCTAATTTTACCTTTTCCTGTTTAACTACGGATATGGGTTTATAATACTGCAAGCTATGATGATGATCTCTTGGTGTTTTTTTTCCTAATAGTTTGGAATTGTTACGTTGCTCTAACCCTCTGATTTTGCCAGTTTGATCTTTCCAAGTTGATTACAGGTCTTACATTATGTGTTAATGATACAGGGAGGTTTTAGAAGATTGAATCAGGGACAAAACATTCAATACAAATCATCAAGCAGAAGATTTTCTGTACGTGCTAGTGCGAAAAAGATTGCCTTTGACCAGGAATCAAGGAGCGCAATGCAAGCTGGGATTGATAAGCTTGCTGATGCTGTAGGAGTTACTCTTGGTCCCAGAGGTATGCTATTAATGTATAGTGTGCTTCTTAATGCAAGTGTTACTGTATGCTCTTTGGCATCTTTGTTGTGGGCATTTCCGTAGTTGACTTTTTTTTTTTGTTTTGAAGGGAGGAATGTTGTTCTTGATGAATTTGGGAGCCCTAAAGTGGTTAATGATGGAGTGACCATCGCCCGAGCTATTGAACTTGCAGATGCCATGGAAAATGCTGGTGCAGCTCTCATTAGGGAGGTATGGAGTTCATATGATTTATGTGACTGCAACTTTATTGTTCATCCATGGTAGTGTCGGTCTGAAAGGAAGAAAGTAACTTTATTGTATATGTTATAATGTTACAACCCTGTATTGCTATAATATCTGACAGTTATTTACTTATCCGTAAAGCATTTCTTGGTGCGTAATCTGACTTGGGTTAATCCACATTGGAAGAGTTGGTCAAAAAAATCCTGGTAAAATGAATGGGGGACTCGGTGATTGTGTTTATACTGTAATGTTGGGTACGAAGAATTAGCTTAAATGTCCTAGTTCAAATTCACCAGTTATCTTTATTTGCGTGAATTCATCTTGTAATTCAATGTCATGAAAATCCTTATAGGAGTTCTTATATCTTATTTTGATCACTGATGAAGGTTGCTAGCAAAACTAATGACTCTGCTGGCGATGGGACAACAACGGCCTCAGTGCTTGCACGTGAGATCATTAAGTTAGGTCTCTTATCTGTTACTTCTGGTGCCAATCCAGTTTCTATTAAGAAAGGAATTGAGAAAACCGTAAATGGACTAGTGGAAGAGTTGGAGAACAAGTCTAGGCCCATCAAAGGACGTGATGATATTAAAGGTGGCTTCAATTTCCAAGTGTTTGGTTCTTGTAGCTGTAGGGATGAAAATTTGATGCATAAGTTGCAAAAACAAGAAATTGATTTGCCCTCCAATTTCAATTAATTTTTTTTCTGTGATCTTTTCAGCCATTGCATCTATCTCTGCTGGCAACGATGATGTTATTGGAACCATGATTGCTGATGCAATTGATAAAGTTGGGCCCGATGGTGTTTTGTCGATCGAGTCTTCATCATCCTTTGAAACAACTGTTGAGGTGGAAGAGGGAATGGAGGTTGGTTTTTTATTGAAGGAGCTGCATTGTGTTTTGAATAATGTTTTGCTGCTTTCTAGTCATCGTCTTATGTGCTTTATCGTTCCTTGACTCCTCTTTGTTACCTGTCTTTTGACTGCCTTGACAGATCGATAGAGGTTACATCTCCCCTCAGTTTGTCACAAATGCTGAGAAACTTGTTACCGAGTTTGAGAATGCAAGAGTCTTGGTGACTGATCAGAAGATTTCCGCAATAAAAGACATAATTCCTTTACTGGAAAAAACCACTCAACTCAGAACCCCTCTACTTATTATTGCTGAAGATGTCAGTGGGGAGGCTTTGGCAACACTTGTCGTGAACAAACTCCGTGGTATCCTAAATGTTGCTGCAATTAAGGCTCCTGGTTTTGGTGAGAGGCGAAAAGCGCTTCTTCAAGATATTGCCATTTTGACAGGTGCTCTAAGTGACCGTTTTCTTATCTTCAGCTTCTGCTGCTATTGCTGTGCTTAATTTTAAAAATGAACTTTTCTATTTCTCGCTTCTGCAGGAGCCGAGTTTCAGGCCAGTGATCTAGGAATGCTAATCGAGAACACTGAAGTTGATCAGCTTGGTATAGCAAGAAAGGTGACTATCAGTAAGGATTCAACCACAATCATAGCTGATGCTGCATCAAAAGATGAAGTCCAAGCCAGAATTGCCCAATTGAAAAAGGAGTTGGCTGAGACAGATTCTGTCTATGACTCTGAGAAGCTGGCTGAGAGAATTGCCAAACTTTCAGGTGGAGTTGCTGTCATCAAAGTTGGCGCTGCAACTGAAACTGAGCTCGAGGATCGCAAACTAAGAATTGAGGATGCAAAGAATGCTACGTTTGCCGCCATAGAAGAAGGTATAGTTCCAGGTGGAGGTGCTGCTCTGGTTCACCTATCAACCTGTGTGCCCAAAATTAAGGAGAGCCTGGAAGATGCAGATGAGAGGCTTGGTGCCGATATTGTGCAGAAGGTAAAGTTGATAACATCCACACTCTTGAATAACAAAAAACAGTTGGTAGCTCACAACTTATGTGGTGTGGTTTTTTATCCTCTGGATCTGACTTGTCTGAGTCTGACTTGTCTGAGTCTGACTTGTCTGAGTCTGACTTGTCTGAGTCTGACTTGTTGGAGTCTGCAATTTAGGCTTCTCTTAAGTTTGATCCAGTAGAATCGGTGTGCGAACAAAACGTAAAACTATCATTCTAATATTTGACTCCAACGGATTCAGATCTCGAGCTAAATTCAAGACCTGAATTAAAAAAGAGCAATAAATTATCATCTGGAGGTTGATGTAGAATTTGTGCTGTTTACAGGCACTAGTAGCACCAGCATCCTTGATTGCCCATAACGCAGGTGTTGAAGGAGAAGTAGTTGTGGAGAAGGTAAGGGCGAGGGAATGGGAGATCGGTTACAATGCAATGACAGATACCTACGAGAACTTAATGGAGGCAGGCGTAATTGATCCTGCCAAGGTGACTAGATGTGCATTGCAGAATGCTGCATCTGTGGCAGGGATGGTCCTCACCACGCAGGCTATCGTTGTCGAGAAGCAGAAGCCCAGGGCATCTATACCAGGAGCACCTCAAGGCATGTCTGTTTGATTTATGATATTCTCGATTCAGGTGTCTGTTAGTTTGCCCTTTGGTTTTGAGAGGTGGAAAGTACTGATTTAAGTAGATGAGCTGCGTTGGCAGTAGAAGATTGAAGCGGGATTTTTCTGTATGAACTTAGTCTTAGCAATTGATAAATAATAGATCAGATTTTTCTTATCCCTTTTGGCTTCCAAAAAACCAACATTATTGGACAAGCTCACCTAGTAAGGGCCTGGGGTATATGTTTGGGTTAATATTTTTTGGCCCTTATCTCGTGGCCATGGACTTTTTTTTTTTTTGATGAAGACGTGACCATGGACTTAATTTTCATAAATTCAAAATGAACTCCTTTCTTTCAGTGTTTCCTCCAAATACTGCTACCAAATCTTTGTCTCTCAAAGTTATAGAGGGCTCTTCTGACTACAATTTGGCCCTTTAGAGAGTACTTTATTGGTGTTAAATTATGCAAAAATATTTACTCCACCAAAGAAACTGTAAAATAGAATCACCCAAGTTTGTTGATTGAGTAAGAGAGAAAGAGAGAGCAAACTGTGACATCGAGTGAGAGAGAAAGAGAGAGCAACTTTGATGTAGAATCACCAGAGCTTGGTTAATAGAGAGAGAGGGAGAGAAAGAGATCGAGAAAGTGTGAGCCCTAGATGTACAAAGAATCAAGGTGAACAATGAAATTATAAGTAAATTTAAGCAAATCAAGATAAACAATGAAGTTACATATATATAAGCAAAAGCTAGGCTAAATGTTTACACTATACATGATATGAACAAGAATTGAGACTAATCTAATAACTAATTTTATGTTAATTCTAAACTAATAGCCGAGTGGGTTGGCTACTGACTTGATACGGTATGGGTTGGGTAGATGGTCCATGCATTTCTAATACTCCCCCTCAGGTTGGAGTCATAATGCTAATGACGCTCAACTTGTAAAATAATCTTGTGGCATGCGCCCACATCAAGTGGCTTTGTAAAAATGTAGGCAAGTTGTTCAGATGTTGGCGAAGAGGTCAGATTAATGTTTTCACGAACAAATGACAATCGATTTTAATATGTTGGATTCTTTCACGAAAAACAGGGCTATCGACAGTGTGCAAGGCTGCAAGATTATCACAATGCTCCGACATTGGAGTGGAGTGAGTGATACCTAATCACGAAAAACATATTTGAGCCATTAAAGCTCACATGTGAGAGTGGCTAATACTTGAATATTTGGCTTCAACAGTAGACCTAACAACAATTTATTTTTTCTTGGGGTTTTATGAGATCGGACTTGATCCAAGCATAGTAATGTAGCCAGTGGTGGAGCGTCTTGTGGATGGACATCTTGCCCAATCAGAGTCGCTATACGGAGATATAAGGAGTGAGCTAGAAGCAAAAGGTTACAAGTGGATCCCTTAAGATATGATGAGTCACATCTAAGTTTAACGTTGCTCGGAGTTTGCATGAACTGACTTTGGTTATTGACAACATACGTGACGTCATGACGAGTGGCCATTAGGTAAAGAGGACAACTAATGAGACGATGATAAATCGTTTGATCAGGGAGTGGGTCGCATCCGTGGTACTAAGGCAGGATTTCTATTCCATGGGAAACAATGAAACACGTGAAGCAATTAAGCTAGAATCTTGCTAAATATCAAAGATATATTTTCTTTGACATAAAAAAATACCTTACGAACCTTGATCTCTAAGAAGTATTGGGGTCGTCCAAAATCCTCGAAGGACAAGGTACGGTAGAGAAAAGATTTAAGAGTAGAGATAACATGATCATTATTTCCAGAACTATTACGACGTCAACATAAACCAAAACATAAAGAGAGACGTCATTTGTAATGTATGAGAATAAGAAGTTATCCAAGAGAGATTGAACGCAACCACGTTTGATGAGGACAAAAGAGAAGTTGGAAAATCATTAACTGGGGGGTCTATTTAAGACCATAAAGGGATTAATTTAAACGACAGGCCCAAGACTCCCCCTTAGTGGAAAAGCTATGAGGAAGTTTCATAAACACTTGTTCGTCCAGATCGCCTTGTAGAAAAACGTTAGTAACGTCAAGTTGATGTAGGGAAGAACACGAACAATGACCAACTTTGCACGGGGCGTAGGTATCGTGGTAATCCAAACCCTCAATTAGTGTAACCCTTTGCGACTAAGCGAGCTTTATAGAGTTCAATGGAGTCGTTAGAACGAAATTTGATCTTATATACTCATTTGCATCCAATTGGGCGTTTATTGGAGGGTAAATTTGTAAGTGTCCAAGTATCATTTTATTCAAAAGCTTCAATTTCTTTGGCTATAGTCTCACGCCATTAAAGAGAAGTCATGACCTGTGTGAAAGAAGATGGTTAACTTACAGATAAGACAAATGCCAAGAACACCCAATGTTAAGGGAGAGATTGGTCCGTAAATAGATAACTAGTTAGAGGGTGGGAGAAATCTGAGAGAAAATTCGAGAAAGGGAGAGTATGCAATCATAGTTTACGAGATGTGTCCGAAGTCACAGGGAAGTTTGGGTGTTAACGTTGACAAAAGGAGCGACCAACGTTGCCTGGGAAGGAGGTGAAGGAAACCGAGAAGTTTGTGAAGAAACATATGGGTTTAGGTTAGAGGGGTTTTCGGGTGAGGCATGAAGATTAAAAAAAAATAAAGTAGTTGAAAAGAAAAAGTTTCTATTGGTTTAAATTTTAAAGTGACACTTAAAGAGTCTCAAAGAGGCACTCTAGTTTTAGAGTGTCTCTCTTGAGTGTCTCTATAATAAATACTCCCACATCATCATGAAATGTCAAATAGAGTGTTCCATTAGAGAAGATTTTTAACAAATCTTTAAAAATCTTAATTGCCACTCTAAGTGTTAGAGTTTCAGTGTCCCATTAGAGATGGTCTAAGATACTGGCCACTGGCCAGAGTGTAAGTGTGGTTACATTACATTGACAACATTGACAAAGTCAAAATCAGTAGGGTATATGATGGATGGTGAAAATGGTGAGTGTATATAAAAATTTCGAACTCACAAAATCATCCCATTAAATTGAAGGGGTTTTTCCATAATATATGTGGTGAAGTTCAGCAAGCCGACCAAAGGAAGAGTAACCTCATCCTCTTAAAAATGGTTTCGATTTTTAAGGCTTGAAAAATTTTATCTTCTCCCACTCCCACTCCCACTCCCACTGGTAGAAGAAGAAGAAGAAGAACTTCAGTTTGAAAAACCCATGTAGTATTGGAAGCAAAATTGGCAAAAAAATCATCCCATCTCCAGCTTCTTCATCTTAATCTTATTCTTCAATCAGTTCTTCAATGGAGGTAGGACGGAATTTTCTGTCCTCATCAGCTCCATTTTCCCCTACCACCAAACCTCTCCCCAGAACTCATACTGTTCCTTCTTCTGGTATGTAACTCCTTTATATCTTCATCATGTCAAAATTTACCCAAATATTCATGTTTAGCTTCTAATTTAATTTAGAACTCTTTGAGAAAAGAAAAAACTATTTGATTTGTGAAAAAAATTGGTTATCTTTACATGGGTATTTGCTTATAATTAGGAGACAATTCTTCTTTAAGTTGGAGATTGATACATTTGTCTTGTATTTAAGTTTGAATTTGTGAGAAATAACATTGATTGGGAGAGAAAGAAGAAGCAAATGATTTACAATGGTTATATTTTTAGATGCATAAAGAGATTTCATCATGCTTAATTTACTTGGTTTGTTTGCTTATATACTTCCTGCAACTGCAAGGCAATGCTTGTACCATTTTTCTCATTTCTTAATCTTCTTATTCAACAAATTACAATAACTTTTATAAAGACTATACTTTTCCATGAATACACTTGGATAGTTGGGTTTTGAGTATCAAAGAATCATTTTTATTTCGGTGAGGATGTCCACGATTTCGTGGAATGAAGTATAGATTATTATTGAAGCCCACTTTCGTTCGGTGGTAACTTGTAAATTTCTCAAGTGGTGAAACTAGGGTTTAAATCTTACTGTTTCCTACATGTGTAGATTATACATCATTGTAATGTGCTTCAATTGTTCTTAACTCGTGATTATGTGCATTTCTTTTCGCTGTCTTATTCTAAACATTCGATGTACTTTTGATCTTGAGCCACTTTTTTTTTTTTTAAATGTATGGAGACATATCTGTGTTTTACTGTCGATGCAGTTACAATGCTTCACGAGCTACCAGCTGCTTCAGTTATCTCTGGGACAACAACATCAATAACTCGACACTTCCCTGCCTCTGTTCTTCTACAAGAGCAGCGAGATGACAGGTCCTTGTTGCACATAAGAGAAGACAAAACATCCGAGGTGAGGATTTTCGAGAATATCTGTAGAAACACAGAAAACAAAAGCAGACATTTGAGTACAAATCTTAACGTCTTTCCCCTATTTGTTTATTAAATGAGTTTAATGGTGTACTCTTTTGCTTGTCACATATACTACTTTTGCACTAGTTCGTGGGTGGGGTCGCCGGGTCGGGGGCTGATAAATGCTTCTCTCCTCTTTTTGTGGGGTTCATATTTTTCAAAATGACATGACCTGTTCACTGATCTATGTAATGTTTCAAGTTTATTGGTCGCCCTCTGGAACTTGAGTTTTAAAATGTATCTAGTTTTTGGCTTAATTAAACATCCTGGTCTCTAAACTTTGCTCTTTCTGTCTCATTGTTTGAATCTTACTTTTTGCTTGATTAGGCAGCATTGGATAGGACAAATATGAACAACGATACATCAATAATTCAAGGGAAGAAAAACAATGGATCTGATCAATACCTTAAGGACTTCGAACGACAGTTGCTCTATTCGCCCGACTTATGGTATTTGTAAGAAATATCTGGACCATTTCCTATCCCACATATTATCAACTATCTTTCTTTCTATCAACCTCATTTGTTCTATCTATCAAGTAGTTTCAGTTCATGTAATCTGGGCTCGTCCCAATTCTTGATTACAGATTCCCATCCTTGCAAACAAGAGAAAGGGCAGATTTATCTTCGAACATGAAATCTATGGCACCTGTTGCAGATAAGTTTCTGCATGTTAACGCAGGTGATGTGCTTGCCCTAGCTAAGAAAGCTGTTCTGGCCTCTAAACAAGCTGCCTATTTAGCTGAAGAGTCCAACACAATGAAACATGATTGTGATGAACTTATCCCTAGGTATGCTTCTTACTTGGTGGTTTCTTCCCTTCAATACTTCTTTTTGCTCTTTTACTAATTTGTAGAATTCCTAACAGTACGGGGCTCAAAGATTTATCACTGTTTGAGAGAGAAATAACAGTCAGATCAACACGGCTTCTAGAGCGGAAATCTAAGAGACGTGGGTTGCCGAAGCTGAAACTCTTGAACCACACGACTTCCAGTTTGAAAACGACAGACCGACAAAAGAAGACGAGTGAAGTCAATGATCCGAATGATCCCCTTCGACTTTTCTTGTCTGGTGCTGAAACTAGGCAGCTTTTAACTGCGAAAGAAGAAAAAGAATTGTTTGTTGAAGTTCAGGCATGTTTCTGACACATAACGGTACCAAATTTGTTGCTGCTTTCTATAAATGAGCTTCAGTCTTGTCTGCCACTTACAAAATTTGTTAACAGGAATTGACTAGATTAGAGGAAGTGAAGCAGAGACTTCAATCTCAGTTTGACCGTGAACCAACGTTGATTGAATGGGCTGAAGCTGTTGGGATGACTTGTGGAACACTGCAGTTACTCCTACATTCGGGTAATAGAAGCCGGGAAAGAATGATCTATTCCAACTTCCGTATGGTGGTGCATGTGGCTAAGAATTATCAAGGGAAGGGTCTAAACCTTTCGGATTTACTACAGGTCAGTACGAAAAATTGTCACAGACAGACGCTAAGGGATTCTACCTATGTGGGTTCCTTACATTCGTATGCAAAATTTATCATATGCACGAAAACCTTATGTAGACATAGGTGAAGTTTATACCACTGCTAGACTGTACATTAATTGTATCCTGAAATTGTAAGATGTGCTACCACAGTCCTGATCTGTATATACACATTAATCCAATATTAATGTGACTTACGTTCCATTAACTTAGTTGGTCTTACACTGAAGAGTGAAGAGTTCTTTTGACGCATTAAGGTGGTGAGATCACCTGGGTTCGATTTATGGAGCAAGAGACATGCATTCTGCTCATTTGGATCTGCTACATCTCTGAGATTCACTTGTGTGTGTGCGTATAGTTTTGATATTGAATTGCCTTGGATGTTGGACAAACCTTTAATGTATGCACCTTAAGCAGCCTAAGTTTCTGGATCTGTTGAGACGTGTAATTTGTAGTTTCTTTCGTTCATTTATACAAGAACTCATTTCTGATCTGTGTGATACTTGTACAAAATTGTAGGAAGGAAGTAAAGGCCTTATAAAGAGCCTTGAGAGGTTCAAGCCACAAGCAGGTTGCAGATTTTCTACATACGCATACTGGTGGATAAGACAATCGATTAGGAAGGCGATATTTCAGCACTCCAGGAGCATTCGCTTACCGGTAATGAACTTTTTCTTGTTTATCACAAAACTGCCCATCGCCATTTCCATCTACATATGAGAGCTAAAGTCTGATCTCTTCACCAATCATTTGCAGGAGAATGTATATAATGTTTTAAAGCAAGTAAAAACTGCAAAGGAGCAATTCATTAAAGAAGGACATCGACCAACAAATGATGAACTAGCGAAACGCATCGGGATGTCAGTTGAGAAGTTGGAAGCACTGTTAGCTTCCACAAGAATGCCTCTTTCGATACAACAGCCAGTGTGGTCGGATCAAGATACCACTTTCCAGGTGTGTGTTTACTTTGTTATCTTGTGAAAATTGTTGGATAATCCCACATCTGTTGTGGAATGGCCATAGTCAGTTCATAAGTATGAGGAAAACCTCACATCTTGGCTAGCTTTTGGGGTGACCGAGACCCAAGACTGGTCCAACAGTTCAACTACAAATGATAAACTTGTTCCCCTCTGCATTTTCTCGAAATAAGGTTGGTGCGTGTAGAAAAATGACTAGGATAGGAAACTACCCTGTGCTTGCCAGTCAATTGTATTGAGGCATTCATGCCCATGGCATTAGGCGCATTGAAGCCTTGAAGGCAGTCCATAGGATATAATTGCTCACTAGTTCTGCAGAAAGCCGGCGGACTCCAGTAATAGACATGGGTTGAACCGTAATACTGTGGTATCCACATGTATGTGAAGGGTATTTGTTTCTTATTAGAAAAGTACATTATGCTCAAATCCTTCGCCTGCCCTGGGGCTGGAGAATCGATCTAAAGGCTTTTGTGCAGAAATACTACTCCTTGAGATATGCACCAAAAAAGATGAAAAGAATGAACTATCTGATTGCTAGCCACATAGTGGTTGGGCCCGAGTCAAGCATAAGATTCCGGCACAACAAAATTATTGTTTCTTAAACTAAGTAGAATATCTGAAGTTTTGGAGCGCGGGACCTTCATCCATGGCCATTTATGTTTGCAGGAAATAACTGCAGACACAGAAGTTGAAACCCCAGAACTCTGCGTGTCGAAGAATCTCATGAGAAGACATGTCCGCAATCTCCTAACCGTTCTCCCACCCAAGGAGAGACGGATTATTAGATTACGTTATGGGATTGAAGATGGTGAAGAGAAGTCTCTTGCACAGATAGGGACTGTGTTTGGAATATCTAAAGAGAGGGTTCGACAACTTGAGAATCGAGCTTTGGACAAGCTCAAGAAATGCCTTTCTACCCATGGTCTAGATGCTTACTCAAATCTGCTTATGTAAACTCTTACATATAGAGAGCTATTTACCTGCACCATGTTCTTCCCACCAGGTTAGCTTCTTGGATTGTTTCGATTACCTTTTTTGGCGTTTTAAATTGAATTTGTGTTATGTAAGTGAATGTACATATATATTAGATAACTCTTGATTTTGTTTGTTACACCGTTATCAAGAGCATGTACTATCTGCTTGGGAAGGAAAGACAGGTAAGTTTTGAAAAACTGACTGTTGTAATGGAAATAATCTGACTCTCTCAAGTCCCACAAGTGATTATGAAACCATTATTTGAGAAAAAGAAAATTGAGTAGCCGATGTATTCAAATGCTTTCTTTTTGTTCAAATGTTGGGCGCGCCCAGTATAACGCATTAGGGTCCAGTCATATAGTAAGACCCTGTAATGAAAATGATAAACTGACTTAGCCTATTCTAGCAAGACGGACGCGGTTACAGTATGTCTCTGAAGTGGTTGCTCCTTAACTCGAACATTCTTTTTTTGATACTATCCGGCACTGAGAATCGAACTTGGGACCTCTAGGGTTTTGGAGTTTATGTCAACACGAGCAACCACTTGGGCATAGGGGTGTACACGAGCCGAGCTCTTAACGAGCTGCTCGAGCTCGGCTCGACTATTGCTCGTGCTCGACTCGAATATTAACGAGCCCGAGTTTAACACGAGCTCAAAATCAAGCTCGTTTACATAAACGAGCCGAGCTTGAACATTCTTTAGTGTATCACGAGCTACTCGTGAACAGCTCGTTTAACATACTCTTATAATAGTATAGTACATAGTCAACAGTTGGTAGCCCAAGTGGTTCCAAGGTGTTGACATAAACTCCAGAAATCCCTGGAGGTCTCAGGTTCGAATCCCAGAGAAGGTGGAATCTTTGGTTATTTGATTTGGGATTATT
>BEHA01000628.1:405292-433039 GCA_002897215.1 Eschscholzia californica subsp. californica | reverse complement strand
TAATAATATTGCAAGAATATGTGAAATTTACATGTGCTGTGGTAAAACTATAGTACCTAAAAGATGTACATAGAAAAGGGAAGGTTTTGATTTGTAAAATTAGAGAAAATGGAGTGAAGAGTAGTAGATAGATGAGGCCAAGTGTGCTTCACCAATCTAGCACCTCTCTTGTAAAGTGTACTCAATTCAGGTTAGTACTGGATGTTCCTCCAAAAATGGAGTCAAGTTCAATGTGTTATATAAAACTAGTTCTAACATATGATGTCACTCTCGATATGGTACCACTCATTTCTAATCCCTTAAATGTTTAATCCTATAGTTTTATTAGGTAAAAATTTCGAAAAACTTGTCTATTATTAGGCCAAGATCCTGCCACAACAATCCATGTCCAACTATGTATCTTTCAAATTCAATCTCGAGGGAAAATTACGGTCCTTAAAACAAGAACTCATGATTTCGACGTTTGCCCAAGTGTAATACACCCATACAAGCGATGACGACCAAAACAATCGGGAACAAATTAACGACAAATTTCAAGGGTCTTTTGCTAGTTTCCGCAACAATTATATACATGTTCAAACTTTTACAAGAACAGAATTTTCTATAAAATTTGAGTGTTTCTAATAATCACGTAGAAAAACATTGATGTAACCAAAACTTTTGTTCTTACAAAACGACTATTTTTCAAAATTAAATCCTCATTTTGGGTTCATTTCAAGGGAATAATTATCAAACAAGAATCTCACTTTGGATTTAACTTCTTCTTTGTTTTCAATTTCTTTACATCTTAAGATTTTTTTTTAGCTGTACATCTTAAGATTTGAATAATTGAAGTACCTATTTTAGGAAAGTCATTTAGCCACCTTACAAAGATAATGTTTTGCTTCTTTAAACCTCCACTTCTTTTGATTTTTCTTCTTGATTTGATACTTCCAAGAAACGTCATTAGTGATTATTGCACTTAACATGGATAGATGGACTACCCAAGCTTTTAGTAGGAAATCATTTTAGGGTTATTTCCCCAATAGCCCCTAATTTTGTGACCAGCTTCCTGCCTAGCTCGTAATTTTATCAAATATTTCAATAGGGTCCATTTTTTCCGTTACCGTCAGCACACCGTTAACTAGTCATCAACTTGTCTCCTCCATCTCATCTTCTCTCTCTGCCACATCATCTTCTCGCCAACTCATCATCTTCCCCAGCGAAGGTCTCCGGAGAAGAAGATGATGTGGCAGAGAAAGAAGATGAGATGGAGGAGAGAAGGTGATGACTAATTAACGGTGTGCTAACGGTAACTGAAAAAAAGAGTCATGTGGGAATATTTGATAAAGTTAAGGGTTAGGCAGGAAGATGATCACAAAATTAGGGGCTATTTGGGAATTAACCCATCATTTTAATCTCTTTTTCTTTTACCAGGACGGTTCTCTCTACAGGAGGTTGTTAGTTTTTTTTTCGATGATATACACTTAGGGCTGGGAAAACGGTCCGGAAACCCGCGGTCCGGCCCGTTCGGCCCGAACCGTGAGAGACCGATGACCGAAGCAGCCCCGAGCCGGGCTAGCCCGGCCCGATATAACGGGCTAATAGGGTCGGGCTCGGACAGGTTCTCAATTCCGAGTCCCGGCCCGTTAAGCCCGTCCGAGTCACGGCCCGATAGTGTCAACCCGCTACCCGAGCCCGATTATTAAATAAACCCGGCAACCCTACATCCCCGATCCGCGTGAATTGTTTAGATCCAACGGTTGAGAGGCCTCAGCCGTTGGATCTAAACACCTTGGCCCTTCATCTCCTTATAAAAACCTCCCCCAAAAACTAAAACCCTAAACCTAACCTAACCTGCCTCTCTCTCTGCCTCCTTCTTTCTCTGCCTCCCTCTCTCTCTGCCTCCCTCTCTCTCTCCGCCTCCCTCTCTTTGCATCTCTCTCTGCCTCCCTCTCTCTCTGCATCTCTCTCTAACTAGCCGAACTGAAACCTAACTTCGAATGATTTTCTTATGATCTTATCTATGAGATTTTCTTATGATTTTATCTATGAGATTCTCCATCATCTTTCAATGTTCGGTTCAGTGGTATACGCCGATGATCTACGGATCAAATGACGCGGTTAAGCCTTCGAACTCAACTTTGAATGATTTTATTTTATGATAGTCTGTTGTTATTTTTTTTTTCGATGTGATGATGGTGATATGTAGGTTCTGAACGAAGGAAATTAATGTTCCGTTATACCTCGTTATACTTCGTTGTTACTTTTTTTTTTTGAATTATTTTGATGTGATGATGATAATATGTAGTTTCTGTTGTTACTTGGCTTATAAACAAAATCTAGGGTTTGCAGCTACCACCAACGATTTAGATGATCAACATTTCTTCTAATCTTTTTGTTTTTGGTTCTTTCTAAAGCTTATAAACATCAATTTTTATTCTTTTTAGGCATTTAGGTTATTAATTTTGTTATTTTGGGTGGATTTGATTGTTTGGATTGTTAGGGTTTTTTTATTTATTTTGTGAATGATATGTTTTAGAGACTTTGTTATCTCTTTTTTGGATCATATAACTTTCTGTGATGTGAATTTTAGGTATCTTTAGTTTGTAGATATTTAGAAAAATAAGAGATACCATGTAGTTTTTTATTTTCTTGTGGTGATGATGAATTTCATATGAATATCATTTAACAGATCTTCCATCTTGTATTTTTAACAAGATGTGTTTTAGTTTGTAGAATTTCTAAAGTCTGTTTTAGTATGTAGCATTTCTAAAAATTTGTATATTTTGTAGACTTTGTAAAGGTAAGAGATTCATATGAGTTGGTTGAAGCCTACAAAGTTTTAATTGTTTTTGTGGTGATGATAACAAACTTTAAGGAATGTTTGATTTCTTTAACTTCAAATGATGGGGAAATTGAAGATCTTGATGGATCTGTGGAAGATGATCATGAGAGTGTTTCTGAAGAAAGAAAGATCAAGTGATTTGAATGAAGATCAATTTGTTGATTGGATCCAACTAAATGCTTTATCAGATCTGATCATAGAAGTTTTGAAACACCAAAGATGTATGAATGTAATTTTAAGTAATTATTTGTTTCCAAGATGTATGAATGTAATTTTAAGTAATTATTTGTTTCCAAAATGTATGAATGTAATTCTAAGTAATTATTTGTTTCCAAAGATGTATGAATGTAATTTTAAGTAGTTATTTGTTTTATATAAGATTTGTGCTTTTTAATATTTTTAAATAAAATAACCCGAACCCGTCTGGCCCGAGCCCGTTGGAACCCGTTCGGGCATCCGGGCTCGGACGGGCTACGGGCTCCTGTAGTGAGGGTTTGGTCCGGCCCGATCCGCCCGACTCCCTATCGCGGGCTTGGCTTATCCGAGCCCGATCCGCCCGAGTCCGGCTCATAGTTGCCCGAGCCCGTCCGATTCCCACCCCTATATACACTTACCTGTTTTACCAGTTACATTCACGGTTATTACGGGAGGTTGTTAGTTGGGAAATGTTATACACACTTACCTGTTTTATCAGTTACATTCACGGTTATTAGCACTCACCACCTGGACCCTTATTTACCTTTTTATACTCACTTTTCATTTATATGACCAAGTTAAGTGTTATTCAATCTCACGGACCACAACAATTTTCAAGCTTGTCTATGGAGAGCTTTGCCAGAAAGGGGGATAAATTAAAAACCCAAAATTTAAAGATAATAGGAAACCAAACGCAATTTGGAATAATGTTTGAAAAAAAAATCATTTTGTACAATTTTATCTCTGAAATTAATGCGAAAAAATTTCTAAACAAATTGTAGTTTGCTCTCAATAATTTTGTAAATTTTCAAACAAATTCATTTTTGTTCAAAAACTGTTTGCAAAATGTTTGAATTTTGTCTTTTGTATTTGACAAACATAGACTGCCACTAACGCTTTGGCTAAATCATTTTTCGAATATCTTGTGAAGAAATAAATGGTTTCCGCATTTTTTATTTTGCTTTCGACATAAACTTTTAGACTAATGCATTTTTTATTTGTCTTTTGCAAAAATTAAAATGTTATGCATATTTTCCTTTGTATTTGACAAGCTCATTAACAGAATAAATAATATTTTAGTTAATGCATTATATATGTTGTTAACAACATAATTATATATGTTGACAACATTTTATAACAAGTCATGACAATTGTATATGTTGTCAACATAGAAGGGTAAAAGGATATTAAGAAAAAAATAAGACTGTCTTTTTCTTTTAAATTGTCAGTGTGTTTCGAACCTTTGATCTATGGGGTGGAAGACTAAACCTCTTACCACTCCAACCAAGGGTTGTCGGCAAATAAGACTGTCTTGTTAACAACATAATTATATATGATGTCAACAGTTAAACATTAATTTTTTCGAATTTTGGGCTCAGATTTTGAACTTCTCATGCATTCTTTCTTGTGAGAAACCCTAGAGAGAGAGAGGAGTGCGAGAGACAAAAAGAGAGAGAGAGAAGGGGTGCGGACTGCGAATGAGAGAGAAGTGTAGTTTTTCAGTGAAATTTGATTTTCTAGTGAATTGCTAGCCAAAATTCGGAAAGAAAGTGTGTACGTGAATAAAATGTGTGAATAATAAAAATGACTTTGGATGGTATGTACGAATAACTGTGTGTCAATAACAAAAACAATTTATAGAATTTTTCGTTTGGTAGTAGTTAAAAAAAAATAGACTATCACAATTCATTAGCTCCTTTTTTTTTTTTTTGTTAAAGGGAAACAATTCATTAGCTCCTAGTGATAGAGATGGGTTTGGTCCAACCTTAAACTACAACAAAAACAAGAAAGTACTCAAAACTAACTTGATAGCAGGGCCGGCCCGAACATGTGAGAGGCCCCAAGCGAAATTAAAATATGGGGCCTTCTACAGTGTTTGTTAGAAAAAATAAATAAAATTCTAATAATGCATAGAGGTGGATTCGATCCCTTGACCTCTCGTACAAAATTGGACATCTTAAACCACTAAGCTATAACTTGATTCATGTTATAAATTTGTTTAAAAATTAATTATTATTCGAATAACACATATAATTCGATATATGAGGCCCGTGACTAGGCCGGGACCCAAAACGACCACTTTGGTAGCTTTGGGCCCGGGCCGCCCCTGCTTGATAGTTATTTACTTCAAAGGAAGTAAAGGAAAACTGTTGTTGCAAGATATATCCATTTGGAGTAGAGATAAAGCGTATAATCAACAACTTGATGAGTTGATTACCTCGTGGGATAATATGTCCCTTCATGGGTTGATTGCATGGAAGATTACTCCAAGCTACTATAAGATTAAGATGTGGTGTGTATAGTCTTTAGTTGTCCTTGTCCGCAAGTGGTTTTTCTCGACACTTACAAAAGGACCCCCATTTCTTCCCACAACTAATGTTGTATGACAGCAACCAGATAAAATGTGATATATTGTTAAATTCACGATTATATAATAATCGGAGATAGATGAACATGAAGTAAAAGACACGATATTTAACGTGGTTCGGTCGAATACTCAAGACCTACATCCACGGAGAAATGATTCTTTATTAATAATTCACCACATACAATTGTATGTGGGAGTTGATCGGTTACATTGGTCAGACATAACTCGATGAGTTTTATTCCTAGAACCCTCTCCTATTTATAGATGACTTAGGGTTTAGGGTTTCCTAGTTTCTGATTACTAAACTAGGAAATAATACAAAATCTATCTAATATTACCATTAGATAGTTACAAGAGATATTCTCAATATAAGAAACTAAATCTTCACATATCTTCAATATATCTTCAATATATCTTCAAATATCTTCAATATTCTGAATTCTTCTTGATCGTCGGATCTCGCCTTCTCGATCCGTCACGTACATACACGTATATTATTTCTGCAACTTATCTTGACCGCCGGATCTCCTATTTTCGATCCTCCTTATGTAACGTATCCTATTATATATTCTTAACAAAAAAAAAAAAAGATAAAATGTGATATATATTTTCCATTTTGCTAAGGGTTGTGTTGATTCTCCATGCATCTTTTACAAAATCATATTCATTATAGACTCTTTAAAGGTTTGGGAAATTAGGTCATTTGACCCAATTTATTTTTTACTTCAAATTTCTTGTTCACCTGACCAAAACTCTCCCTCTCGAGCGATCACTCGAACTCCCTCTCATGAAAACTATCACGGGTCACACTAGCATCTTGAATCGGATCCACCCGATCCATCTAGTAGGTCTCATGTCATTTTATGTATATCACTTATACTTTTTTTTTTTTTTGAACTTATATCAGTTATACTTTTTTTTTTTTGATGAAGAGTTATATCAGTTATACTTGATAACCCAACTTTGTAACCTATAAAAAGGAATACACAGAGACTCCCTCCCCCTCTCTCTCTCTCAATCAAATATAATCAACGTCAGTTGCTTATTAACATAAGGTTGTTACCTTTCACTGGTATAAGAGCCAAGTTCGAATTTTTTTATCGTGACTAATCCAATTGATGCTTCTTCGGAGTATACTCCAAATCCTCCACCATTTGCTGTTTTTTATATCCATCATTTTGACTCTCCTACTACCGTTCTCATTACTCCAGTATTGACAGGAGATAACTACGCATCTTGGTCAAGAGCTATGAAAATGACACTTCATAACCAAAGATAAGCTAGGAATTGTCGATGGTTCTATTCCTAAACCATCCACCCATGTTGAACTTCATTTATGGGAACGTTGGAACGATCTCATTGGCAGTTGGATTATTAAATTTGTTGCTCAGGATATTCGATCCTCCATCCTATATGATGACAATGCAGCAGACATCTGGAGAGATCTCTATGATCAATTTTTCAAACAAATGCTCCAAAAATTATTAAAGCGTACAATTTCCTCCTTTAAACTGGATGATATGGATGTTCCGTCTTACTTTGCCAACCTAAAATCTCTTCAGGATGAACTCTAGTCTCTCCTTCCAGTTGAACCTTGTATTTGTGGTCATGAAAAATCTCTGATTGACCTTTCGAATCAGGAACGCGTCATGGAATTCCTTCAAGGTCTCCATGATAGGTTTTCGGCCATTCGAAGTCAGATTCTTTTGATGGACCCGTTTCCGTCCATTTTACGTATTCACTCCTTGGTAAAACAGGTAGTGGTTGAACAAAATATAATGGCAACCACCTCCACCGCCAAGGAGGCAACAACTCTTGCCGTCAGAGCCTTTGATTCCTCTCGGCCGTACAGAAACGTTGAATCGGACAAGTTTGACCGACAGCGTTCTAAACGCCTGCAACCTTGGTGCGATCATTATCGTGTTCACGAACATGTCAAAGCGACCTACTACGTTTTACATGGGTGCCCTAATGCTTCGGTCATCCTAATCGGCAATGACCCAGGCCCAATCCTCTGGTCGGAAACGTAATGAGCGACCCATCTCACAACGGGGCGCCTTTATCGACTTCGTTAACCCAAGAGCAATATCAGGGCCTCATCACCCTTCTTGATCGTGAGCGACAGTCTGGAGGCACTCCCATCAACCAAACAACAATACTGAACTCGCCGTGAACCTCACAGTTATTTCCTTTTCTTCCTCTCCTCTGGTCATCGACTCGGGCGCCGAGAAACACATATGTTCTTCACTTTCTCGCATTACACTCGTGCACCTCCAAATTACTTTGTTCGTTTACCTAAAGGGTCTTGTATCCAAGTTATTCACATTGGTTCGATTATTTTTTCGATTCTCTTCGCAATATTTTACACATTTCCGGTTTTCAAATTAACTTAATTTTTGTTTCTGAAATTACATCTTCCATCAATTGTGAAGTAACTTTTGACTTTCTCTCTTGTGTCTTTCATGACCAAGCAACGAAAACGAAGATTGGACTTGGTGCTCTTCATGATGGCCTTTACTTCCTTCGCACGGACCCTAGCATTTGTTCCTTTTCTTTTTTTCCTTAATAATAATGTTAGTAGTGATTCTTTCCATGTATGGCATTGGCGATTAGGCCACCCATCTATTTCTCGTTTTAAGTATTCAATTTATCATCTTCCATGTATGAAATTTATTTCAGTGAATAAAACACAATGTGACTAAGTTTAAACCCTTACCTTTTCCATCAAGTTCTTCTACTTCTCAAAGACCGTCTGAACTTATTAATGCGGATTTATGGGTTCCATTCTCCATTCCCTCACATTCCGGTTGTCGATATTTTTAATATTAGTTGACGACTTTTCACATTGCATATGGATATTTTTAATGGCAAATAAATCGGACACTAACAAATTTATTTTTAATTTTTCCTATTCTAAGTTTGTCTCTACTCATATTCAAACTTCCATCTCACAACTTCACTCCGGTTACGGTACTATTTCTATCCCTCAAATTCAGAAAATTTTGCTTTGATAATGGAACGGAATTCATGAACCATGAACTTCAATCTTGGTATAGTTTACATAAAACAAGTTGTCCCCACACTCGCCGAATAAAACAAGGTTGTCGAGCGTAAACACTGTCACATTTTGGAAGTAGCGCGTTCACTACATCTTCAAGCCAACCTTTCTATGTCTTTTTGGGGAGAAAGCGTTCTTACAGCAGTATACATCGATCATTATAACATGCCTACACCAATTTGAAATGGTCTATCTCCACATGAAAAACTTTTAGGCTCTCCACCTACTTACACCAATTTTGGTGTTTTTGGTTGTTTATGCACGTCGTCCTCATGTCAAAACAACATTGGATTCACAAGCATCTCCGTGTATTTTTGTCGGTTACCCTCATGGTCAAAAAGGCTTTCGAGTCTATGATCTCTCCACTCACAAGATCATCACTTGCCGTGATGTTTTATTTTATGAAAATCGTTTTCCTATGTCTTCATCTTCCTCTTCATAATTTTCTTCTCCTCATCACGCTCCCTTTGTCTCCTTCAAAGACGATGGGTCTTTCTCCTTACCACCATTTCTTCCGTTTGACCTCTCTCCAGCCCGGCCAGTGCCTTTAACGTCGGTTTTCTCTCGGGATGAGACAGACACTGTTCCCTCGACCTCTCCCTCGTCTCTGTCTGTGGGCAGCCCTCCTACGTACCCGCCCACAGCCAAGCCGGTTCTGGACGCCAACACCGGTCCGCTTCATTTCCCAAATTGGAGTGATGAGTTACCACCATATGCCTTATTGGTACCCTCGACAAACCTATCCGCTTCTACTCCTCGGCCAATTCGTTCTCGTCATCCAGCAGCCAGACTCAACAACTACATTTGCCTTAGTCCGTCCGCTGATTTGGACATTCAATACCCTCTCACAGATTATCTTTGTTTCGATGCTTTTTTGGTGTCCCATAAGGCTTTTCTCACCTCGGTTCTCTCCACCATCAAACGAACTTCCTTTGCTCAGGCCATTACGTTACCTCTATGGCGTGATGTTATGTCTAAAGAGATTTATGCTTTAGAATCTAACAAAACATGGTCCGTCGTTGATCTTCCACCAAACAAGCGTCCCAATGGATGTAAATGGGTTTATAAAAATCAAATTTCGATCTGATTGCTCCATTGAGCGTTATAAATCCCGTCTGGTAGCTAAGGGTTATACGCAAATCGAAAGTCTTAATTTTCATGACACCTTCGTACAACTGGCCAAGTTGGTTACTGTTCGAGTTCTCTTATCCATCGCTGCCATCAATGGATGGTCACTCCATCAATTGGATGTAAATAATGCATTTCTTTATGGGGATCTCAACGAAGAAGTATTCATGAAACTCCCTCCTGGTTTCTCCTATAGTGGTAATTCAAAGGTCTGTCGTTTAAACAAATCTCTCTATAGCCTCAAACAGGCTTTTCGTCAGTGATTCTCCAAATTCTCATTGATCCTTCTAAAAAAGGATTCACTCAGTCTCGATCGGATTATTATTATTTTTCTTTCCATTCCTCATTCACTTCTTTCTACGCCCTCGTCTATGTAGACGACATTATTATTACTTATGATAATGATTTGGCCATTTCAACCCTTAAGAGGTTCCTTGATCGCACCTTCTCTCTCAAGGATCTTGGTCGCCTCCAATACTTCCTTGGCATTGAAGTTTCTCGCTCCTCGAAATATGTCAACGAAATTATGTTCTTCATATTCTCAAAGATTATGGTTTCGCTGCTTGTCGACCATCCCAGTTTCCAATGGAACATAAACTTTGTCTTAGTCCTTCTGATGGGGACCCACTTCCTTACCCAACCATCTGTCGACGTTTAATTGGTCGTCTCCTCTATTTGACAGTTATCCGTCCCGATATTAGCTTTGTTCTGAACAATCTTAGTCAGTTCTTGCAATCCTCAAGTTTCGTCCATCTTGATATCGCCCATCGGTTTCTACATTATCCCAAAGGATCCATTTGTTATGGACTTTTTCTTTCTCCCACCAGCTCCCTTCACATATCAGGATACTGCGATTCGGACTGGGCAGGTTGTTCTTCCACGAGAAGGTCTACAACCGATTATTTTACAATGTTGGGCTCTAGCCGACTTACTTAGATGTCCAAAAAGCAATCCACAGTTGCCAAGTCATTTGTTGAGGTCGTATACCAGGCCTTAGCTCATCTTACAAGTGAATTACAATGGCTCAAGTATCTTCTACATGATTTGGGCATTAATCATTCTTCTCTGATGTCTGTCCACTGTGACAATGGAGTCGCCCTCCATATTGCTGATAACCTGGTCTTTCAAGAACGAACTAAACATATTGAGTCGACTGTCACTTTGTTCGGGAAAAAATCAAGTCTAACATCATTGCTCCACGCTACACCTCTACAGTCGAGCAACTCGCAGATTTGTTTACCAAACCACTTGGAGCTGATGCATTTAAGAAGACTATTGGCAAGTTGGGCAGCATCACCATTCCTGCTCCAACTTGAGGGGGAGTATTAAAGGTCACACTACCATCTTGGATCGGATCCACCCGATCCATGAAGCAGCTGAGAAACCCACAAGAGACCTAGCTTGACTAGGTCATAGTAGTTAATATTGTTTAGAAAATTTTATGTGATTTTATATATATCACTTATACTTGATAACCCAATTTTGTAACCTATAAATATTTATATATATATATATATATATCACTTATATTTCTTTTTTTTGTAACCTATAAATATCTCAATGATGGAATAAAGAATATTGTGTAGAAGATTTTATGGTAACCTGGTCTTTCAAGAGCGAACTAAACATATTGTTGATAACGTGGTCTTTCAAGAACGAACTAAATATATTGAGATCGACTGTCACTTCGTTCGGGAAAAAATCAAGTCTAACATCATTGCTCCACGCTACACCCCTACAACCGAACAACTCGCAGATTTGTTTACCAAACCACTTGGAGCTGACGCATTTAAGAAGACTATTGGCAAGTAGGGCAGCATCACAATTCCTGCTCCAACTTGAGGGGGAGTATTACGGGTCACACTACCATCTTGGATCGGATCCACCCGATCCATGGAGCAGCTGAGAGACCCACAAGAGACCTAGCTTGACTAGGTCATAGTAGTTAATATTGTGTAGAAGATTATATATATATATATATATATATATATATATATATATATATATCAATTATACTTTTTTTTGTTGGAAATATATCACTTATACTTTTTTTTTTGTTGAAAATATATCACTTATACTTGATAACCCAATTTTGTAACCTATAAATATCTCAATGATTGAATAAAGAATACACAAAGATTTAATCTCAAACAACTCTCTCTTTCTCTCTCTCTCTCTCTATATATATATATACACCTCTCCCTCTTAATCAACATTAGTTGATTATTAACATAAGGTTGTTACCTTCCACAACAACCCTTCTTCCATTCCCCTTCAACAACCAAAAATCTTGAATTCCCTCTTGCATCACAACTTTTCCACTCGAAAATCCTAATCCAATCTCAAGCTTGTCTCCACTCAGTTAGGGTTCTTCGACTTCGTTAAGGTAAGTTCATCTTGGTTAAGGTTTCACTCTCCAGTGCTGCTATTTACTTTGTTTTATCTTATGTGCGGTTTGTTTGTCTAACATATACGTTGATTGTCCATATTCATTTGTGTTAGCTACATTATTCTTATGTATTGCTTGTTAATATTTTACAATGTCGGCCAAGTGTTTGTTTTTTTTTTTTGTTGAACTTACAAAGAAAGGAAAAGAAAACAAAAAAGAAACTAAACATCATCCTTAATGAAAGCCGGGAGGGAGTTTCAAATATTCTTTCGTTGATGCTTCCTTCCCCATTTAGCTAACACATCCTCTTTGACGTTGTTAGATCTCGAAATGTAGGAGAATTTGATGTTAGTGAATTCGCTTTTCAAGTGGAGGATTTCGGTTAAGTGCTTCCTGGATTGCCATTAAGTGCAGTAGCTTTGATCTTCCAAATAAGAAATAATGTTGAGGTTGTCACTCTTTATATCTACGTAGTGCAACTAAAGATCTATGGCCCATAAGAGTGTCGATCTGATAGCAGGGCCGGCCCTGACTCTGTGGTGGCCCGAAGCGAAGTCTAAAAATGAGGCCCCTTGTATTACCATAAATTCAAAATTCACTTTAAGCCCTCGTGAACCTAGGCCAACCCTTAGCGGCTTAGCCCCTTGTATTACAAGAAAGATGAAAATGAGATATCTCCAACAAAGATGGTCATTCAGATTTATCTAAGATCTTAAATTCTCGACATCCATTGATGAGAAAAATACATTTTGTTTGTAAAGAGGTTTACTATTTCAAAGGGTTGAAAGTCCTAGTGTTTTTCCAATTCTCATTTGGTAGAACTTCAATGCAAGAAAAAATGACGGGAACGATGAAAAAAACAACATTTAAGTTAATTGTATTTTAAAAATATAACGGAATAAAAACTATGACAACCTTAATATATAATAATAATAATAATAATAACAATAACGATAATGAACACTAACGAAATAAACATAGTGACAAAGTCAAAAATAAAATTCATAAAAGAAAAAAAAGAACAATAACAAAAAACAATAAAGTTACGTGTCTACTACAAAGTTATATTTTTTTTGTTCCGGTCACAAAAAATGATAACTAATATTGTTATAGCATAACTATAGGCATTCACGTAAAAGTATAGAGATCTATTAAAGTACCATAAAGTAAATAGGGTAGCTCATATCCTAACAAAATCCGCTTATGCTAATGTTTTAAATGAAAGTACGGACATCTATCAAATTTCAAGTTATGCCATAATTTAGTCGGAGACATATTGTTTTGACATTGATTCAATTTCAAGTAGTTAATAGGTATTAACCTCTTTCATTAATTCTCTCTAAAAAAAAGAAGTGGCTCTCAACAATAAAAAACCTCTTTCATAAAAAAAAAAAAAAAAAAAAGAGAAAAAGAATATAGAGAGATGAAGATTGGAATGGGAGTTAGAATTAGCGGCCTAGATTGAAGGGATAGATAGGAAGTAGAGATGGAGAGGAGCCCGGAGAGATGAAGATTGGGATGGGAGTTAGAACTACCATTATTTTTTGTTGAACTATGCACAATCACTACCTTGTTAACAGAAACATGTGTCATCATTCACAATGTTAGATTTAATAATTTTTTGAAAAAGTCTGGTGGGGCCGCTTGTTGAAAAGATAAAAAAGACAACGTCCCTGCACGTTGAATGTGGGCACTCTTACAGTAGTTACGAGATGGGCCGGGTTAAAAATAGTAATAGATAGGAATAGATATAGGCACTTTCTGTGAATATGTGGCCCCCAAAAGTTTGTGGCCCAAAGCGAGGCATTGCTCGCTTTGGGCCAGGGCCGGCTCTGTCTGATAGCTAAACATTCACATTCTTCCGCATTTTGGCCTCGGACTGTATCCGCGGGCGTTGATATAAAGTTTGACTCCGCATAAAAAATAATGCATCCGATCCCTGCTGGTTCTGCTAAGTCTGTGAAGGATGCGTCCGTGTTAATTTTGATAAATGGTGTCGATGGAGGGCTCTATTGGTGTTGTTTTGGTTCTTTGCCTTTAGTAGTAATCTTAAGTGGAACTGTTGAGGAGGCTTTAATTAATTGAATGGTCTGAATAGGTGATTGTTTTTTTGCTGAGAAGCATGTTTCACACCTGACTTTCCAAATGAACCACATAATTTTAGCATATAAGTTCGTTAGTTTCTCATCTAGATCCTTCCAAAGAAAAATCAATTGTTTTACCGAAGTTAGATGTTCCGTCCTGACCTAAAAATGAAACCATATTGCTTTGGCATAGTGACAATGCAATAGCAAATGCTCGTCGTTTCATTCACGTTACAGTTAATACAAGTGAAGACATTTCCAATAAACTTACCTATTTTCCCTCTCACGGGTAGACTATTGGTACAACATTTCCAAAGGAAAAGTTTAATTCTCGGTATTGTATTCATGTTCCAAATGTAGTTCCATTCTGGTAATCCATTATTCGAAGCATACCTGTTAGTTATGAGATAATTGTACATTAATTTAATAGTATAATTTCCCGATTTGCTTAGCGACCATTTTGCTGTGTCATCAACATCCATCTGCAATACTGGTAATGGCATTTCTAATATCAATGGTAATTTATAATATTCATATTACATTCATTATTAGTAATAAGCTGGCTAACCCATGTTAGCTCTATGTTTCTGATGTTAGGAATTGGGGGCGGGTGGTTGGGAATCCAATTATCAAGCCAAATATTTACTTGGGTGCCTTTATTAATATCCCAGACAATAAGACTCTCCACTTGCTCGTAATGTTTACAAATAGATTCCCAAGGCCAGGAGTGATTGAACTTAGGAGGGTTAGGTTTATGAGGTTTCAGAAAATATTTAACTTTCAGGATACGAGCCCAAAGTTCCTGAGGAATATTGATCATTCTCCAGGCTAGTTTACTCAGGAAAGCTTGATTATCAATATGAGGAGATCGAAAACCTAATCCACCTAGTTTGCGAGGCTTACAAATGGAGGACCAGTTAATGGTGTGGATGGTTTTGGTTTTTCCCCACCAGAAAGACCTTTGCAGGGTCTCGATGCGTTTCCTTATGCCTTTGGGAATAGCAAAGCATCGCACTTGGTATCGGGGAACGACTGCAACTATAGAGGAGATAACTACAGAGCGACCAGCTTTTGAAAGAAGGTTGGTTTGCCACTTGGAGAGTTTGTTTTGGATTTGATTCAGAAGAGAGGAGAAGACTTGTTTCTTGTTTTTATTGATGAAGAGATTAGTGCCCAAATATTTATCAAGAGAGGAGGATTGGTGGACTTTCATATTTCTAATGAGCATTCTCTTGAACTTGAGATGAGAGTTTTTGAGAAGAAAAGGTGGATTTAGCATAATTGATCATTTGGCCCGAAGCAGCACTGAAATCCATCTGAATTTGTTTAAGGTTATAAATATTATCCAGAGAGTTACGGCCAAGTATTTGTTAATAATAATGATTGTTAATATACATTGGTGTTAACTACCTTTTTCTTATGTGTTGTTTGTTAATATTTTACAATGTTGACCTAGTGTTTTTTAATTACCCTCAATAATTGTTAATGTTCATTTATGTTGTCCATCTTATGTGTATGTATTGTTCGTTAATGTTTTCCGAGTGTTTGCTAATAATCCTCAAGGCTAAAGTCCAACTATTTGCTTATTGCTGACAAATTACTTCGATTTATAGGTGCATATTGTTTGTTTCCCAATAATTATGTAACGAGTTTAACTTCCTTCGAGGAGTAATAATATGGTAGTATTGCTATATTGATTAGGGTATTCTGCAGTACCATTATGATGTCATATTGTTGTACATGTTGTTATGGTTGGTAATACTCTTAAAATTTGTGGACAATTAATTTAACTTTGATTTGTAGGGTAATTCGTAAATTTGTGAATATCTAGTTACTCCATGGAGGTAGATTGGAAAATATGAATAACAATGTAGAACATATTGGTTGGTAAACAAGCCAGCATAGTTTTATCAGACGAAACAACACTTAACGAACTTCATGAAATTGCGAGTGAAATAATAGTGACAAAATTGAGTTTTACGATTCATAAGACTATTGAAAGTACTTCACGTATGGAGATTCTTGTTGAGCGTGAGGAGAAAGACCAAGTATAGCACGAAGGGAGTCCCTTTGGGGGACTTTACCCAAGCAAAGGAAGCTACATGAGATTTCTGGCTAGAGTTTGCCTTCCCTAGCACTACTGAAACTAAAATCCAAAAGCTATAATGAAAGTTTTCCGATCAAAATAAGCCTTGTGGCATGAGATTACTAACATTAATTCAGTAATCGTGTGTTGTTTCAGACATCATGGTTACACATCTAGATATAATAAGCCTATAGTACAAAAACTACATGACATAAAAACATGCATGTATTTTGAAATAGGGCAAAAGAGATGATCAGAATTGAAACTTCGAGCATTTGTATATCATCGATCTAAACCGAACAAATTCTCAATAGGCATCTAATTAGCACAAGAATAAGAGGATTAAACTCCTATACAAAAAGGAAAAGAAAAAGGCAAAGTTGATTATCGGAAAAAACAAGAGCAGAGATACCATTTGGCCAGTTTCATGCTTTAAAACATGCTAGAAAAAATGTACTACAAGAACATTTGGGCATAACGAGGAGAAATTTTTTAACCTCTTCAATAATGTAGAGTGCTAATTTTACACAAGTGAAACAATCCCTTTACATCACAAATTTTTTATCATTGCAATTGGTAAAAAGGGTCGTAAATAAAAGCCCCTCTGTCTAACGGATTGTTTGCAAAAATGCAGCCAAGAGTGCAGAGAGAGAAAATATTACAGAAAAAAAATAACACAATAATACTAATAATGGTGTTAATAAAAGAAGGAACTTACTGTACAGGCAAGAAGTGTACAAGCCACGAGCTGAGGCTTTAGAAGAATCTCAACTCGATCAGAAAGACGAACTGAAACCTACCTGAGAATCAAATCAACGTACCGAGTCAAACCTACAATGATTAGTTCTAACTGGTTAAGTAATAATCATGATAATAAAGGAAGAATACCACATAAGGATCTATTAGTCATCCAACTCTATAAGTTGGGCCCGTTTCTCAGCAGCTTTCTTCCTGATAAAGATTCCCCATCTCATGGCTGCTTTAATTTTGAGCCACCCAACAACTGCTTTGCCTGATGGACGAGTCTGATCTTCAACATAGTTGTAGTTTGGTGTAGGCAGGAAAGACGAGTAAGGAACCCCATCATCAGTTGCATTGAACGGAGTGTGACCACCACCCACGCTAAAGAGACGAAGAAGATTCTGCATATCTTCATTTTCAAGTATTTCATGACTTCTCATTCGGATATCTTCCTCCGAGAACAAGTCGTCAACTCCTCTGTTATCACGCTGGCGCGACCAGTCATCATATGGCGGAATATTTGATGACAGGATAGATGGACCTCCAATTTGGAACCCAGATGTGGATGCTTGTGGTGGGCCCAAGGCCAATGGCCCAACACTGGGATCACTTCTGATGCTTTGATTTTGGTCTGAGATGCCATCAAACCGGATATGGGCATTAGAATTCACAAGCTGCGAGTGCGTGGCGTATCTAGTTGCAGGATCGTCATTATACCCTGCAGCTGGGAGAAGTAATGCGCACTTAAGCCAATGAGTATTAAAGCAAGACATCGACTACATCCTTTTATCTAATGTGATAAATTGAATGTTCTGGACTAACAATACAGAAATTTTCAAGACTTTTGAGTGTGATAGACTCAAAAGTCAAAACCCTCTGCAGCAATTAGGTGGTACAATCAGCTTATTGTTAAGGAGAAAACGCAAGGGCCCTTTCATTAGGAGAGCAAGAAAAAGTATGACAAACAGTGCAAAGGAGGGGACTGGAGCTCACTGAAATTATCTTAGTCACACGCATGCAGATGGGGTTTGAGGTATGGTTTAGCAAAGAAACATACTCAATGGAAGTTTATTTATTTTGACGAGTTCCGTACAAGTGATTCTGCATGGAGGAAAATAGGTGTATTCCATAGGATCGTTTAAAAGCATACTTTTGGTCACAGTTTTGAGTTAATGGGCAAAGTTTCCATTGAAATAAAATTGCAACCAAACAATCGAAAGTAGCCTATTTCTTTAAAACCAACGTATTTCAACGAAGATGAAGACTATGACCTATAAATTTGTTCCAAACAAATGAAATTTGGAACACGGCCTTAGTTTCTAATATAACTCAAGGTGGCAAGGATTCATGTTTGTTCACGTCTCTCGATTATCCTCTCGAATGTCTTCTTTTACCCTCCGGAAGTATAATAAAGGAGATACTACGTTAGAAATTTCAGAGTCCCCGTTCCTTTTGGAAGAGTATTTTCTGTATTACTATTATTGCAAGAATCAACTTTACCCGTTTCCAAGTTTGAGATTTGTACCTCCAATAGTCAAGCCTTGCTGCACTGCAGTCTGAACTGTAGGCACTGGACCGGGCAATAGAGGGAGAGAAACTTGAGGATCAAAAGAAGGAGGATAATCAGGAACCCTCATTGCGACTTCAGAGCGGGTAGCAATGACACTCTTACTCTGCTTGAAACCCAAAAAGCCCTTGCTGTCATACTCAATAACGTGCATCCAATTGTCGTATGCCTTTTTCACCATGTTGTCCACATAAAGCTGAAAAGGAAGAAACATCCACTATTAAAAAGTTCAAAGACGAAGTGATATATCAGTATATCACAAAGAGGCTAATTAAATATTTACCTTCTGATTTTCAGGAAGAGAATCAGCTGAATGAAACTGTCCACCAGATAATAGACCAACAAACGCATATATATCATTAAATATAACACCTACACTCCTTGTATCATCGGTATAGTAAACATAAACCTTTCCCCCCAACACACAGGTCTTCGCATGTTCTACGAGGACTTCCCACATTTTATTTGACATGCCACTGCCAAGAATCTACAATAATCAAATAGAACGTTAGAATAATACAGGTAGAAGATAACAATTAAGAAAAACAGTAGTTGAAAGAAATGAGTTACTAATACAATCATCAATAACTCATATCTACATACTTACATTCCTCAATCTTTGTGAATCTCTAACGACAAGTCGAAGAAAATCTTCCACACTATAGATCCCCGCCTTGCTCAACTTTTTGTGGAAGGACCCATCTTTTCCAATCTTCTCCAACCTCCAGACCTCGTCAGTTAGTGCAGGTGGATAGTGTTTCTTGTACACTAAGAAGAAAGAAAAACTTTAAGGTACACAACAAACGAAAACAAATATTGAAGCAGCATATATGAACCTACATTCTCCTCTATGATCCTTTACTGTAAAGGCATCTGTCTTGGCTTCTCGAATTCGAACGCCTTCACAATAACCAGAAGCAACTTTTAGCCCTAGCCTGAATTTCCTGCTTCGGATCCAGCTAGAGTTATCAGTAAACATGAGCTCTCCTAGGGTTCCTACACCTTCTCTCAGGGTAACATGCAAGTCACCATTCAGAAGTGGTCTCTTTCCTTCACGCTCTTTGACAAGATGTTTCTCAAAATCTTCTTGGGTCCAGCCTTCATCATCTTCGTTGTTGAAATCACCTTCAAGGACAACGATATCCAGCTTAGCAGAGGACTCAGCTCCTGATGTTATAACTCGTCCTGTGTTAGTGTCAAGCAAGACCACATGGATCGTTGCCCCTTGCTCCCCTTCCACTTTCCCTCCTGTAAATAGGGGGAGGGACAGCCTTGACCTGAACTGCAGCTGCAAGTTTCTTCCATCAGGCCCTTCAATTCGCTCCGGAGAAGACCTGCTACTAGTCTCGGTCAGAAGTTATAAGAAAGTTCATATGCAAAGTATATAACTCAAACTCAGAAAATATTGAAGTAGCTATGCGAAGGAATTGATTTCCAGTGCTGAGGATAGCAGATTTAACAGAAACAAACTATATCATAAAGCCTTTTATCTAGGATTCTAACTAGCAGCACTTGCAGGAATAATTGCATGTCTATATTTTATCAGATATTTCTTATTGTCTATTAAGTAAAGAAAGTTGAATGAGAACAGAGTGTGTCACCATCATCATGAAAACCATAAAGAAATGTAGCAAAAGGAACTTGGGACTTTGTTTTGACCCTTAAGTCCGTCAATTTTCAAAACCTATACGCAATTTACCGATGCATTAAGGAAAAAGGAGTATGTTTATGTTGGAGTTGAAAGTCAGAGTAGCAAGATCATGGTGACTAAAGACCACTCTGATTTAGCAACCATCCATGAGAGTAAGGAAGTGTTGTAGCAAAAGATGGGGGAGTTACAAACTTAGATCACGTAAATGGATGCTCTTGTATTTCTAAAAAGATGAACATGCCACATATTCAAAGTTTCAAACTAGGCAAAGAAGGATAAATTAATTAAGAACATTTTTTTCAGAAAGATAAATCGGGGGTATCTTATACCTTCCATTAATCCTAGCAGGTACAAGTTTTGCAAGAGCTCGCTCAACTTCTTCACTAACCTGTTTTCATCCAATGAAAATAAAAAGTCATCAGGACAGCAAACATGGGGGAGCGCAAAATTGGTAACTACCTTACTATTTCTACTACATTATATATGCAAGTCTAACCGGAGAAACAGCTCTCTCAAAGCTTAGTTGATGGACAAACTGAATGACTAAAAAATGATGCAAAAAGAAACTTTCGCAATCAATCACTATATTGAGCCATATATTTTTTTTATAGGCACATATAGAGGTAACGGATCTTCGAGTACAGACTTTTTAGATTTTTTTTCTCGTACACGAAGGAATTTCTGGATGCATCTAAGAGTCTAAAAGCAATTGATTTGGTCAACTCATAGTGTTTGCAAAGTTCAACTCAGAGATCTAATCAGCTAGCAAACGCATAGTTGAGCTAATATAAATCTGATTCAACATTTGAGTATTAAAAATTCAATGACAGGGCTAGTTTGTACACTAGCAGATTAAAACTCAAGGATATGACTTTCAAATCAGGTCAATTGAATTATTCAAGCATGTAACTACAATCTATTTAGAGGGAGACAAAAAGGGGAATTTGTAAAGGTCCTTCTTCTTACAACTCTACGAAGAATAGGCTCCAATGATGAGCAAAGCTTCTGAAGATTGTCCACCTTGAGAGCTTCCACAATTACACTGCGTTGCATAATCATTATTAAATCAATGGGGTAAGCTAGCAGGCTACCAACAAAAACCTATCGACATTATTAGGTATGATGAAAAGTTAACTTATTATGCGATAACGCACTTTTTAACATTTCACATTCCAATACGAATCACAAAAATAAGAACATTAAAAAAAAAAAAAAAACCTAGAAAAGCTGAGAAATTGACTATCTCAATTATTACATACATTTAAGTACCAACTTACCCAGTCCTATCACTTAAGAAAGTGCGACATCATTCAGCAAATGAATTGGGAACAATTTCCTGTGTATGACTGTACATAGTTCTGTGACTATTTCCATTCTCATGTACCTTACTCACCTTTTATGCCCGTAAAACCTAAGTTGTTGAAGTTATCTTTTCTTATGTGTTCTCTAACTGCTTTCTAGTTGATATTCTACTCCCAATGGGAGCAAATGACTAAATGCGGAACATTTAAAGCGAAAAAGAAGACCATAGTTTATCCACGAATAAAGATACACAGCAATACTCGAAGAGTAACAGTCATCTCTAAAGATGAGTATTCAACCATCCGAACAGAACTATCCCACTTTCCAAGCCTAATCCCACTATTACGTGCTTACTTTAGAACCAAAAATAATACTCCAAAAGCACAGCTGCTGATAAGTTATAATACATGATTAACTGAAACCGGACACCCGTGAGGCCGTGACCTTAACAGATGATAGATTTAAACAAAGTGTGGGTCCTAATCGAAAGACTTATGTGAACTAAGTGAGAAACTTAATCAGATAGAAGCTGCTAGTGTTGATCTGTTATGATTTTCATCTCTTCCAATCGGTTAAGTTAGATATCCTCAATTTAGAGTTCCAAATTCTATTGGTTCAAGCAATCAGAAGAATCCAGTTAGGGAAAAATCCAATGATTAATGTTTAACAACACACAACTTGGACATTTCCAAAATTGATCAGACAAACAAGAAAGAACCTTTTTTTACTAAAGACTTTACCAACTATTGACACGAAAAAGACAGTTCAAAAATCAAAATCAGCAATTTAGGTAAACTTTTCTATATCTTCTATAATTACAAAAAGAAATTTTGAAGTTCCCAAAATAGAACAAAACAAATTACTTGGCAAGGGCAGGTCGTTTCTTATCAGGTTGTTCTTCTTCAGCTTCATTTGGATCTAACCCTCGTTTCTCCCTTGCCATTGAATTCGTTCTTTCCATATACCTAGTTTGTCTCTGCATTTTTCCCCCAAATTCACAAACCCAGGACTTCAATAGATCTGAAAATCAAACCCAACAAATTAGAAATTCCTCATAAATCATAAGCATAATCTAGATTCAGCTCGGATCTTATAAAAAATCAAAGAAATTCGAAAACTCAGATTTGATGTTTCAGTAGATTCGAAGTATAAAAAGGTTAGTAAAAACAATAATGAAGAGAGAGAGAGAGAAGAGAAGGAAAGTGAAACCTGTGAAATTTTGTGTTTTTGAGTGAAGAAGAGAAATGGAAGACGAAAATTGAAGTCGTTTAGATTTATTAGTTTATAGTGACGGCTAAAAAAGAAAAAGTAGCCTTTGGTCGTCGTTTAAGGGTCCGTTTGGTAGGGTGAACACAACTAAAAGTAATTCTTTTTTTTTTTTGTATTTTTTAATATTGACTAAAATGGTCGATACAATGGCATTAATACATCGATGCGTTGTAATAAGCACGACAATTGCCGGATTACTACTGGTCTAAAGCCCGACGAATAAAATGATTTAAAGCTCACAGAAACTACTTTATTTACACCCAAATTTAGTATTCCTGAATTTGCACTTCCACGGACGAAACCTAGGACCTCCGCATTGCGGAATAGATGTACTTACTAACTAGGTTTCCTGTTGTTAGTAATTCATATTAATATATGAGCTTATCTGTCAAAATTTATCCAAAGAAAGTAGGAAATAAGTTATTCAAAGGTGTCGTTTGGAAATTAACGGTGTACTTTTTGATAGAAATTCTTTTGCTTTACAACGGTAAAAATTATAAAATTGGCGAATACTACTCATAAATCAAATAATTATTAAGTCATTTGGTAACATTTTTCTAATTTTAAATTTTCTTTCTCGCAGAGGTATTTGATTTTAATTAAATTATGATTGTGTTGACGATTGAACTCGCGGTATAGCTGTGGTGGTGGTGTCCGTGGTCGTGAAGTTATGGTCAAGGTGAAGGTGGTAGAAGTACAGTTTTGATTGGTGTGGTGATATAAATAATAATAGTGTTGAAAATATGGTGGTGATCGAGGGGTGGTAGTTGAGGTGTGATAGTGGCGGTGATTGAGGTGAGGTAACATTGATGATACATAAAATGGTCACATTTTGACTACCGAATAAGTCAAGAAAAGACCAAAAGCCAACGAGGCAACCTGTCTCAAGGCAATTGGACCACTGAGCCCACAGAATTCTGCCACCTAAGCCCAGAATCAAGAGGTCGACAAGATCATCTATGGAGTTCCGGGCTTATCCTGCCCCAAACACAACTAGGTCTGCTCTGAGATTCGTAAGGAGAACATGGAGGGTCCGCGTAAGCAAGGTCAATGCCTTAAGCTTCGAACATGGGAAGGCAGAAGCGCACTACACGTTTACCGACTTAATCTCAAATTTGCCCAAAGATCTCAGCCGGCCGAGATTTTAAGTGTTTGATTAACTTGGACTTCAAGAGCCTCTTAGGAGAAAACATCTCCTAAAAAATCTATCAACTCGGTAGGATATCTAGCAATGATCCTTCAACATAAGAACTGCTAAATATCCGAGATACGAGATAAACTCAAAAAGGAAAACCTAAATCTTCAAACTACGAAATAATAGTTCTAGTACAACACGGTGGATCTCAACCACCTCAATCTCACCGTCTATCGCAGTCAGTCCAAAGCAGCCAGTAAAAGAGCACCAAATTGCCTCGAAGAAGGTACGTTCAGTACATTGAATTTAATGTCATTCAATACTCAATCTTTTAATTGCAAAGGGCAATTTGACTAGCTTGCGTGTCACAGAGGTTTCCGACCTCTATACGAATTTTCCTTCGAAATTTTCAGGAGCAGGAATCAAATAACCAGAATCATCCATTCAAACGTTATTCGAAATGAAGTCTCTAATTCCTAACTGATAACCAAATTGGTCTTTTTTAAGATCAGCAAACATGATGGCTGAAGCATGGTTGTGGTACTGGTGGAGGTGGAGTGGTGGACGTACGACTGTGGTGGAAGTATATTGTGCTGGTGGTTGTGGTGGTTGTGGTGGATGTATGGTGGTAAAAGTTTTGTTGTGATAGTTGGAAAAAAATGATGAAGTAAAAAAAACTTTGAAATAGAATCAAATTTTAACTTATTTTAAACTCCACTTTACCACAGACTAACTTTTTTATTTAAACAAGTCAAGAAATTACTTATTTTATTTTATTTTTGATGAGAGAAGAAATTACTTATTTTGGTGTTGTGGGATGACACCTAAACATTAATAGTATTTTAGAGAAGAACCAGAAATATAAAATGAAGAAGCACAAATATAAAATGATATTTTGGGTCAAAATATATATAATTATCAATGAGGTCTCAATCTTTTTGTTCCAAAAATACCTCTCAAATAAACTAATTTTCTCTCTCAACGACGACTAAAGATTTTAGGGTTTCCCTCATGTTCTTGTTCTTAATCTCGTTTTTTCTTCTTCTAGTTTTGATTCGACAAAACCGCCATCATCATCTTTCGATTTTAGGTTTACCTCCTCTATCATCGTCATCAACATTATCGTCATTATAATCGGAGTGGTATTCTTCATTTTCTTCATCTTTGAACAACTTAAAGAAAACACTTGATCGATTTTTATCGTCATCAAACTTCGTTTGTTTGTTTCAAATCGATGACAAAACAGTAAATGTATTACATCATTACTGTTGCTTTTTCTCTCTAACAAGCAAAACTCAAATGAGATTTCTTTAAGTAGTAGATCTATTAAGAACGTTTCGCTTTACTGGATACAACCAGATTGTATTGAAGATTAAGACGTTCGGGTTGGTTAGTACGGAATATAGTTTGATTGTTAAAATTCATCTTCTTGAAAATAAAATTTAAAACAAGGTTTCTTATGTTAGGGTTTGCATGCATGCCTTGCCACTTGGCTTCATTAGCCAGTGATCCGAAAGATAAAGAAAATGTTATGTGGCTTGAAAATAAAATTTTAAATAAGATTTGTTTGTCATACCGATATCATTTTACTATGATTAGAAAGATTCCGTTAACGACCTTGTCATATGGCTTTCATTAAGCTTGTGATTTACCACCACCTTGTTAATTTTATATAAACATCATAGATTTTCCGTCAAAAGAGATTGAAACTTTTACATTTGGTTTCACATAAACATTTAATCAGTGACACTACACTGACTTGAACGTCAGAGTAGCAGTAATCATGTCCCCAACAGGAATAAAGAGTAGAACATTTTGAGAAGTTTGTCTCGGTAGTGATAACAGTGGTGGGCTCGCCGACGTGAACAACCACTAAGATCATTGAAAATCAAAAAAGAAGTCTAAAGCCTAATCACTTAGAGATGAGACAACATTGAAGAATGGTATTTGATTCGAGAGCATGACAGAGATCAGAATATTGAAGACGAAAACTTTTTAGGCAATCAAAGATCCGTTATAACGATCAACTTTGTCAGGCCAAATGACCGAGTGAAGGCTACATGGTGAGAATGCAGCTTGCAACTATAATATGAAGGGATCCTTTGGGTGCTCGAGTAGATTTTTGGAAGAATATTTGGCCCAAAAATGACTTGATCAAAGTCAGGAAGCATGCTCACTCCAAATCCACTGCCCCAAAAGAGAAAGACAGACATACCATCGAAGCAGAACTACTGGCTCTCCCTAAGGTATGACATACCTCTCTAATTTATAATTTCTACCAAATATAAATTATGCATATGACTTACTATCACAGGTAAACGAAACAACTCAAGCAAGCCCGTGGATGGGCAAGTGTGGGCAGGGCGCCCGCACTGGGCCCCCACCACAAGGGCCCACTTCCTAATACACACTAGAATTTAGCTTATATAGGTTACGATGGCAAGGTATACATTAGACTGTCTAACAACCCGGTTGGTTAGCTTGTCAAACTTCCACACAAGAGACCCAGGATCGAGTCCTACTACCTTCAAATCCTTACGTTTTTTCTCCTTTCCTAAATTGAGAGTAGTGGTAAAGATAAACTATTTTATTTCAATTATTTCAAGCTAGTCATGCTCACTAGAAGTCTTTGTTCTGCCCCTGGTCTAAGATTCAAACATTCCATGAAACTTTAGTATTTCATTAGAATAAACAAAAAGTTTTGTTTAAGTTAGGGGTGAGCAGCGGTTGGTTTTTTTTCGGTTTGGTTCGAGCCTGAGCCGAACTAATAGGTGGCGGTTTGACTAAATCATCGGCAGAAGTCGAGCCGATTATTCGGTTGGTCGACAAGGTTTGGTTCGGCTCGGTTGAGTTCGGTTTATCGGTTTAACCGAACACAATTTAGAGAAAATGACAAACTAATGTTATTCATTTCATTGGATATACGGAAAATAAAAATTAAGAGTCCATCGTACTTTTCCACCATTACATATACGGAGAATAAAAATTAAAATTTCATCGTACTTTTCCACCATTAAAAACAAAAAAAGAAGTAGAAGTGCGAATACAAAATCTATATCTTTAATTTACTAACTAAGAATGAGTTGTGGTACATAGAACATATGTGAAGATTTACCTCTAAAAACCTTTCAATCAAGTTGAATAGGTTGTGGTTGACGAAGCCGACAACAACAACTAGGAAGGAGGACAAATTTAGACTTGGAAGATTTTATTATGGTTTTTCTAAAAAAAAATTCCTTATTAACTTTACAAAATTATTATTTCCTGTTTCCAAAGAGTTCAGTCGGTTCGGTTTGGGCGGTTTCTAGAAACTCAAGTCGAGGCCAAACCAAGTCGATTTGGGTTGTTCGGTTTTTCGGACGAACGGTGATCGGTTCGGTCCAAAAACCGATCGGTGCGGTTCGACTTGGATTGGTTTGGCCTATTGGTTCGGTTTTTGCTCACCCCAAGTTTAAGTTATTGTGGATTTTCAGACTAGATTTTTAAAATTTTAAATTGGAAAAATTTTCTTACGACTGTTATTTTGTAAAAATACATTTGAATTCATTTATACTATGTACTAACATATTATCTTGCATTTTGTTCAATTTTCGTTTGTAACTTCTTTTTGTACAACATACCAACAAAAAAAAATTCGCTCGAGACCCCCAAATTCTCAGCCACTACCTTGTACTCAAGCCAAAGGTAGCAAGGATGATTGTTAATGAGGTAACTGGAAAACCACTTTTCCAACATTCCTCACTATGGTCTTGCCTAGGGTCAGGAAAACGATACAAAAATCCGAAACCCGACTCTAACTGACTGGTCCGAGAGGATCCGACTCCCGAGAAGGACCCGACTTAGGCGTACCTGGCCTGAAATACCGGTCGGTCGTGGGCGGGACAAGGGTAAGGGCACTTACTCGAGTCCCGACCCATTACGGCTGCCCAATAATCCACCGCTACCGC